>CM018080.1:9780755-10298255 GCA_008658365.1 Alca torda | reverse complement strand
GATTTCAAGTACATGGTGTTGAAAGTATATTTGTATAGCTGTTGGCAGTGAATAATCATTTGCCTCACAGAAATGTTCCTATAAGTACTGGGTGGCTTAAAAACAAAGACAGGAGGCTGGCAGAGGAAGTTCTCCTCCTAGCTCTGCCTCCTGCTCCCCTAGGACAAATCAGTTTTACCAGTTTCCTCATCTATGAAATGGGCATAACTGCACGTTTTTACTTCACAGAAACAGCCTGAGGCTTAGGTTATATTGTCTGTAAACCCAGACTGCAAAATGCTATAAAGATGCCAGCTACTGAGTTTTTATCCTCCTTTTCTGAATGATTTCCCAACAGTTTTTGCTCACTGTCACCAGTCACGAGTGTATTTGTGGAGTGACTGTGTAATGCACAGAGGGAGACATGGGTAAAGCTGCTTGGCTAATAGATAGTTACTAATTCGGGCAACTGGACTCAGTGCCCACCCTCTTATCTCAGCGTGCCTCTTCGTGGTCTCTGGCATCTCAAAACCCTGCTGCCAAACAGCTTAGCAATTGTGTTCTGCCAGACACCTGCTCTCCATATAGCTGACTGTTTGTGCACACAAAGTCTTCTGGTCTTCTCCAGGGGAGGCCAGCAGCAAAGAAACACGCTCCACCCGCAGCAAACATAAGAGGGCAACCTCATAATATTTCAGGTACATTGGATACAGCTCCTTCCCCAAACGTACATTAGAAAATAATTATCATGTCTTAGCCATCACAGAATCAGCACAAGCCAGAGAATAAAGATGGGACTTACGAAGAGAGAAGAAAAGACCCATCATGGGGGGGTGCTTGTGTAGGTCTGCCCTCTCCAGCCTGCTTGCCGACTGCTTAAAACAAACATGACAGAAGAGGAAAAGACTCAGTAGTTCAGCTAACAGAACTCGAAGTATATATGATCTTTGAAATTAAAGGTGATGCCAAGGAAGGCACTTTGGACTAATGCCTGTAGGCAGCTTTTTCCCATTTTTCACTCTGCTCGTTTCTCATTTGGTCCCAGGGAAGCACACAGCAGGGTTTGCTATGGGTTTGTATTTCAAACAAAGCACAAGACAAATGACTACGAACAGGGATGGATTCTTCCTCAGAGTGATCAAAAATGTTGTTGACTCTTTTAAGTGCAGGTTATGCTTCTTCCTCTTGCCTTTTCCAACAAGTCGGTATATTTAAAACCAATAACCCAAGTAAAAGGCTCCTCTGCATACACAATACACATGGGGCAGAGGCTGAGACAAAGAACAGAAGGTGCGTGTCAGAACTTGGCCACTCCTGCTTAAAATGACAAGAGTCAAGCTTTCCAGAAGGTGTGTGCACCCGGTAATCAAAATGTTTCCACTTTACCAGGATAAAGCATGGAAAGTTGGAGCTACACCAAACTTTTCAGGACATTTTGCAATTTGCAGCATACTAAGCCACTCCCTTCCTGCAGCACCTCTCAGTCTCTGCCTCTCTCAAGCTCAGCACCTCAGACATTGGTTTAGACAGTTGTTCGTCAGCCAGGTCCATGACTTCCCTTGGAACAGAAGGGGTCTCACATCCTGGGATCCTCACCAGGACATTTTGGGAGATCAAAAAGGCCCTACCCATCACCAGATCTACAAGCAATGCAGCTCGGTTTCAACAGCGCTTGACTCTTGTACAAATGCATCAGTTACATCTCGGGCTTTGAAACACCAGTCTTATCAAGGCGTTTTATCAGGTTGGGAGGTTTCAACATTTGATATACAGTACCTTTGAAGCCAGTGGGATAATAACGTCAGAGAATACCCTAAAGCCATCCAAGGTCAAAAAGTTAATGGATAATGAAGGCATGCAGTCCTCTATGAATGGTGCCTTAGCTGCTCTGTCTTCAAAGACAGCTGCATCCTGAGGATCTGGAGTATCCTCACGACCTGACTCAATAACATAACATTGCAATGAGTACAAGTGGGGCAACCAGCACAACAGTGTTTAGGAAAACAAAGAAAATGGACTTGAATCCACACAAAGGTACTCAGTGAATTCACCTGCAGCAGAATTGTTTTCAGACACTGGGTGTTTCCACAGAGCAGCTGAGCTTCTAAGTTTTTTTCTTGTGTACTTAACATCGTGCCCCAATATTTCTCTCATTTCACCGTGTGGATTTATTTTTTGCTGCATTAGATGGTCAGCCTTTTGGTGAAGCACTAGCTGGTCTTCAAGCCCAGTTGTGCTGGACTGCAGTCCCTGGAAAACACAAGGTTTTCCTTGCAAGTGTTTTGCTCGCATAAATGTAACATTCACACGGCTGCATGTGCATGGTCTAAATGCCACCTGGGTTCACATCATGGACAGGGGACAGCGAGAAAGCTGCTGCCCCAAAGAATCTTTGAAGAGTGATTCAGGGAGCCCAAGTAGGGCCTTTGAGAAATCAAAATCCAGTCCCAGCTCAAAATAAAAAGAGAAACTGATGCGTTTTTCTGGGTGACGTGATGAGTACCAAAGTTGTGATGGTACCTTAGAAGATAAGGAAAGGGCTGAGGGCAGAAGGCTGTATGAAAGGAAATTCTCCTGCCAGGCAGTCCCAGAGCTGGCCAAGCCCCAGTGAGAGGGGCTCTGGGGAGCAATGGGGAGACCCCCCTCCATCCACCACCCTCCACGTTCTAGTGGGACATGTCTACTGGGACACGGCCAATTGTTGATGCCAAGTTCACAAGCAAACAGAAAGATTTTGAAACACCTGAGTCAACAGTGTGTATTTGATTGCATGCCATTGGCACCAGAATTTCTACAAGTTTATCACAACTGCACATTTCTGTTCCTTTCCTACTTCACTCTGCTTTTGCCTTTTCTCCTCGTGTTTCATTTACCCGCAGTGTCAATTCTGCCCTGCTGCTTCTTTACTCTCCTCTTTATTCTTTTCCCCTCCCTGCTCTCCCAATTCCCTTCCCTGGCTTTCCATTCAGGCTCACCTTCTCCCAGATCGTCCCTGGGTGCCATCAAGGGCAGCAGGTGGCCAACACAGTCACTTCTTGCCACAAGAATGAAGGGGAGCCTTCTCTCCTATCTCACCCCTCTAGCAGCACCTGCAAAGCCTCTTCCACCTGAACTGCCACCATTCAGACCTAAAAGACAACAGGAAAAAGGGAAGAGGGTCTTTGAAGGATGACATTAAATTATAACACAAACCGTTTCTCAGAGACATGTGGCAGTGCTGCTGCTCTACGTGCTGGTAGGTCTTATATGTTTCCCAAGCCGCCGTCAGCTATCTCTTTTCTGCTTTCTCTATTTGATGAGCCCACATTTCACCATCCAGCAGGGAAGCTAAATGCTCCCAAAGAAGAAGAAAGCAGGGAGAGCACAGCCCCTCACTCCAGCTCTCTAGGGGATGCATCCCAGCCGGTTGTAAGTTGTGTTTGGATCTGCCTCAGCAGAACAAAAGGAGAGGCGGTCGCAGCTGAGCCGAATCTATGAAGCCTGAAGGGCACAAGAGCTCCCAACAGATGTCTGAGTCATGCTCTGAGCCCGAGGCGTCACACATCAACAAAGAGGGTGCAAGATCAGACATAGCTTTTGAACTGTCTAGAAGAACAGCAGGAGTGAAGAGGAGAACCATCAAATCTGGGTTTCCTTGAGCATCACGTTAGCTCTCCTCTCCAAAACTGTATCTGTACTGCACACGTGAGGCCCTGGATCAACAGCCAAAATGTTTGGCCTAAGTAATACTACCGAAATGTAAGAGCTATATGACTTCCTTCCTGTTATCACAGAGCTCCGATGGAAGCCACATGCAAATATAAGCACCCATATTGACTCGCTGTCCCTCCCTCGTACAAGCTCAATAAACTCCTCTGCATTCATACAGCGTTGCCTCACAAGTGTAACTTGAGCTGAAAACAAAACAAAACCCCAAGCAAGAAAAGATGAACAAAAGAGAAACTCCCCAGCGGGACGAAAGCCATGCTCTTCAGCGAACCAGCCCTTGACGTCTCAGACTTTATACCAACGAGCACTTGAAGTTCTCTCTGCGCTGATTTATAAAGCGTCCCCCGGCCCTCTTTGAAGTTCTGGCCTGCTGCAGTGGGGTTCGGTAGCACTGAATAAAACATTGAGTAGCATTGAATGCAGCTTATTAGGAACAGCTCAAGCATGCAGGAACAAGACAGGCCTTTGGAGATTGCAGCAACCTGGGAGGGGCTGCCCAAACATCGACAGCAAGATTAGAATTCAAGTGATCTTGAAAAACTGGAAAAGCAATCGGGGAAAAAGCAATTTAGCATGGACAGTTAGGAGTAAAAATGCAGAAAGAAGCGGCACGTACAAGACAGGGAATGTCGCGGCACGCAGCTGATCTACTGAAAAGGGTCTGAGGCACGTCATGCGTCACAGGATGCCCTTAGGTCAACAGTGTCGTGTTAAGTTATGTTATGTTACATTATGTTATGTTATGAAAGGACTTCTGACCTCACACTCAGAAATATGAACAAGAGTGTTGTCTGCCAACACCCAAGGTAATCTCCCATTACTCACTCAGCAAGGCCTTGGGGGTCAGTTCAAGAAGTCCAGATCTAATGAAGAAAGCGGGGTAAGAAGAATCGGAGGTCAAAAGATGATAATCAATATAATTCTGAGAAGAAAAGACTAAGTTTTGAAACTGTCTTCGGATAACCTAAAAGGTGCCTGCAAAAAGAGAGGTAATAAATTGTTTCCCCTATCCATTGTGGGCAAACATTAAAATTACAAAACACTTCTGGTGGAGAAGGTAATTTCTCTGAGGCAGGTTGACTGCAAGATCAGAGGACAGATTAAAACCACTTTGGCCAGGAATGTTTCAGCCCAAGCTGATGCTTCCAAGGCTTGTGCTACAAGACAGATGCATACAGCATCTGGCCTTCCACCAGCAGAGCTGCGGCGCATGATTGCAGCTCCTCTTGCACGCAGCAGAGCACACAAGATTCCCAGAAAGCCACTTCCACCTCTACTTGGAGAAAATGCCTAAGCAAGAAGGACTGGTCGGGTCTTCCTGTCTGATTCCAAGGACTGGCTGCAGGCGTATGGGTTCGGCAAGGTCTAAGGTCCCCGTTAGGAGGTGGGACGGTGTGTGGTAGAGCAGGACTGGGCAGCTCCCAAAGCCATCAGTGCTATGGCAAAGGGCAGGGGCAGCCCACCTACCTGCTCTCTGATCCCAACTAGATCTCCCCAGGTGGGAGGGGTGTGTGCATCAGGGAACCCAAAGCATCCTGGAGACACCAGGGCGGGGCTTGGTTTGATATGACAGTGTCTAGAGATGAGAAGGAACCCAAATGAGCATCCTGAAGATTGGAAGAAGATATGGGAAAGCTCAGGGACTCATTGAATGCTTTGCATTTCCATCTTATCTGCTTATTAATTGTAATGGTGGTCCAAGAGCTGATCTATCTAGGACAGGTTGTCAGGATTTGTTCTGTAAGTGGTAGTTTCAGACCTCCTTGGAAGCATCTTTGGTTTTGTTGTGTCTTCTTTATACGGAAGGTAAAAGTTGGCTTGATTTTTAATACACTATTGCACTGCAAGATTTTATCAGCTTTGTATTGAGCTGCTACACTTAGAAAAGCACTGCCGTGCCATGGAAAGCAATTTTAAAAGAGGGGGCAAAAAAGAAAAAGAAAAAAATCCAGCTTCTTTTCCATCCTGCTTCTGGAACTTACTCTCTTGAAAGCTGACTCTGCAGGCCCTGAAGAGATCATGTTACTCCAAACAAAGCTGGAATAGGCGACCTATTGTTCTAGGCCAGTGGCATTCCCCTTCCTCAGCCATTGCCCGCAGAAATAACAATCCGCTTAAACAGGGCTCCCTTTTGAAACTGTCAACAGCTTGAATTTCCCATGTAAAGCCTCTGGCACCGGGGCACCTCAAAGCCAGGTAACGTTAGTAGGAAAGTAGAGTTAATACAGAACATTAAAAGCCTTTGGGGAGACGCCTCTTCTGCAGGGTGAAGCACAGCAGCAATAAGACGGAGAGCCAGGGCTCTGCCAAGCCCCACAGCCAGCAGGCTACTGATCCGGGGACTTGACCATCAGAGGTAGGGTCTCATCCCCACACTTGCAGCTGAGCCATGGGGGCAGCAACCACCACAGAGCCCACGTCTGCTGGGGCAACCCTTCCTCACCTCTCTGGGACAACGTTGGGTGGGGGAGTCTGGTAATAGACTCACAGAATGCTTTAGGTTGGAAGGGACCTTTAAAGATCACTTTGTCCAAGCCCCCTGCCGTGGGCAGGGACATCTTTCCCTGGATCAGGTTGCCCAAAGCCCCATCCCACCTGGCCTTGAGCACTTCCAGGGATGCGGCATCCACAACTTTTCTGGGCAACCTGTTCCAGTGTCTCACCACCCTCATCGTAAAGAATTTCTTCCTTACATATATAATCTAAATCTGCCCTTTTCTAGTTTAAATGGTTACCCCTTGTTCTATCACTACAGGCGCTGGTGAACGTCTCTCTCCATCTTTACAAGCCCCCTTTAGGTACTGAAAGGGCACAATATGGTCTCCCCGGAGTCTTCTCCAGGCTGAACCACCCCAACTCTCTCAACCTGTCCTCACAGGAGAGGTGCCCCAGGCATTTCGCCCCTATTAAAAGGAGCACCCACCCCCCACCCCCCCCCAAAAACCTCCTCACACCAGCTCCTCCAGCTTTCCAACCACCAGCGCCCAGGGACTCCTCACCCAGACAGCCACATGCCCCCGGGCATGAACCTCCTTGAACCACCCGAAACCACCCGGGGGGGGGGGGGGGGGGTGGTGTGTGTGTGTGAGCTACTGATGCTCCGCAGGAGGGATGCTCTGCACCTCTTACCCCCGCCCCCCCCCCCCCCAAAATCCCACCCCAACCACCACCTCCCCAGCCTCCAAAATTTCTTGCTGGTTAATTTTCCAGCTGGAAAAAAAAAAAAAAGGGAGGGAGGGAAGAATTTGCGGGGGGGGACCGGGGCCGCGGAACCACCCCCCCCCCCCGCTTTCCATCCCCCGTGTCGCATCCCCATCCCGCCCTTTGCCCGGAGCCGCCCCCCCGACGTGGCCACCAGTGGCTGCGGGCGATGCGGGGGGAGTTGTCCCCGTTGCCCGCCCCTTCGGAGGCGCGGCCCGGCCCTTCTCCGCCCTTTGTTGGTTGAGGGAGGAGGGGGGGGACGGATCACGGGGGCGGTAGAAAGGGCGGGCGGCGCGGCGGGAGGCGGCAGTGCGCGGAGCGGCATCGCGCAAGGGCCGGGCCCCGCCGGGGAACGGAGGGTGCCAGCATGGCTCTGGATTTCCTGGCGGGATGCGTCGGCGGTGAGGAGCTTTGTGGGGGGAGGAAGGGTGTAAAAAGGGGTGTAAAAAAAAAAAAAAAAAAAAAAAAAAATTTAAAATAAAAAAAAGAGGGAAAAGGGGGGGAGGGAGGAAAAAGGAAAACAATATAGGGGAAGAAAGGAGAAAAAGAAAAGGGGGGGAAGGAGGAAAGAAAAGGGAGGTGGAAAAGGGGAAAAAAAATTCGAAAATTAAAAAAAAAGCGGAAAAAGGGGGGAGGGGAAAAAATATATGTTGTTTTTTTTTTTAAAAAAAAAGAGGAAAAAAGAGGGAGGAGGAGAAGAGGGGGGGTTGGAGGGGAGGGCTGGGTGCGGCGCTTTAATTTGGGGAGCGGAGAATTGCTTTGGGCACGGGGGAAGGGGCGGGGGGGGGGGGGTGGGGGTCGATGAGAGCGGTCGCCCCGCTGCAGGTGGGGGCCGAGCCCGGGCCGGCGGGGGCGGGGGGAAGCGACGGGGAAGGTCTCGGGGATTTCCCGGTGGAAATTATCGGCGGGGGGGGGTGGTGCGAGCCGTCCCTCGCCGTGGCGGTGCCGCAGCGCCGGGGTTTGCCCCAAGGGGCTGGAAGTGGCGGGGCGGGAGGGAGGCGAGGAGCTCTCTCGGGGGTGGCTCGGGGACCCCCCCCCGAGCTGAAAATATCGCTGGCGGATGGTCCCCCCCTTGCTCTTCCCGGTGCATCGCCTTACGGCCTGCCGCCTTCTATTTTTAGCCATTGTTAAATTGTGTTCGGGAGATTTATTCTCGCGTCTTTTCAGTTATTTGCGTTTGCTGTTCTCCTTGCCAACCTGGCAAAGAGGGTTTTTTTATTTTATTTTTTTTTTTTTTATTTATTATGTTTTTTTCCCCCCAGCTTCTCTCTGACTTCATCCTAGTGACCCCCACTTGCGTGGTCAGTTAGTTGTGTCACTGGTCTGTTCATGCTGAAGGCGGTGCGCGTCCCTGTTTTTGTGCCTTGGACTATCCTGCCGCTGTGCTGGCCTTGAGCAACCTGGACTACTCCATCCTAGAGCGGCCTCGCGTTTCTGGCGCATCTTCTCCGGGAGAAATGTTCCCTTTCTGCAGATGTGGGAAGGTGCACCCGAAGCACTCGTAGCTCTTGATGGTGGTGGCCAGAAATGGATTGAACTTCCAGTGCCGGCCACGGAAGTGGGGAGCTAGAGAATCCCTTGCTTCAGGCAGTACTTGCGTTTTCCAGTGCAAAATGCATCTATTCAGATTATACTAATCTGCATTTCTAGTAGGAACTTCTAAAAAGTCCTTTGACGCTAGAATATAGCAAAGGTTTTTGGTAATGCGTGGTTCTTCTGCAGGTGCTACCATCATATCTGGAAAGGCCATGGGCAGAGAACAGGAGTTGTCTTCTGCCTTTAGAGAAGTGTCCAGGTTTTATCTGCCTCCACAGAGTGGCACATCCATGACATATGTTGTGTCAGAGGAAATCAGTTTCTGCCCACTGGACTCGCCCTTGGGCTGAGGCCAGGAGTCGCTGCTGACCGTCCCGTATGACGTGACATGCTCTGTAGTCACACACCTGGACCCCTGCCTGGGGCTCAGAAGCCTGATGGGACCATAAAGGCACCTAGTACTGGCCTGAAGGACTCGACTGTAGGTCCCGTACCTTCTGACTGGAGAGGGTGCTCCTTAGCTGGCCTCCCAGTAGGGCCGCCGTGCACTTGCCCCTCGGGCTGGTGGCCGTGGTTGGGCTGCTGTAGCCCCAGAAAACTATGAGGCGTAACCAGGGCCTTTGTTTTGTTTCAGGTGCTGCCGGGGTGCTGGTAGGACACCCATTTGACACTGTTAAGGTGGGTTGATTATGAAATACCTTTGTCTCTAGGTAGAAAACTTGCAGTTTTTCCAAGGAGTGGGGGAGGAAAAAAATAAATAAACAATAAAATCCCCAGACACTGTAGGAGCATAAATGTGTGCTGGAAAGCTTGGAGCAAGCCTCCTCAACCACTGTTGACAGATTTGCAGTTTCCAGCTCTTCAGAAGCGAGAAAAAAAACTCTTAGCGTGTATGATTCAACCCAGTAACGTGATCAACACTGGCCTGAACTACACGTTCATCAGTGCAGTGACAACGCTGCATTTGAAAATACCATCTTAGATTTAACCTAGTTTTGTTCTAAGCTTGCTTCCCTGCAGCTGTTGATCGCTAAGTGCTAGAACTGCCTCCCCCTGCCTTTGTAACTCACACCGACTTTGTGACTAGGTTGAAAATTTCGTGTTTTGTTGCACCCTCAAGCTCCGCTACTTACTCCTCCCATGTTAATTTGTTAGACTAGCCGAGGGGCGTAAGCGGATTGAAAAAGCCACAGCGTGAAGCTTGTCTGGAGGCTTTTTCCTCCCTTTAAGCATCATTATGTATTTTTATAACTTCCCGAGTTCAAATTGATTTTTCCGATAGTCGCTTAGCTGTATGTATTATGCATACTAAGGGTAGCCAAGACTTGTTCAAAGATAGGATTTGAAACCTCCCGGGGGGGGTCCAAGCCCGTTTTTTCAGAACGGGCTGATGACTTAAAAGTCGCTTTTTGGCAGCCTTATCCAAAGCCTCGAGGTGGAAGAACAGAAGAAGGGATGCCACTATATTCCCTGCTAAATGAATACAGGAGATGACTTGACTGCAGCAGACAGCGTGCCACCCGCTGGAGCTATATTTGGAATACTCCTACCTTGCTGAATTTAGATATGCAAAGGGCTGATAGTGTTACCGAGGTCATCACCACATTCTGTATTCCAGCACATGGTTAATTGGATACGGATTTTTCCCAGCTAGCGGGTATTAGTCCTTGCCAGTCAAGTGCAAGCTGCTCAAATAGTAAAAATTACGCATGTTTCTCAAAGTATGGTAAATTTGACTGCTAAGTCATCGAGTTGAATTCTAGTATATATTTTTAGGACCGGTATAATCCGGACTTGCACATTTATTTTTTTTTCTTTTACGGTGGTAGAGGGCCAGCTGTCTTTTTCTCCCCCTCCCCCCCAAATCCTGCCAAGTTTTACATGCTTAATTTAAGGTGACGGGTCATTTCACTGAAGCCAGCAAAACTGTTAATATTCTATGCTCAGGCTAAAGTTAAGCACGTGTGGGGTTTTTTGTTTGTTTTTTTTTTTTGGTTTTAAAGTGGAACAGCTTCTAGTGCATGAAACTAAATATTTAAGTGTCTGCAAACCTGGGGCTCCCACGCTAATTCTAGCAGCCATATTAATGTAAAATAGACGTGTTTGCTTTACAAAAAGCATCTCGCTTTACAGTAGAGCAAAACAGAGTTTGTTCCTGGGTGACTTTAAATGTTTTATGAAATCCAGTGTGGCACGCTATATATTTTCATACCCATTAGAAGGTGGTACAAGCATTTATTTATTTTTTTTCAGTTAGAGAAAATACTGTTTGTGTTATTCGTCACCACTGTATGTGGGAAAACTAACACTACAACTAGTCTTTAAAGAAAAAAAGACATTGCATAACTTGTTGTGTATGTATATGTGTTAAGAATTAACCTTTTTATAGCTCTGCAGTGTTTGAAGGGCTAGCTGGTAGTCACCTTAGACTGTAAGCTTTTAATATAACTGAATGTAGATAAGCCAGAATTTGACTTCTGAATTGGCTTTTAAGCTCTTTTTTTTTTTTTTTTGGCCGGTGACCGTGTTTCACAAGGCGGGGAGGGGGCTGGTGGGACACACAGGGAGAGGTTGAGCCGGTGAAGTCGCCCTGCGAAACCCACACCTGAGCCGGTCTCAGAGCTGGCAAAACGCCTTATCCCTGGTTTGTTGATGTAATGTATAAAAATTGCTTTTTTGCTTTTAACTGCCTTTACTTTCTGAGCTAGGGGCTGTCTTCATTAACAGCAAAAGTGTTACTTTGTTGTAGATGAGAGATAAGCCTCATCACGGGAGAGTTACCTAGTAAGTATAGCCCAGGTGAACACTTCTGTTTCTCTCAGTCTTAATTTATTCCCAAATGTATTAGTTCAAATAAAGATCTAAAAGACTTACGAAGCTTTTTTCCCCTTTTTAGTTTTAAACTGGTGTGTCCCTCTTCTACAGCTATGGCATGGAGGGAGCGGGGTTTTAAATATCCCTCTTTTTTTGTTTGTTTTTAAATGTAAAATCATATTCTGAACCTTCTTTCTGATATGCATTTCTGGCTGTACACACAGTGGCTCTAAAACCGAATCTCAGGCACACTGTTGTTGAGGTCTTATCCGCTTCGTATCCTGGGAAGACACTTATCATTGCTCAAACACTTCTAAATCACTTATTTTGCACATTGTTAAATGTCTGGACTGTTTCGGGGGTGTGGTGGTTTGGGGTTTTGTGTTTGTTTTTTTTTTTTTTTTTTTTTCCTTAGCCTTGAGTACCTTTAATATAAGGCTTTAGTGATGTGAGTTTACAATGTGTTACTATTGGACCTAAAACCTCAGTAAGAGTGGCTTCAAATAAGAAAGAAGCCAGAATATCAGGCAATGAAGGTTAAACTTGGCACATGCTTCATCCCTCCTATAGTTGTAAGTCTTAAAAAGCTCGTTGAATACAGCATTAATACCCATGAAATAAAGTTTTATACGCGTTTATTACCTCGCCTGGCAGTTCGCTGATGCGGGTACCCCTGTGCGGTCAGCACGGGGCTCAAATGAAAGAGCCATTTTTCATCCTTAGGCCTGGAACGTCAGTACTCTGACATCCTACAACGAGGTTTAATTGCTTAATATTTCACAAATTACTTGGACAAAAGTAGTGGGAGCTGTACGCCCCTAGGCCATTCAACCTATATACAGAACAGGGCTAATCCTAAACTACTGAAGACAAGCGTATAGAAAATTTAAAGTTAGAAGATTCCTAAGCTGCAATTCTCCCAGAGCCCATACGTGTGGAAGTCCCCTGGCTTCACAGACGGGGTTTGAAACAGTAGCAGTAAACTGTAAATGGAGTAAAACCTTCATTTTGTGCAAAGTTTTATGACTTCGCTTGTCGGTCTGCTTCTTAAGCTGTTTTAACAATCTGCCTGCCCTTCCCCCCCCCCCCCCCCCAACATCACTTTGAGTAACAAAGGATTTATTTCCTTTGAATCCTACCATAAGCCCACTTGTAAGGGGGCTTTTAATGTTTTAAGACCCTGTCCCACCTTGGAAGACCTGAGGTGATCCCAGCCTCCCAGTCTGGCCAGCATACGCTAACATCCATACTAAAAAGAGACTGAAAGTTAAAGTTTGTTTAGGTTTTTTTTTTAGGTCGAAATGACACGTTGTAAGAATATAAAAAAAAAAATACTGAAACTGTAAATAATTTAGGTTTTGCCTCAAAGAAAGCTAATCTGAATACAGAATTTTGACAAACCTTGTCCCCAGATGGTATTTCTAGCCCCACATCATCTTACTGGTCTTTCATTGCTGTGGTGGTGTATATTATTTCCTTTAGGCAAACATTGATAAAGAGATTTTAAACTCGGGAATCTTTCCCACAGACCTGATAATCTCTTCTTTTGTTCAGAGTAAGAGTCTCCAAGTTGTTTTTGCCCTGGAGTTGCAGTGGCAGCAGCATTAAGTGGTTGATAAGCATCTTTTCTGAGGAACGTGGCAGCCCTCCATGCTGGAAATCAAAGACCGATTTCTAACTTTACCAATCCAGTGAAACCAATTTATTGAGTTTATTGCAGCCTAGGGCTTTGCATGAACTAGGTAGCTTTGAGGCTTTTTTTTTTTTGTTTAAGTGGGACAAATCAGCAGGAAAAAACAGAATTGGAGTTTCCAATCAAAGGTTAAAAAACATCCAGAAAAAGGGCCTGTCTCCTGATGTCACCAGTTACAGCGGCATCTATTTGTCCAGCAGAACATACCCTTTCAGCTTCGGCAAAGTTAATTGATTACTAACATTAAAGATTCGAAACAGCCACACCCTCACAAATTGTTTGTGTTCAGCAGTTTAAAAAAAAATCCAAATTAAAATTTAAAAGGACGAGTGGCTTTTTATTTCTTTCCTCACGCAAAGTAAGACATCTGAAGAGTCACTTCCCAGCTACCCTCTGGAAAAAAAAAAAAAAATCAGATCTCAGTGAAGGGACCCAAGTCTGGCGGCCAAAAAACTGTTGAAAGTCTCCACCCTTTTAAAATTATCTTTATTTCATGCTTGATGCGTAAATACATTTTTATAAAATTCTATGGGGTTTGTACAGATATTCCTTAGCGTGAACAGAAGTATTCTTGGCAGCTAAAGAAAGTGCTTATTGTAGCCAGTACTGGAGAACTTCAATCCGAAATTCTAGATAACAGCGTACCCTGTTGTACTTCCACATGCTGTTTTTCTAATATTCCCGAGAAGTTAATAATCCTCCTCCCTCCATGTTTTCACCCCCGAAATTAATTCAAAACACAGAATATTTTTTTCAATTACTTTGCCACATTTGGCATTCCAGTGTCCAGCTTGTGCTCGTGCATATACATTGCTATAGCAAATCTCCATATATGTACAAGACAATTTACCAGTTGGGCTGCTCTTGACATACAAATCAGAATCTCGTACAACTTTTTATAGGTTCGTCTGCAAGTTCAAAATGTAGAGAAACCTCTCTACCGTGGGACCTTCCATTGCTTTCAGTCCATCATAAAGCAAGAATCTGTAAGTACAAAATAAATGCTTTGCCTATTTTCTATCTTCGTATATTTTGAGTCAGGAGGGTGGGAAAGCTGTTAAAAAAAACCCCTACAAATATTGAATATCAAGAGATTAAACGTACTGTGAACCTCACCTGACCACAGGGCAGTATTGTAGTTTGCCAGAAACTTCATGAAGATCACTAAGTTGGAAGTTGATATTTTAAAGTTAACTCTTTAAATAAGATAACGAGCTATTTGAATAGTTCATTTTCCCCAAATCCAAGCAATCTGAGCAATGAGCGAAGAAACTGGTGAGTTTTGTTTTTCTGCTGAAGCTTTAAGGCCATAACTAGAAGGGTGGCTTTAGGCTTTCAGCTACTTTAAAAATAAAGTAAAATTTAACAGGAAACTTTTATCTGGATGGACTAAGATTATTTTCTGGATGTGTTCAACTATATATTTGTGCTGCTAGAAATGATTAGATGTTTGTGTCCTAGGCAGCGATGAAATTACTATTACAAAGCAAGATGGTATTAAAATGGGTTTTTCCTCCCTTCTCCCATTAGGCTTTTGGACTCTATAAAGGTATTGGGTCACCAATGATGGGACTGACCTTCATTAACGCGCTTGTGTTCGGTGTACAAGGAAACACACTTCGTGCTCTTGGAAAAGACACTCCTCTAAACCAGTTCCTTGCAGGGTCGGCAGCAGGGGCCATCCAGTGCATCATCTGCTGTCCCATGGAGTTGGCAAAGACAAGAATGCAGCTTCAAGGAACAGGTGAATACAAACTAAAAAAGAAGAACTACAAAAATTCTCTGGATTGTTTGATCAAAATCTATCGAAAGGAAGGGCTGAGGGGTATCAACAGGGGCATGGTCTCTACGTTCATCAGAGAGACTCCAAGCTTTGGCTTTTACTTCCTGACCTATGACTGCATGACCAGGTATTTAGGCTGTGAAGCTGAAGACAGTTACGTTATTCCCAAACTGCTCTTTTCCGGGGGGATGTCAGGAATTGTGTCCTGGCTCTCCACCTATCCCATGGATGTGATCAAATCCCGGCTTCAGGCCGATGGCATCGGAGGCGTCACACAGTACAAGGGCATTTTAGACTGCGTCAGAAAGAGTTACCATGACGAAGGCTGGAGGGTCTTCACAAGAGGTCTCACTTCCACGCTTCTCCGTGCTTTTCCTGTCAACGCAGCAACCTTTGCTACTGTCACTGTGTTCCTAATGTACATGAGGTCAGAAGACAACCTTCGTGAGTGTGAACCAGGGCCAGTAATCCAGCAGCCTTCCAGTTTGTGAACCCGAGCTGTTCCTTCTCCTGATCCAGCGCCTGGCCGGTTGGGTTTTTTGAACGTTAACACTTGACCCGCACAAGTGGTGTAAATGTATGCTATCTGTATAAAGAATTCCTAAATGTGTCAGATCAGGATTTCATCTCATTACTTGTATAAACAGCATATTGCCTTTATTAAGGACTTCTTATCTAGTAGTATCCAAGTAAGATGGGGACCTGCCTTTAGAAAGTACTGTACAGTTACTCTTGCAGCTCCAGAAGAGGATCTGGAGAATGTTGTAGTACCAGAAATCAGGTTTTTCTTCCACTCATGTTCTGAATGACTGAGGCAAGTTGAATGCAGAAATTTTTTCAGAAAAGAAAGGTGGTTTTTGCACGTATCAGGAGTAAGTATACTCTGAGGTGAAGCAGGGGGAAGAAATGAAGTGGTGGAGGCATTTTGCAGGTAACCCTGAACTGTTTTAAGACACACACTAGTGTTCAGCTAGCCCTGTGTTTTACTTCTCCTCTGCTTTTATAGGTCAGTGGTTTTAGTAGCACCTTTGTTCATGCTGGTTTGCTTAAAAAAAAAAAATAAAATACATGATTCATTCCTAGGCTACTCCCTTACCTTTCAGCTTTGAATAAATGTCTTAAGCACAAAGTTAGCATCTGCGCTCATATGCACTTGTTCCTTTAAATCTCAAGGCTTGTAAGGATGTAGGGAAACTCAAATTTAGTAAGGTTGAGGTTATTTGCCTTCACCTCCGTTTCTCGTTTGGTGGGCGCACGGATCGTATCGACTAGATTCAGCCCCGGCAGACTTTGTTCTCTGAGGTCAATGCAGTTTTCCACCACTTCTCCCCCCGTGTCCCAGAGCAGCCAGTGATGTACAGAAGTCAAAGTCCTACCTGTGGTATCGCACAGCGTGTTCGGGGGTGCAATGTTAGCTTAGCCGCTTGAAGTACTATAGAAATACGTTATGTCTTTAGAAGTGGAGGATTCACACCTTTACAGAAAACAGGGGTGTCAGTGTCTGAAACGGTTGGTGTTCAATACACTTGCATTAGGAATTTAAACAATGCTGATTTTTATGTATTCACTTACAGTGCTACCGGAAAGGGGGTTGGAGAATTTTCTTGTTACCTTAATCCGCTGTGATTTTTGTATTATTTTTTTTTAGCAGTCTGTTCAAGAGGGATTGCTTTAGTCAAAGAGCTACAAACAGTTATTTAGGATTTGGCACAAGTAGCCAGGAGGAAGGAGTGCACGTTGTAAAACGTATCAAACTAGTTCAGTAAGTACAACTTGTTACGCTTTTGGTTGGGACAAGTGCAATATGTGTTTAATTTATATGAATTTCCTAGAGAAATCTTATTTCGTAGCATTTTGCACTGTAACACAATATGCTGGGAGAAACCTGTAAAACTGGTATGTCTTTTTATACCTTGGAGGTATGTTGGATGTTTTAGTGCCTACTTGCACTGAGATTCAAATTGAATGTTAAATCTGTCTACTAAGCTGCATATGCACAACTCACAGCAAAGACCATTTACACCTTTGTACAATAGTCTGTAATTATTGTATATAAAATTGAGGGAATAAATTTTTTAAAAATTTTGACTTTGGTTCTTGAAAGTTTCTTGTGTTTTACTCAGATGCTTCCTTGTGTTGAAGGGACCTTGCAAGAGGGTGGGGCTTCTGGTTTTTGCCCAAAGAAACTCGTTCCCTGTCTGCTTTCCATGCACCACCAGGAAGGGCAATGCCTCGCTCCGGCTTAGAGCGTTATCAGTCAGTTCATTGAAGGAAAGAAGGGAAGGTGCCTGAGCTCACTTCTTCAAATTGGTCTTCTCAGCGAGTACCTCACTTGAAGATATCGTAGGTACTAAGGGAACAACGCTGCTTTAGAGCCAGACAGCTGGCAGCACACTGGGACCCTTCATATTCGGCATTTATTTGGTTTTAGGAGTGCTGAAGAAGACAAGTCTAGGGTCCCTGCGGAGTCACATCAGAATCAAGCACCCGTTCTGCCAACAGCACTGTTTGTACCCGAATCACAGAATGGTTCAGGTTGGAAGGGACCTTAAAGATCATCTAGTTCCAACCCCCTGCCCTGGACAGGGACATCTCCCACTAGACCAGGCCTCGTCGGGCCTGGCCTTGAACACCTCCAGGGATGGGGCATCCACAACTTCTCTGGGCAACCTGTTCCAGTGTCCCACCACCCTCACAGTAAAGAATTTCTTCCTGATATCCAATCTAAATCTCCCCTCTTTCAGTTTAAAACCGTTACCCCATGTCCTATCATTACACCCCCTGATAAAGAGTCCTCCCCATCTCTCCTGTAGGCCCCCTTTAGGTACTGGGAAGGGGCTATAACGTCTCCGTGGAACCTTCTCTTCTTCAGTGACACTTGTCTCTAAGACACACAAGTTTAGCAAAAAAGCTTTGCAGGCTTTTTTGGTTTTAGACAGCTCAACTTGTCCAAAGAGCATCAATATTCCAAATAAAAAGCCACACAGGAAAAGCAGGATGATTTTTGTTATGACCTTATGAAAAAGCTCGCTGCTGAGAGGTTATTTCAGGTACTGGCTCCACTAATTCATCTTCTGAAAGGGAAGATACACTTGACGGAAAAAAACCACTCTGTCAAGCATCAGTTTACTAGATGAGAAAAGGGAAAGGCCACCACTTCTCCAGCTAACCGTGACCAGGGGCAGTTCCAGTCAAGCACCTCGTGTTCCCTCAGCAGGAGCAGCAACGCTGAACCATGGCCCAGAAACAAATACCTGGGACAGGCAAACGGTGTCTTCCTGGAAGACAGTAATATCGTTAAATCAGAAAGGGCTACTCCATGCTTTATTTGCAGTATTTAATAAAACATTCTCTCCAGAAAGTCATCCATCTGGAACTTAAATACTCTGTAGCAGACACTGGAGGTTACTCAACAACAAGGCCAAGGGGAGGGTAAAAACCAGCTTTCAGCCTAGTCTGATGTCAGGTGCCTGAAATCTGCGCGAACCTCCTACCTACTAAATCAACCTAGACAACAGCCTCAGCCTTTTTAAACATGATTGAGTTCCTTCCTGATGGTTTTTTTGCTATGTCAGCCAAATTAAAGTCAGACAGAACTGTATTTTGCCTCCCCAGGCCCTCCTTCCCACAAGCACCATGATACTGGGTAGGAGATGCTCTAACAACTGAAGGGAATAAGAAGGCAAAACTCTATCAAAGTAGAACTCCCTGAAAGTAAATCTCGCCTCCTATCAAGTCCCTGGGCTCTACTCTTACTTATGACCCAGGCTGCTACTGGATGGGTCACAGGGGCGTTACAAGTCGCAGCCACAGATATGCTCAATGAGCACAAGAGGAAAACGCCCAGGTACATCACTTCCAAGTTTTAAAGCAGTTACATAGTAAAACTGCTGGGGTGAAACTCAGGCCATTTATCATGTCTGCAATTGTAACACAACAGTGTTTTATTATTTTTTTTGCCCTTTTTTTTCCTTGCCTTTCTCCGCGTGTAGCTTTTTTACAGTTCACACGAAAAAGTAGCAAGACGTTCAAGGGATGAAAATCCCCACAATGGGAAAGTTACTAAGATGTTAAGTATAAAAAGCTGACCTTGCAGACCTATGTTTGTTCTGTGAAATTAAATATATTTACTATTATGCTGGAAAGCAGGTGTCAACAGCTGTTATTAGCCAAACTTTTGATCTGTGAATAGTTAAATAATAACTTAAAGCCCCGAAGCGTGCCAAACACCCCTTGGATTAGCAGAAGGTGCTATTAAACCGCCCTTCTGCCAGAAAAACAGCCAGAGGAAATAGAACCTTACCCAAGGCAACACGCCATATCAAACACCACAAATAACGGGGGCAGATGAAGGATCTAAAGGACCACATGTCTCTGGGAAGCACAGCAAGAGAGCAGGGAACCAGAAAACTTGCTGGGCCAAACCTAGTGGAGATAAGACTTTGAAATCACAAGGAAGTAAACCACTTCTCTTTCAATATTCAGGAGTTTAGGTATGTGCATGGGCAGTGGGGGAGGAAAGCAGAGGAAAAGAAGCCATTTTCATCCTCCCAGTGCAACTGGTTTGCAATTCTTGTACCAGTGCTGTGCTCACCAACTACAAAGATAGTTATCACTAACAGGAAAAAAAAAAAAAGGTATTAGTGGCATAATATGCACAATAATACATATGATATACAGTAAAAGCTTGGGTACTTATAACTTATCAGTTTTACCTGATTTGATCTAGAATGTGATTTTAAGCTATGCAGTTTGATCAATAAATAAATTGAAAACAAGCAAGGTAAGGTCTGCAGTGAAAAATAACACCCTATACATTGATGTAACTGGAAGAAAGGCAAGTTCTACCATCCACAAAACATTCTTCAGGTCTATAAAATTTTACATCTAACACAGTTAAATTACTTCTTGTTATCATTCACTGTTATTACTTACGCTTTATTTAATGACTGCTTTTTCTTACTGAAAGAAACCTCCTACGTTTTTTACTAACAGTAGAGTTGTACCATTTCAACCACATCCATGTGCCAATCGATCCAACACTAACATCCCAAGGAAGCTTGACCTCACAGTCTGTCCTGTTTGCTAAATACATCAAAATAGGGAGAATTATTGCTAGAGTAATTAGACTTGGCTAGACTAAAGTTTATGAAAGAAAATTAGTATTATTTTTCAGCTTGTCTTAAGCAGAGATTTATTCTAGGTGAGGTATACTCAGATGTTGCAATAAACCAGGCCACATGCCTTCTTCCTTGTGCGCTGGTGTAGATTCTGCCTTAAGTGAAAATGCAACAGGTAATTTTCAAACAGGCTAGTAATAACATTCAGGCTTTTAAACATGTAATTAAAGGAGTTAAAAGTAAAAATAACTCTCTTACCCTTCATTTCCTCCAGGCAGATACCTGCTCCCCCGCCAGTTCGTAACTGAGAGACTGTACACTTTCATTTCACGCTCTAGAAAAAAAACCGAGATGAAATCTCCTATCCCTAACCTATGCAAGAGGAAAGAATAAAAACAAACAAACCAACCAACCACACAAGAGGAAAACCTGAAGACCTGCCATAGTTATTATTCCTTACAATCCGCTTCCAAACCATAAACATTTGTATGCCTTTTAAATCTATGGGAGCCCCTGGATTCATTGGAAGTTCACTTAAAGCACTGGTTATTTTCGAAGACTGAAGGATTCTATATCCAAAGGCCAAATCTTCTGTTTTGCTGAGAAAAAAAGAAATGTGTAGAAAGACAAGTCAAAACAAGCTGCGTGATGCCCCACATCAAAAACTTTGCAAGCCAAAATTGCAATTGGCAACATCAGTGAGGTCCTTGGCAAGCATCTTATAGCAATAAAGGACACCTGACTATGAGCCCTTAAATCAAAACACTAACTAATAACACAGGGGTTTTGCACAGATTTGTCTTGCAATCGACTGCTGAGATAAGCTTTAGCTGAAGCACATCAGGACATGTCCAGTCACCAAGCTTTTTTACGTATGGATTTTCCACTATTTAACCAGGAGTCAATCTTACGCCTCAGTCTTTATCTGCTCTATGATTTATCTCAAAAATATACCCGTTATTCACAAATGACATCCCTCTGAAATACACTTTTACTGTGTATGATACTGTGTATGGTGCTCTGTCTCCAGAAAGAGAACGAGAACCAGTGATCTGGAGATCACTGGAGTTTACTGGAGATCTTTGATTCCCTACAGAGCAGCAATGGAGGATTCTGCGAGGCACCATCTGTCCCGCAGGCCCTGCAACGGCCTTGCAAACGTTATGAGCGACACACTGGTGGAAAGTCAAACCATGAGGCCCTCACTGCCTCGGGTGAGCTGAGACTTCTTAGGAAGGCACTGCTGGAGTGAAGCATTGGTGTTCTACATGTCTACCAGCTAACCGTGACAGCCACTTACGGTTAGAAGCACATTCATTAATAATACATGCCAGTAGATTTCCGCATTCCTCTCTAAAGATGTATTAATCTTGGATGCACAGATGCCTTAAAAATATATGATCTCTGTCACACTCAATTTTTATTTGCCATCTTTATTTTCATTACCTTATTGATGCTTTTTACGAGTGCACAAGAACGCTTGGGACTCTCAGAAATTGGCCGCTGAACTTCTTTTCCACCTGCACTGGTGTGTGGGAAACTTGCTCTTTGGTGTTCCCACCCCACGCGCACTTGACCTCCTAGGAGCACCCTCACACTTCGCTATTCTGCCTGCTGGTCACGCTGTACAAACTGGTAATTCACTGCCATCTCCTGGCAAGCTGCTATTCAAGAGCATCAGTACAGACTGCAATAAAGCATCCACATAGATGCTACCTTGCATCAGCCCCGTTAAAGAGAAGTCACACTTAAACCTCCAAGAATGCTTAATATACAAGTGGTGGCAAGAGAAGCATCCGAAAGTCCTGCAAGGAACCCATAGACTCATCATCCCTTTCCCTCCCTCCCAAAATTGACCAACATTTCTAAAGAACTTCAGACTTGCTCCTCAAGAGTTTCCGATTAATGGAGGAACCCGGTGAGAACAGCAGCTCACAAGAGGGATGTTATGTCCACACCTTATAGAAGGAATGGTATCCAACCAGCATCCGATCTTGAAGCTTTTCTGCTAGAAAAAAAATAACAGAAGACTTAAGAAAACCCTGAAACCGCAGTTGTCCAAAAAACAGTTGCTATAAGTGATCTTACTCATTTGCCTACAGCAAAACGGTGTTTTTCTGCTACTTTATAGGAAGGCAGGACCTGAAAAATTCACATGAACTCTTCTACTGAATCTGATGTGCTTTCTCCAAAAGGAAATTCAATAATCTCCAGATTACTTCCACGGAAACAAAGGGACTGGCAAAAATTGTAAGCAAAATTGCCTTAATAATATAGAACGATTGTGAGTACACATAAACTTGCCTAAACTGGTTTAATTGCGGCAAAGAGAATGCAACTGAGTAAAGGACCACTGATTAAATTACCTTACAAAATGAAGCCGGTAGCCATCCAGGTGGCATTTAAGCATTGCTGTAAAGCCACCTTCACACTTCGCCTTTTGCAACTTAGTCCCTATGACCAAAATGAATACCGAGTTCTTGTGATAACACAAGCACACACATTCCTCCTCTAATTTGTTTGCACTTTTATGGATCACTGCATGGATACTTCTGCTTATTGTGTTCTACAGTGGGGTCTCGCACCCTCTTCCTCACGTCACTCTCCCATTTTTTGCCCTGGGACTGCCCAATCAGGCTGATAGAAAAGACCTTTTCCCTCTTGCCAAGGAAGAGCTGCATTTTAATTACTCCATTTACACAGCTATGAATAAGCTTACTGGTCCTAAGTCCAACTTTTATTTTTTTTTTTATTCCCGTCTGCAAAATTTACACCTAATATTCAGTTTTGAAATCCACCCCAAGTTCTGTAGCTTTTGAAGGACCTTGGGTTTCTCCATAGCTTTAAGCAATAGAAAATCCTTAGTGCAGTTACTAAGTCGTGAAAGCTTAGTGCCGATACACTGTTCACTGCCCTCCTCTTCTCAAGCCACTTTAACCCAGACTTATGAAAGGCGCTGTACAGCTGGAAAAATTATTATTCCAAAGTGCCATCATTATAAAACTGCTGGATCAGCCAACATCAGCAACAGATACCACGACTGATTACCTAGAGTGATTTGTCAAGCAGCCCTGGTAAAAGAGACAGTTTTTCTCCATTTCTTCAAGGCATGAAGGAACTGCATTTTGAAGAATGCGATACAGCACACGCTGTGCTTGAGTTTGTCCATCTTATCCAACTAGAAAGACTGTCAGTCCCATTTTTTCCAAGGCAGGCACTGATAAAATACCCTGTGAACACCTCAAGGCCAGTGATGACCAAGTGGAAGCACCTTTTATCACCACTGCCGTTCCTCTTTCATCTAGCACTTTGAAGGGATTAGTTTTCTTCAAACATTTTAAAGCCCCAGTAATTTTGCCACTTGTGTTAACTATTGCTTCTTACTTTTTCTTATTGTTAGCTATTGCTTTTTACTTTCCAATTTACTGTGGAATTAGCAGAGGGAAAGTATCTCGTCTGCCTTTAAAACCACATTACTGCTGCCAAGTTGTTAGAATGCGTTTAGTATTTGGCTTTGTTGATTGACAATTTGTGGCCACTGTAGAGGGAAGAAGAAGTGTCAAATTGCACTACCTCAATTCAACAGTGAACGTCTTCGAACAGAAGATAACTGAAGTCAAACACAAGTTCAGCTGAGGCCCTGGCAGAGAGGAAGGAATTCTCAGTTCTGTTTCACGAAGAATTTATTCACTTCGCATTTCAAATCTGTCCCTGGGCTCCTCCTACAACCTTTTCATTAAAAACAATATTGAGAAGTAACAGGTATTTAAGTTCAGTTTGTCTTATGTTTAAAGCAGGACCTACTGCTACTGGCAGACCACAAGTAAGACACGGCTGGAAAAGCGTAGAGTCAGTTTTACCTTTTAAAAACAAAAAAATGGTCTGAGTCCAAAAGACACACAGCTACAGAACTTGTCGCCTTCTATTTCAACAGCAGAAGAACCAGATAAGGGAATATGAAACGTAAGATCAAACGAGCAGCAGAACAGGCATGAGTAAGCACTTACATCTTTTGCCAGCTTTAAAACCACTGGCCACATTTCCCCCACCCCTCAGACTCTCCTCCCCTTACCTGAACTCGCTCACAAATTAGTGGTATAACGCAGGAACCTGTCGACAGTAGGCTGGCGACGGTGGCTTCTATTCTCAAAGCCTGCAAGTTCTTCACTGAAAAGCCGTAAGGAGAACTCTGGAATCAACTAAGCATGATGTTTTAAGAACAAGATGCGCCAATTATACTTTAAATAACTTAACAGAAGCTGCTCAATGCAAGTGTTTATTCATACCCAATACGTAATTAACTAGATACAAAGCCAGATCTCTCATGCCACTCAGTGCTGCTACTTACACTCAGGAGTGTATCGAATGCTACTGATTTGAGGCCTAGATGAAAGTTTTGCAGATCTCTCTCCATCACCAGATGCAATATAACTAGGGGCAATACAAGTTTCAGTTTCCAGTTAATCCTCAAATCAGTATTTAACATAAATAATTTCGTCTCAAATGTACGTTAAAGAATGAAGTACTGACACCATTGAGGAATCTCTTTACCTTGCAATTCAATAAAACGGGTACCACTTTATGACACAGGAAAGCAAACTTCTGCGCAAGCCTAACACCATCATATATACTGTTTGAGAAAAAAAAAATGTAGGGTCAATTAGAACTAGACTGAACTGATTTTATTTCCTTCCAAAAAGAATAGACACTAATTTAACTGTACACAGAATTTAATTTAACTATAACTATACAAGTTTCAGTATACTGTCCTGTTCAAGAACTGCTTATATTTAAAAAAAAAAATACTGCCAAAATTCTAATGCATACTTTACAATTAAATGCCCCATTTTTCTTTCTACCCCTAACAACCTCAGACTAGAGCTTGCAGTGTTCAGATTAACTTATGTACAGGTGAAAATTCCCTTGCTCTGAAGTGTAGTTTTGTTATTACCCATGTTTTTTTCCACTGCCACCAAAACTGGACTCAAAAGTAAGTTTTTACGGCATTAGCAATGAAAAATACGAAGAATCTTGTAGAGAACAGAATTCAGAAAAAGATTAACAACAGTTTTTACTATAATAAAATATGTCACATCCCTCTAAGAAGTAATGCTTATGCATTTCTGTGCATATTCTTATGTTTATTAATCCATCACATTTTACTATAGTATCTGCAAATTTCTTCAAACACTTAACAAGTGAGTAGTGACCACTTTTAGCTAGACCATCAAAACTCCATCAAGTTCTCCGAGAACTCTTCAGTTCCTGTTTTGAAGTAAAAGGTGTCCAGTGAAGTTCCAAGAATTGTCATCGTGGTACTCAGTCAGACAAGTTAGCCAAGAGAAAAAAAGACAATTTTCTTTTTTTTCTGGTACGACCACTTAAACCCTACCATTCCGCGACTTTCTACTGTTATTGCATTTAAACCTCCGAGATTCCTTACCCTGACTAAACAAAGGTGTCCATTCAGCTATTTACTGTACTGTTTTACCTAACTGCTGTCCAGGCACACTGAAAGCTCCCCACTACTCTGCCAAGTCTCCAAATCCACCGTTCCAGTTAATGGAAGTCTAGGTCACTCAAACCCAAAACTACAGTCACCAATTCCGTTTAGGTAAACCACCTGATGTGGCATTATCTGATTTCATCATAAATCATTGCAATTGAATGCAAAGTAAAGGAAACTTGAGTTTATTTAAGCTTCCAATTTCTGGGAGGTCAAGAGGAACGAGGATTGCTCTGGACAACAAAAAAAAAAATAGACTGTGCTTACAGATCATTTTCTGCCATATTCTTTCTTTAGGACCACTGTTTTATTGTTGCCCTTTCTATTACATGGGATGTACATATTATCAGGTGTTAATAAAAGGTCAGTGCCTGTACAATACATTCTACAACTGAGCACCACTTTCCATAACTGAACAGGCAAAGAAATTACACTGAACATCAGCATCTGGCAGTATTTCTCCAAAAAAAGTGACTAAAATGGGTTTAAATTGATTAACACTATTAAATCACATCTAATATTTGATACTACATGATTTCATTACAGCTATACGATACAATTATACAAAATGTGTTAACATCAAAGAATACAACCAAAATTAAGATAGCAAACAAAACCTATATAACTTTTTTTTCTTTACAGGAAAATACTTTTGAAGTATGCATGTAACTGCCCATTCTTTTAAAGAAAATCTACCGCAAGCAAGTTATCACCCTCCAGAAAAATCACACATAGCATTACTACGCATATCCCCAAAAAGTGTACAATATGCACACTTGGAATACAAAATTAAAAAAATTGTAAGCAACAGGTGAGCTTCATATTTATAAGAATGTGAAAAGAAGTCCAATTTTAGCACTGTTGTATAAAGAATTGTCTTTTTTGATGCAAGTTCATGAACTGACCCCTCCGGTTGGGGCCACACTTTACAAAACACCGTGTTCTTGAAACGGGATTACAGAGCAAGGTAGAGCATCTTAGCAACGTCACCTTAAAGTTTTTTTTGTTGGTTTTTTTTTTTTTTTTTGCTTTTTATTTACTACTTATCAAAACACGTCCTTTAGGTTTGTAGGGTTCTTTTTTAAAATTCTTTCCTAGAAACAATATACAAAGGGGATATTTATTTCCAATTCATATTCCTGTAAGATGCTTTTGAGTTCAAGAACTTTCTCTTCCAACTTTCACTGGTTGTTTTTGGCCTTAGCGTGTGTTAAGATGTGAGATTTCAGGTTAGTTGATTGCGCAAACTTCTTATTGCAGCCGTCAAATGGGCAAACATAGGGCCTGTCGCCAGTATGAATTCGCACGTGTGTGCGTAAATTGAAGTCCAGTGAAAAACGCTTTCCACATCCTTCAAACGTACACTGTTGAAAGGAAAAGACACACTCCATTAGCTAATGAAATAGTACTCGTTTCAATCATTGATTAAAACAATATTCTTCTTTAAATCACTAGACTGCACAAACACAAAGCTAGATGCTGAAGGTTATTGTAGGTGAAGCTGCGGACATCACTTGTAAACTGCATTAAAAATAAAATGCGTACTTCAGGTTGTTCTACCACAGTAGTATATCTGTTTTCACAGAGGGAAATAACTTCCAGCTTGCAAGCAAACACTTTCACTAAAAACACCTTTCTCTGCATCTAAAACAGTACTTTGCTGTGCTGTACTAGAAAACAGAAATGTTTCAGGTCAGGATTTCCCCCTTTCAGTGATAATTTGCTCATTTTACCAGCTTTACTTTTAAGATGGGCTTGGAATACAAAGGGTAGCACATTTATCAATAAATACTCATATTTACCACACAGCAGATCCAGCATACACACGTAAGTGAATGCCTCAGGACTGCAAATCAAGTTTCTGAAATAATTTATTTTTAAAAAGTCAACAGAAAATACGTATCTTAAACACGTACTGGAGAACACAGATATGCTCAAGACTATGAAAACCTGTAAAGAACATTTATAAGGAGTATCATAGGAAGTAGGCAGGGGACCTCTGGTGGCAGAAGCTCACGTGACTTGGTATGAATGGAAAGAGATTCGGTGACTACCATCATTTTGCTAAAAACTGATTATTACCCACTACTGAAAATTAGTATCATGAGTCAACTGAGTGAACAGCCCTGAATCTCAGTTGTCCACACATGCTAAATTGAAAAGATAATGAGGAGAAAGAGACATTTTCCTCGCTCAGTAGTAACCGCAGACTTCATTTTTAAAGCAGGTAACTTCACATCATATTTTGGGAGGTATCTCCCATGTACATAAAATTTGCTAATTTCTAAAAAAAAAAAAAAAAAAAGCCCACAGAAATAGTTAAATGATAGCCTAATTAGTTTAAGGGTACTTCCAATTTTTAAGGTGATCAATCAGTGCCTCATCTCATTTCAGAAAAAGACACAGTAACCCCAAAGTCATATGGAAGCTAGGTTACAGTTACAGTCTACACGTTTACCAAATGGTTTGTGGTACTTATGTCTGGAAGTTAACAATACCTGAAAGGGTTTCTCTCCAGTATGAACTAGCTGATGTCGCTTTAGTTTCGAGCTCTCCACAAAGGCCTTGCCACATTCTGCGCATACGTGTACTCGAGGGCCATGGGTGTGCAGGTGCTTCCTCATGGCAGAGTTGTCCCTGAACATCTTTGTGCAGCCCTTAAAAGGAAGACGGAAACTCAATTAGTAGATAAGCTAGTTCTGATAAAGAAGGTTTAAATACTTGTACTGTAGCAGATAAAAATGCTTTTATATCCTGAATGCTTTCTTAAAAGTTGTCCCTGAAAAGGAGACATCTTACACTTATTTTTTTTTTTAAAAAAAAGCAATACCAAGTAAACCAATCATTTGAAAAGTTGACAAAAAAAACCCCAAAAAACCCAGTCCCAAACAAAAAACCCCAAAACCCCCTCCTCACTTAGTATTATGAACGACGTGCAGTAAAGTGAGTTAACAGGACAGTATCACGGAGAAGATGCAGCTCTGATAGAAGCAAATGAATAAACCAAACAAAAGCACTTACAGTTTCAGAGGAAAAAAACAAACAAACACAACCCAAAACAAAAAAGACAGAATGATAATTCATGGATACCTGTGGTATATTCTTCAGTGTGCTATATTCTGAGTACTATAATATGTGAGATAGTCTCTAAAATACCACAGATTATTCTAGTACCAATTTGTATGTGCACCACTCCATCTTCCAACATTCTGTCCACTTCCTTCTCATTCCTGAGAAGAAATGGAGCAAAAGGGTTTCCAGCATGTGAGAGCTTACAGAAACTACCTTGTCCAAACTGGCAGCAGCAGATTGATCACTACCACCCTGAGATACAAAGACATTGCCACTGCTTCTACAGTTTAAACCTATAAAGTGATACTAAATAAAGTAGGAGAATCTCTAAGTTAGTGCCAACTCAACCCAAAAGCAAAAGATACTCACATTAACTCAGGTACACATTAACTCCATGCTGCATCAATAAAGGAATACTACTTTTGATTCCAGAGTGCACTTAAGGCAGCAGCGCCCGGGGCTCTCTTTACCTAATCTTTCTATATATATTTTTCACCTTTTAGCAACAATCAATAGACATCTATTATATGTTTTATAAATGTCTTCCTTCAAGGTTCAAAATCCCCCATGGAATCCTCTTAACAACTGTAAATTCTATCTGTGTTCCAAGTGATGCTGTTTAAACTTAAATAAGACTAGTCTAAGTTAAACAAAACTAGTCTACCAACATCACTGTATTATGAGACATAAAAGTCAACAACAGAATCTAAAGGAACATTCAATTGCTAATCTTAAATTCCACAGGCTTCCTCTTTGGAAATTACTTTTTTCAAAACTAATAACCATATTTAAATATGCTTTATTTCTTAAAAAAGGCGGAAATGCCACTTGCAGGAAGAGTTCTCTCTTCAGGCACCAGAATTTCTTTGGCTGATTTAAGAAGTGTTGTGGCACCATTAATTGCACGCAACAGAACTGGGTGGGGCAAAGCAGCACCAAAATAACCATACCATCCACTTTTTTTGCATTTATTTCAAAGCCTGCTTGCCTCTGAGAGGAGCAGTTATATCTTCTGCAATATTTTTCTTTTCTAAATTGAAGTCATAAATGCACAAAGCCTAGAAACACTAGGAGAGAAAACAGAAAGACAGAATACTCTTTTTTTCCCTCTGTTCAGATGAAGTTGAGGCTATGAAAAAGTAAATCAAAGAAATGAAAGCAGCATTCCTCTCTATTGTAAGGAGTAACTGTTCCTGTATCTCCACATACTATACAATAAAAACATGACCTTGTAGAACATGAAGAACTGGAAATCAATAAAATCACAAAGAGGAATTCAGCAAGTTCCTTAGACTCTGGCTGTCAGAGAGAGGCCTTCTATTCATGCTCTCTAATGTGTACTATTAGCTATCTGCCCTCATCATTTGCTTAGGCTCACACTTATCTAGACCAGAAGCCAGCAAGATTGTATTTGTCCTTTTTCATTACAGACTAAGTCAGCTAACAGAAGCTCTACAAAAGCTGGATAATGCAGTAAAGCTAGATGTTACCAATCTAGGGGACTGGCAACATTTATTCAAGACAGACGCTTCCCCGCTACCAATGGATCAGAATCATATCTCCAAGATGCCTCTCTCTCTTTCAAGATGACGGACTTTCCAGTTCTGTGGAATGTAATTCAGAGTCTTCTAAAAAGGCTGACTTTGGCATCTGCACCATAAATTGCTGATTCCTGATCTAGACTCCAAATCTGTCATAGTTTCCAAGCAGAGGATATATAGATCTTAGGAACGTACTTTGAACAGCTCTCAGAACATTCTTTCAAGTATGTATTCTTGAGTGGCAGGAAATCACAACAGTAAAACCAGCATGTTAGGGACTGTGCATCATGGTTACCAGAAGATTAGGGATGCACTAACCTTAAGACAAGGAAGGGGAATAATATATTATTCGGTGAAAGGTTTTTAAAGAAGCCTCTAAAGAATGATAACTAAAATACAGTTAACTCAGTGTAGTCTATTAAAAGTAAGATATTTTAGTTATTCATTCTCAAGAGAAAACATCAATACAAAATTCTGGTCTACAAATTACTATCTAGTCAGAAGCTGAGCAGTTCACTTACTTTGTGTGGACAGGCTATCGTTCGTGGAGCATCATCTTCTTTAATTTTTCTTGGTTTCATTCTTAAAGACAAAAAAAACCCAAAACCAACACATTAGTAAAAAGTATCACAGACAGCTCTTATCCCCTACCATAATGCACGCATTTATTCGCTAGTATTATGTGCATCAGTAGTATTAAGTTTGATATCTTCAAAACCTTCATAATATTAACAGCATAATTTGGCATGTGGAAAATTCAGCTTTTCTAGAAGGACCTATCAAACACAGAATAAGACATTTAACACTACCTTCCTAGTCCTTTGAATATGCGGAAGTAGAGGGATTTTTTTCTGACTTACACTAATTGTAATTAGGAGGTTTTGTTTGAAAATTCCGTTTTTGTTGTGCCAGTACCCATGTGGCCTATTGATCTTCACTTCCTCTCCATCCCTACACCAGGACGTGAAGGACAGAGTAGCCTCAATCATTCTTCAGTATTTTCACCACACAAGACTTCAGAAGAAAACTCTACAGAAGCAAGGAAGGCAGGCAAGTTGTGGAATCCAAACAGTCAGCAGAGGTATCCATTATAAACACAGAAATTGCATTTATTCTTACTTTTAGCTACTGTACACATGCATTGCACTCTTGGCAACTGGCAAGCAATCATCTATTTACTCTTGATCGCTGATAGGGATCTTCACTGCTATGAGCGCACTTGATCTCCATTGACTACAAAAGGAGCCCAGCAAACTATTGCTTGCATGTGTTAGGTGTTTCAAAGACTCCCTGTAGAAAACAATGTTAGAACAGTCCTGCTGTAACAACCACCTGTCTGAATGTCAGAGAAGAGTCGTCTGCGTGGACGCTATTCTGGGAAAATGCACTGCACTTTTACCTCTCTTTATTTCTCAAACCTGTAGTGCTGTCTTTAAGAAAATCAAAAATAAATGGCTTATCTCTACCTTATGGTGGGGGTAAGTAGGTGTAAATACATGCACCTCATACAGCTGGGAATTCAGTTATCTAAGTAGTGAGATTTTGTGCATTCCAAAACTTTGCTGTAGAAGGGGAGCTAGTGCGTTTATGCAAGTTCCTGAATGACTTTTCCTGGTAATACAGTACCAGACAGTTTTGTATGACGAGGTAGCTACCATATCTATAAATTAAACAAAAGGTTTTCTGGTGTACTCTCTAGTCTCAATAAAACAGATCTGAGTGGCTTGAATTTAACAAAAGAATTAGAATTATCAGAATCCCTGTTCTTAACATTAAGGAGTCTGTTGCTATCCAAGACAGTTTTAATCCCTATGAGTTCAGTTCCTGGAAACAGATATGAAAGAACATGGTTGGGGCAATAGTACGGCACACGTACTTTTTTAAATGCATTTTTAATAATTCATCTGAGAATGACTAAACAGCCCCAAAAAACTTCCTAACATTCAAAACAATTTCCAAGAGCTGTAGGGAAAATAAGCCAAAATCCCTCCAATTCGACCACATAAGCATTTGTTTCCCCTTTTGTCTCCTTTGGCACCGTCGCATTCCTAAACGTAAGGCTGAAATTCACTGTTTCACTTGCTTCCTTCATGTGGACAGATGACAGAAGACAGCAATGGCAGGATTTGGGAGGTTGAATTAAAGCAAGAGCAATGAAAAACTTCCCAGAGAAGTCCTGAAGACTGGATCCAGGAAAATCTCCTTACAGCTGCCAGTGGAGTCATATGTGATGGGAGAAGTCTCCTATGACTCTGTAGGCTATTATTTGTCCCTCAAACAACCTGACTCCTCTTAGTATTGCAGACTGAACATAGTTCAAGTGACCACATAGGGACTAAAGCACTTGACAGTTAGCCACTTCACAGCCACATTAAAACCCAAGGATTTAGAAGCTGCATTTGTTCTTTTCTTTGAGTGGACACTTCGGAAACTCCTGCTGGCTCAGCATCTCCAGACTACACTGAATACATACAGTGCTAACTGAAGAACAATGCAGTCTCCTGCATGGTTAAAAATACAGATGTGACAAAAATTGGAAGCTGGAGAGTATCATACCCAACAATCCTCTCATTTATAGACACTAACAGCTCCTAGAAGATGGGCGTAAGGTATCTGTGTTGACAAAACTCCTCTCACAACATTGCCAGCAGCATACCTAAATATTTCATCAATTTAAGGGCAGAAACATCCTGAACACAGCAAACAGTATCTGTTCCTGTAGACCAGCCTCTTTATTACCTTTATCTTCCTGACAGCTTTTCTTTTTCCAAGATTACAGAGCAACTTAGATGACCTTATTGATTAGATTTGATTTATATAATCCAATTGGAATACAGAATGATTGTGCTGTGTTTAGTTTACGCAGCCTCTTTGAGTAAAATATTAAATACCAAAATCCAAACAAGTGACTGGGATTAACTAACTGCACTCCCCAGTGACGTTCTAGACTGATAGTACTACAGGTACTGAGGCTACAGGAAAACACACACAAAAGCTTTCTTGCAGTACCGCTACAGAAGGCTTTCAACTACCCTGTGCACGGGCTTCTCCTTATTATGTCTCTGTGATTTTTACAAAAGGAAAAAGCGCAGAAATGAGCGTGTGTTATGCCACAACGGATGCACAGAAGAATGCTTTGACAAGACAGGACACGAGAGAACATATCACCATGGTTTAATGCCATTAGAGAACGAACACCCTTAGGGGACAAAACTGGTGCCAAAACCACCGCCTTTACTTCTAACTCTATCAACTTGTTAAATGTTGACTGAGTCATTCCCCCAGTCCAAAACAAAGCAAAAAACTCCTAGGCCCAAGATCTGTGTCCGTGACATCATCAGAATGATTAAAACCACTATTGTTCTGATGCCTTAATTGACCACCTGTAAAGGGAGAGACCAGACAGAAAAGGAATCACTAACAAGATATGTGGTAAATAGCTTCAGTGGGCAGTGCCTGCAATTTTTTTTTTTTTTTTTAAACTTGGCCTAAGATTCCACTGATGTTGTGTTAAATCAAACTCATAACTCTTGTGTCTTGTCTCTGGTGTTAAGTCAATCTTTGAGAAAGAAATGCTGCAACAGCATCATCTGTAACAGGCTGCTGAAGTCGAGTGAGAGGGAGAATACCCTGGCCAGTGTAGTCAGGATGCTGCTAGATCAGTGTAGTCAAACTTGAGGAACCAACTACAGCTAACTGGGAGGTCAGACATGGGACAGACTGGAGCTTCAACGCACACCTTACATTTTTCAGTTCAGTGTCTGAGCAGGCACATCACATTACAAGCATCCATTCTGGAGTAAGCTGACTTTTTAATTTTATGGGTTTGTTTCTGAAGTGAGGAGTATCAGCCCAGCAGTATACTTGAATGTAAAAACCTAGTCCCTTCTGACTACAAAATTGTAACACAGTTTATTAGCTAATAAAGGTGCAGATTTTTTTTTTTTTATTTCTTGTGGAAGTATGGGAAGTGTGCACTTTAAGGTTAAAGTGCAGAACAAGACTGTGTATAAGCACAACATTCCACAGGCAACCAAGCTATTCAGGAAAACAGAAGCAGACATTTCAACAGGAAGAGGCAGCAGACAGTGTCCAGGTTATGTCTCAGTGCCACAGGCAGCAAGATGCTGCTGGGCCCTTTGTACACCTGGATTAAAGGCATGAGGGTACGTACACCACAGGCACAGGTACAACACATCATTTTGTCCAAAATGCCACCTTGGTCTGTGGAATCCATATGGACAATCACTAAAAGAAGAATTTAAAGACTTACATATTCAAATGTATTAGAAAAAAAAGATTTTGGTCTTACTTTAAAATTAACTTTCTGCAAAAGGAGACCAGACTAGAACTTGGGCTGTTGATCTTAATTACAGTGTTGCGGGTAGCTCTTGCTGGTGGTTAGACTTTTGGCTCCCACCCAGTAGAGCATCTCTACCAGCTCCGTCCAAGTTTTCTTAGCCTGAAACATTAATCAAAAACAGATCTCTAACACATACCAGTATTTAAAACAACTACAGACACACACGTTAATACCTGGGTGGAACTTTTGAAATGGCTGCCTTTGCAGAAAGTCAATTTACATGGCAAGACCAGAATTTTCGTTTCTGCAGCAAGTTTAGATGGGCCATGCCTAGAAGTAGCAACTGCAGGCTAGCTAACTGCGAAAAACTAGAAAGTGTACCTTTTGGATCAAGGCACTGGGATGCTGCAATTAAAGGCTAAATCTGTTAACCTGTATTGGAAGGGTGGAGGGAGGGAACAGCGGAGGGAGCAGGAAGGTGTGCAACCCAGTATCTTCACAGAATGAGCTTCATAAAAGCACACTCTCTTATCCATGCATAAAGAAGACTGAGTGGAATCACAGGTATTAAATCACTCAGTTCCTCAAAATAAAGAAAGCAACTCTGTCACTGTGCAGTATCAGGAAGTAACAGCTACCTGCCTCCTTTCATCTACCCAGCTGAACTGAAAGAACTGTACCTTGACAGAACCAATGCCCACCCCAAACCTCTGTCAATCTCCACAACCTATTATTGTCCTGTAAATAGACCCAATTTTAAAAGTTAGCCACAGAAACAGTGTTAAGGCTAAGAATAAAGGAAATCCTTAAGTCAAAAAACAAATAACAGTGTAGAATTTCCTCTTTGTTCTGTCATCTCCCTTTTTTGCCTGTGTTAAACTTGCGTGTTCTCACATCCTTTCTTCTCCCTCTATATATAAATCTAACCTAAACAGTATTACTCTCTCTCAGGCAACTCCTCTGACACATCCTAGGGGTCTCTGATGACCAGCGGTGATATTCACCTGTGCTGATGACCACATCCCTGAGAACAGATAGAAGAGGAGGAAGTTATTCTCCACCAGCAGCATCACTGCCACTTTCTGATCTGTTTCCTCCCTCTGCCATTCCCCTTGTACTGCCCTGCTGAGGCAGAAATAACATGAATGTCATGGCCCCACGCTGCTGAAATAATTCCTTTGTGCTAAAGACTCCTGAAACTGGCTAGACTGGCTTTTGGATAAATAGGCAAAAGGGGAGTGGCGCAAGGTGTCCTAGGAATCTACGTACAACTAAAGAGCCCACAGCGTGTCTTACCATGCTCTGGTCACAGGTAGGTAGGAAAATGCCATAAAAAGTTTTCTTTCACTCTGGCAAAAAATAATTACTCATTTTGTTCCAGTTATGAAGACTATCATCTGTCTAAACAGAGAGAGTGACCTTTGCAGTGTGGTACAGAACACGAGATTTCCCCTCCCCGAAAAAAAACACTTTGGGTAAAGCAATTGTCAATTTACTGCCCTTTAAGCTTCTCTGTAACAAGAACAAAACCAGTACAAAAGTGTATACCTTATAAAGAGGCCTGAGTCATAAATCTAGGTGACCAGAGTGCTTTGTCAATTCTAAGGGTGTCTGATTTCAAACTTCAATGCAATTTCCTCTCCTTTGTTTTCTATCCATTTTGGAAAGCAGATAGAAAGGGCGGGCAGTCCTCACCATGGCTCTCCTTCAGAAAAGGTACTAAGATAAAGCCATAGCGTTTTTACCACTAGGAACCATTACTGTGCCAATTTCCCAGCTATAGCGTATTCCCCTCTTATTTCTTTGTTTTACTGATGTATCTTTTCTGCTGTCTTTAGCCAGTTCAGTCATGTATCTGTCTGGAGGACATGAGGGAGGGAGAAGACAATCAGGGATATCCTTTTTAGTGGCTTTGTTTGAGGGAAGGTGACATATGCACCAACTAGAAATGTGTCTGCTACTTCCCCAAGCTTTTATTACCAAGCAGTTATGACTTCTTCACAGCTAACTACAGAATTACTTATCATCAATTTAGACTTGGATGAAACTTTTTATTTCACTTGAAGGGATTTCCAGTGTCCCAGTCAAAGGTATCAAATGGGAAAGTGGTAATTTATTAGGTTTTATTTCTTTCTGAGCAGATCATTCACAACTAACATTCCACATTCTGATATGATTGCCTAAAAGAAAACCACATTTTTTTCTTTTTTTTTTATAGCATTTTTAAAGTGTACTGGAGAAAATGCATGAGCCCTACAATAGAAGAAAATAACTTGTAGAAGGCGATAAACTGCCCAACCAGGTATAATTTACGGTCATTGGTCTATGCATTACCAAACACATCCTAATGTTCCGACACAGCCTGCTTATTCACAGTGTTTTCAGAAGTTTTAGAATGTATAAAAGCATTTCCAGGAAAAGCTGTAAGAGTTCCAGTTAAATGATCTGGATTCCTGCTCCATGACTCAATGACAAATGCAATAAAAAAAGTGGCAAAAGACAACTGTATCACAAGAGACAATGTAACTGCTCGCTCTGCTAATGCCACCTAGCTGCTGAGCAGTAGTGGCGTCTACTGCAGATGCTGAATTACTACAGTTTTAATTATTTTTTTATTATTATTATTTTTTTTAAGGCTGGAGAGCTGCAGAGGACTTCAAGCATCAAGTCCACCCCTGCCTTACCTCTCCCTAACCAGACAATGATCAGAACTCCAGAACCTTGCCTGAAATCTGGAATTCAAGCTTTGCCCATTTAAACTTAACTTCAGTACTTTGTTCCCAAGAATCGATGCAAATGTCTTAGTCAATTTATCCTTAATCAAAATAAGCTGCAGGGTTATAAACAGTGAATCTAGCCTGGTTTTGAGTAGCTTATTTCTACAAGCGTATAGTGAGATTCTTCCAACTACCTTAATGAAAACAGGAAAGCAACCCAAAATAATTTGCTCCCAACTGCAGAAAATACAACTAGCATAAAATTTTACTAGCCAGTTCACATGGCCCGTGCATAATTCTTTTTTCAAGTCATCAGAATACAATTTGTTATTCACATGGTTACTCACAACACGTGAAGCAACTTAATAAGTTTAAAAGTAACAGTTTCAACTTCATGTTTTTGCTCAAAGTTTCCAGAATACAGCTACTGAGAATTTCAAAATTCTGAACTGTAAAGCAACCGGTAATGCTTGAAACTTTCACAGAACTTTACACAAAATAAACACATTTTTTTTAGCATGAACAACTGTATTCCTAGGACCTCCAAACCCAATTCCAGCACGTCAGCTCAGTTTTTTCTCCCAGGTTGCCATGCAAGGCTTCTAGTGATACTGCACACAGCTACCTAGATCAACAAGACAAGTGATCAATATAAAAATAGGTTTGTAGATGCCAATATCTGAATTCATGTTATTAGCTAAAAGGAGTCTCTTCAACATGATATACTGCAAGAGGACCAAGACTTTAAAAAGCAATATTCAAACTCTAATACACCCGTATTCTTCAGCCTAAGCTACAGACAATCATTTAAGATCTAACATACAAACTAACACCATTTTCATTTTCCTCTTTTTTTTTTTTTTTTAAAGGCATTAGTAAAAAAGTTAGATGGTCATCGATTCTGACCAAGAAATCAAAAAGACCTTCTTAGAACAGAACAGAAGATAGCTTTAAGTTTTCACTTATCTACAATTAAGCTATCAGAACAATTCTTTGTAGGTTTTGGGCAACTTGGGGATATTGCTAAAGGTGATGTCCCCTCAAGTTGCTTACTCTACCACCATGTATTTGTTTTCTGACTGAAGTGGATTACATTTTATCTGCTGTACAGAAATATATTAACAGAGAAGAGACTGTACACACAGAACTCCATCTTTCCATCATTTGCTACAAATTCTAGCTCGAGAACTTCCTAGAACATTCTATCATGAATAAAAAATGGTAATTTTAAGTTACTGCCAGCTGCCACTATTTTCGCAACAGAAAACTAACTAAAACCCAAAGGTGCAGTACGTTTTACAATATTAAGAAATATGCAGACAGATCTGATAGAAGCAATCTGGTCATTTCAAGGAGCCCAAATCCTGGCAACCATTTTAAGTATTCAAACCAATCTGGAGAAAAATACTCAGTATCCGCATGGAGAATACCACATGAGAAACTATTTAAACTTCCTAACAGAAGATAGCTATTCAGTACTTCAACATTTAATAGAACCAAAGATTTCAGCATGTTTTAAAACAACCAAGAATACCATTCCAAGCACATGATGAGCAAAAATGTTTAAGTAATGTTTTAGAATTAGAACACTATGTACACTCAGAGTATCACTTAAACATTTGCTTTCACAAAAAAACCCCAAAACTGTATTAAGCTTTCAGCAGGTCTCAGAGGAAAACACAATCATTTTGTCAACAAAGTAAAACAAGTAACAATAGTATCAATAGCTAGAACCACCCACCACTTTATATAAAACCCTGTTTTCAGTTCTTCATGTGTTTTTATACATTTCCAGATCAGATAGGCTGAAGTGGGGAGCAAGCCCTGCAAAACTATCTTACTAGCAGCCTTCAAAATCCATAGTACGATGGCTTTACTGAAAATAACTGTGGGATGAGGCTGTGCTGGCAATCCTCCGGCACAAACGCACTGAAGAGTAACAGGAAAAGCTTGTAAAGAGCAGCAAGATCAAAAAGGTGAAGCAAGAGTAGATGTACACGCTGGACACCAAGAACCAATTAACCAAGAAGCCAGACCAGAACCTGTCTCAACAGTCCCTGCCATCTAGGAACTAGCTGAAAAACCCAATGGTAAAAAAAAAAAAAAAAAAGCACACTACTCCCTCTACTAGCTGACCCAGTAAGTAAGAGTAATAACATCTGACCATCCATCTGCTCCAAGTATCAGAATCGCACACCTGAACTCTGAAGAATAGCCAGCTGGTAACTGAAAAATTATAAAAATAATGAAAATGAGTGTAGCCTCATACATACGTTTCGCTTTCAACATGAGAAAAACTGATCATGGCAGCTGCAGGAAGCTAACAGTTGTGCTCAAATATTTGGAGACACCAGCATTATTACTGCCCATGCACTGAGTGGAGGAGCATCCCCTTAGTAATTACAAGCACGCGCACACAAAGAAGGGGACCAAGTAAATGCTGCAAAGGCCACCCTCATGTCACAGCTTCCAGGTGCCCAAATAGGGTTCTCTGGTGACCTCACGGTTGCCCTCTGGTGGCCACTCGGCAGCAGAGCCAGGGGCTCTGCGGGGGCGGGGGGAGAGACACACGACACCTCGGTAGAACAGAGCTCCCTGTCACTTCACCTCTATTTGAAAGTAAAAGTCACTTTGTAACTCAGGTCAACGTATTGATATGGAAACGAGCTCCAATTCCGATTCAAGAGGAAAATCCAAGCAGTACAGTTATCGGTTGTGAAACTGCAATTATCACTGGCACTTAAAAGTGCAAACACACGGCTCCATTAAAAAGAAGTTTAAGACCTACAGCTTAAGAAGCAGCAGGTGAAAAAGAACAGTAAGCGACTTTACAACCAGAATACTGTAGTCTAGCTTTCTGGTACAGAACAACCTGAACGCAACATTTTACTTATCAGATCCGTTGGTGCTGAAAAATCTAAGGCTACTCACGGGAAAGATATGTTCTGTCATGTCACGTCATAGATGCAGTCTATCAGTGTATTTAGGTCCTGTCTTACCCAACAAGAATTAAAGACAAGAAGTCACTGAAGAAGTCACTGCTGAACATAAACCCCAGTTATTTTATCACGGTATCAGCTACTCTGTTGAGAATTAAGTCCCTTGTTTTAGAAAATGATTAAACAGAACAATAAGCCAAACTAAACCTATCATTTATTTTGCCTAATAGTTTCATAACTAAACCAGTGAAGAGAAAAAGATTTTACTTTGAAAATCCTTTCTTCCTACTTACCTAGCAAATTCAGCCAGTTGTTTGGGGTCTGAGAGGTCAATGCCAGGTATTCCACCAGGAGGAAGTTTCTTCCCTGTCATGTACTCTGAGTAATCTGGAGGAGAATTCTCTCCAATGATCTGCTCTTCCACCACTGTTTCATGGTCAATATCTTTTTTATCATCTGAAATAGACAAAATACTGAATTCAGTACATACTAAAGATCAAAACAGCATGTAAGTTATTAGGCTATATCTCAGTACAAATTCACTATTGACGTACACTTGAAAGAATACACTGCACTTCCAGATTTCTACACTAATTGTAAAGAGCCAAAAGACATCCATCCAGTTACAGCATGAAGAACACAGAAAGAACACAGTGGGTGAGGAAAAAAAGCAGAAGTCGCACATCTTTTGAACACAAACAAATAAGGAAATAAGTGGAACAATTCTATGAGTGCTGGCTGCATTTGAAAGATAATGCAGTATTCCTAAAACCATGCCTAAATATTTAATTTCCTTAACCTCTTTTCAGGACTAACCTCCACCATACCCCCTGTGGATCTCACCAGCAGTCAGTAACTAAGCAAGCCTACCAGAGGAGTGGCAGATACTTACCCTAAGACGTTAGGACTACTGATCTTTACTTCAGAGTCTTCACACTTCCTTGACCTCCAACAGAAATGTCACGGAGGGACAAGAAATTTAAAAATAACTGCTAACGGGCTTCAGCACCTGCCCATAAAACTAGAAGTTTTTCAACACTTGCAGACAGTCTGAAAGAAAGTAAAAAACTAAACAGCGTGTCTCCCTCCCAAGGGGTTTCTTCCGTGGCAGAGGCCACCCTAAGCTCTTTCCCGCTCCGCTATACAAACAGCAGATAGGGATCATTCAGACCTCTGATCTGCACGCACACCAGCTAAGATACTGCTATTTTACCTGCTCTAGAGCTCCTCCTATGGATTTGTACTCAAGGACTGCGCAGAAGTCAGATGGAAGACCTGCTGCTACTCACATTCAGACCTCAGAATATGCCAAGACACAATTTTTTTTCCTCTCCTCTTACTATTTTATAACAGAAACCAGAGTGACACAAAGACAAAGAACAGAAACATCCACCTATATTCCGCAGTGCAGTACTCACACCAGCACCAAGCCTATCTGCCACCTTCCAATACACCTAGGAGAACAGGCGTATATATGATTGTAACTACTCAGAGTTAAATGTTAATAAACTTGCCACTACACTACTTCTCCTACCCTGTGTATGGGGAACAGATTCTACAAATCACTTTGTACACAAAGGACTTGCAAAGTCAAAGTATTTACAAAAATATCAGGAAGTTTTATATTATGGGTGATGTTTAAGAAATGGAAATACAAGGTGGTAGGACAGAAATAGTATTCCCCCAATTTAAACAAAAAAAAAAGCCCAAACCATAAGGCAGAAAACAAACGAGGCCACGTTTTTCTTTTTCTTTTTTTTTCTTTTCCCTAAACAGAAACACAGGAAGTAACATTACTCATTACTCAGTAACTTAAGTTAGGAGAGAGGAAAAGACATATGCAAATAAAAGAAATATACTAAGGACAAATTTCTGTTCAACTTGTAATGCCTGCATCTAATGTTTGCCACTGAGCTATTTCTAGAAATGTTACTGCTAGTTTGGGGTTTAATTTGATCTACCAGATCAAATAGCAGTTCATGTATATGTTCCATGGTGAAAGAGGAAAATAGACTCCAACACTGCAAAGACAGGAGTGTTAATAATAAAATACTATCTGTAGTATTAAACTGGGAATAAACTACAAAACTGGCTATTTGGACTTTTTTTTAAATTCTAATCTAGTTTTCCATTCACCGTACTACCCTTCAGTCTTTACCAGTGCTTTAAAGAAAGCAACTGAATTTACCTTAAGCAAGGATTATATGGTAAGTTTCACAGCACCTGCAGGAATTACAAATTCAAGTCAATAAACCTCCAATTTGGCAACAATTTGTTCTTCTAAAGAGCAAAGCTTGAGTAAAGATATTTAGCAATGCCTACACAGACAGAAGAGACATGAGGAAGCTCAGAAGAGCACGGAACTTCTGGAAAGCTAAAAGCGATGCCTCTTCCATGCTGCAGACTAGAATGAGACCAGCTGCCTTCAATGTAGCCATTTCAAGAGCGACCCAGAACTTCCAGTTTGACTTTTTGATGACATTCAGAACCGAAACAACTTTTCATTTCCCGCCTCAGATCAGATGCATGAGTCAACAGGGAAATTCTGTAAGCTCTTCTTTCCTTCCCTAGCGTAAAGGCTCCCACAATGCTTTCTTGCTATTGGAGGGACAAACTGAAACTCGCCTTCAGTGCCTTCCCGAAAGGATGCCAACAGAAATCAGTTCCACAGGATATTGGAGTAAAACATGAAAAACCATGAACATATTGCTTTGGTACAGTATAAAATGAGAGAGAGTATCCCTTAATATATTGACAGTTACGTGAAAAATAAAAAATAACAATCAAAAAAAAAATCAGATTTTCCTATACCAAAAAACCTCTCTCTACAGCAGCACATACCTGCAGTTTTAAAAACTAATTTGAACCAAAACAGACTAAAACAACAACATATAAAACATTTATCAGAAAGTGTTATGTCAGGCTAATGTCCTCCAAGATAGAAGACCTGGTTCACACCAAAAGTCAAATACTTTTTCAAAAGCAGCAGCAGACTTCAGTAGCTCTTTAGTATTCAGACCATCCTAGTTACAGACCATCCTATGACATTATCATTTCTCATTGAGAAAATAAAACAAAAAACCCCACACACTTTTCCTGAAGAAGTTTGGAAGTACTTCACTTATGTCCCCCCTATGCACAAATTTATCACAAGTTTATTTGCAATGCCCTACCAACCTGGAATAGGCAGCTCAAAGTTTGGAGGGTAAAGTCCAAGCAAACTTTCACTCAGGCTGAGAAGTTAACCAATATTCTCACTGCAAACAGGGCATGTTGGACTGCTTGATGTTTTCTGCCTTCAAGCAAGTCCAGGTGCCCTCTACATCCAATTATTTCCCCCTTTTCCCTCTCATGAAGCATCAGAGAATCAAACACACTGCATCCAAAGCAAAGCAAAACACAGAGACATAACCCTGAAATTCTGGTGACACCTCTGGAGAAGTACAGTACAAATAAGGCATGGCAACTCCACGCAGCTTATGCCCATGCCAAGCTAATCTGGATGCCACCCATGCAAGCTAAATACGGACAGAGCCAGGGAGCCGGTCAGGAAAAGGAAATTAACTGCTATATACTACCTCACCTGCTTTGCTTTGTCCCTTGAAACACTTGACAGCGCAGCAGACTCAAATATAAGGCATGCTGCTTCAGTGTGTATTTAGCATTATTTTTATAGATCTAACGCAGCTTTCTGTAAGGAAATTGGAACATAATTTTAGTCCCATCTTCTGAAAGGTATTGAAGATGTGAATGCATGTCAATTAGTTAACCACTTTATCTTCACAAAAACATGCACTACCAGTCACTGTAATAGCTATGCCCAGTATTTATTTGTCTTATAAAGCTGCAAAAATACTGATTTGTTAGAGACGCCACAGATACTCCCCACCCCCCCATGCCCAATTACATTAAGATAGATACTTAGTCTAAATTGGGTTGTTCTATGTACCTGTTTAGGACATACCCATACAAATCTTCATGTTCAACGTCCCTCCATCCGCACTTCTCTCATGCCCTATATACAGGCAATACACATCTTGAATTGGATTTACTTCCGCACTTCAAAGCAAGTACATCAAACAACGTTTTTTTACTAAGAGCAGTGAAAGTTCAGTATTTTAGCCAGCCATATCTTTTGACTACCACTTAAAACATATTTCTACTGGTGAAATAACCCGAAGTTTTAAGAATACCAAGCCCAAGTACCAACTGCAGTAGGAAGCAGGAGATTACTGTGATAAAACCAGCAACTGCATATTCCATGTAACAGATCAATGACAAAACATGGTACAATCTGTTTCCCAAGACTTTATTTCATGTATTTCTAGAATAGTATTTATAAGATGACCCCCTTAACTCTCAGCCCAAGAAGCCCTATCAGTATTTCTGCCTCAGTTGTTCTTGATTTTAGCTGTTGTACCCCACTTCTAGACCCTTAATTCTCCAAGCCACCCTCCTCCTCTGTTACAGAGCAGGGAGGACATACTGTTATTCAGTTTTCCCCCTGTGGAAAATTAGGAGTGCAAAAGGGAACTCAGAAGGTACACTTGGTAGCAAAGCAGTGAAACCTAATCCTATAGCTTCTTCCCCAACGTACCACATAAAAAGACATTCTGCTTACTAACTAAAAGGATGAACATCATTTAAGCTTCAATTTTCTTTTTATGATCACATGGTTAAACACATTTGCTTTTAGGAACAGCTGAAATGCAGTTGCATGATAAAGGATGTATTCGGCAACTGTGCAGTACCAAGGCACTGTGGTAACAGCTTGGTTATTGCTACCACATTGCAATCTCCTCAGGCAAATTAGTTCATCGGTCATGTTTGGAAGCAAAGAACCGTAATTAGCTTGTTAAATAATACAGTTATTTAACAGACACTTCTGAATGTTAAATTCCATTTGCACAGTATGTAATTTTTTAACCTAATCGGCTGCTAGGTTACTTTCCCTCTGATATGCCTTGCACACAGATGGAGAACAGGTTCTTCTCTCCCCGAGTCACCCATCTCTTATTTCACACTACTGAGACATGAACTGACAAAACCACCGCTTATATCAGTAGTCATCATCTGACTTCCAACACTTGCGAGACACTGTGCCGAAGCACTATGACCTTCTGAATCATCAGCATACAAGTGACATGGATGTCGCAGGAAAGGATCCAACAGAAAGTTAGAGGATTCTAGTTTGAAGATGGGCAAAGAGGCAACTTAAGCACATTCGTGTATTTTACTTTCAAAACTGAAAAGATATTTAAAACAGCTGCAGGAAGATATCTACCTCACCCTCTAAGATCCACTGGCAAAAACATCAGGGCAGACTCAATGCTTATGGATACCAAAAATCTATACCATTGCCTTAATCAAAGTCAGAAACAGATCATCATCTTGGTATTTTAAAGGAACCTGACAATCACTTTCTGCTGCCGTTATGAAAAGTTTTCATAGAAGCAGCTCATTACCTATCTGTCATCACAAAGAATTTTGTCCATCCTTGCTACAGGCCCACAACTGAACCGAACAACCGGTCTGTCATTTATACTATGTAAAACAACTAGTCAGACAGCAGATTATTATTTTTCTCACCCCTGCAATCTGACAAAATCAAATGAGAACCTCCTTTTTTTTTTTAAAAAAAAAAGACATTAGAAGGTGGGGTTTTTTAAGAGGTTTTGAAGAACCTTCTAGAAACCCAACATAAACCCCTTGAGTTTCCAAATATGTGTTCACTGCACAGGCTTCCTAGATTATCAAGACTCATGTTCAAACCAAACACGACTTCTGCATCTTTGTCTTTCCCTATTCCCTGTATCTAGGAATAGGATACTTGAGCATTTTAACATTTGTAGGCAATGTTTAGTTTGGTTGTGCTATTTCAGCCCAAAGCTTGCAGACCATCCATGATAAAAATAGTTTAAGTCAACATCTATTTCAGGTGTTGACAGAATCAAGAGTCATTACCTAGAAGGAGATGCAGTTGCACCAATACATTTCTCCCCTCAAAATTAAGCCCCAGCTGCTTGAAATCCCAGCATTTGGTGGAGCCAGCATTTCAGCACCACCTTCCCAAATGCTCCTGCATCTAAGAATCAGATTTGCAAGCGCAATCTGAAAAAGTGATTTCTAATGATCCTTCCTCTCCCCCACCACTATTGTGTACCCAACCTGGAGCCAGTCACCAAAGAGAATAATTCAAACTGAATCTAGCAAAGACACAAATAAATTCCACTTCATAAAAGCAATTTTCCTAGTACAAATTGGGGTGTCCCACTTGGAAAGCACCATTAACTATATACAATTGTTTAAATCCCTTACAGGATACCCCAATGAAAATAATGAGGATAGGTATTAGACAGTATAGAGAAAACACACTATAGGAACATGATTAAAGTATCCACCACATATACGTCTTCAACCCTTTCAGAAAATAGAACGTCTTTGTTCAGTTCCTATTTTCACACATGAAGAAAGACAAATAATTCCATTCTGAAGATCTGGAAAGCTAATCTAACTAGAACAAAGCATTCCTGTTCCAAACTAAACACTTAATTAAAGTAATCATAGGTCACAAGTTGGATATCACCATAGATACCAAGGTGATAAGAGAAGTTATGGTAAGTCTAAACCGTTGCCAACAACAGTACTGCAACTTCTAAGTAACCCCGTAACAAGACAAGGATTGAGCAGCCTCCTTTTATCACATTGCTATATATTTCACAGATTATTTCTCCACATTTCAAGAGGTGCTACCAGACTTGTTATATTCATTTATGGACAAAGACTTAGGACTGGCTAAATTTGGTACCACCCGTGTATAAGCTATAATATAACAGCACTAGAAAACAGTAGCAAGTAATTAATTCACATCGTCTTCCCACACTGTGGTGAGCAAAGTGCCCTTGTTCCCAATTCAAATACCCAAGAACAGCAATATAGGGCTCATTGTTTTATCCTGATGCATGGCCTTATTTACTATTCATCTTTTGATAACCTTTTTGCTAAGCATTTAAACCACACAGTCAATCACATCAGTGTGCAAGCAAGTATTTAATTATGTCAAAATACAGAGGCAAAAATACTATCTTTGTTCAAAATACAGTATGCTCGATTCTGCAGGGAAACTTTAGTACAACTGCGCTTTCGCAAGCCAGTAGTTTGTTCTGTTTGGGTTCCCCCACCCCCCCCACTTTGCTTCTTTTGGAATTTTTCTGGCAACTATTCCCCCTCTAAAATTGCAGAAAATAAATAACGAAGCCTCAGCATTTGATCACTTCAGACCACTTCTGTAACATTCAATAAACTGTGTAAGAGGCATAAAAGCCTACCCAGTAGGCTCAATAAATCTTCATACCACTCTTAACTGAGCAGGTTATTAACACAGGCTGTTAAACTGGGGCGTGCGTGTGGTGGTGTGTGCACGCATGCACCCAGGGAGGGAAGGTCAAACTTTAATACTTTTAGTTTGCCTATTTATTTTGCAATTTTGCTGCGGGGGGAGGGGCGGGGGGGCGACATGACACACTTTTTTTGGCATTAAAAATCAAATCAGAATAGGTATTCTGCATCACGGATATAACTGAGTTGAATGTAGCAATGCAATTCAATCTCCAGTAAATTACAAGTGGCTATCATTCCCACTGAGCTTGCATGGTCATGCTCATAAAGAACAAAACCACTGAAATCAATAAGGCTACCCTGATGTAAAAGTAGCGTATGCGGGAAGAGAATCAAGGGTATTGATTATACACATGCTTCACTTCAGTTGAGTAATAATCAGCATGCAGAAGCTCTAAGGAAGCATCCTATCAGGCACTCTGAATTCCAGAGTGCAAATGCATGCTAGAAATTGTCAATCGATCTCAGTGAGGTCCTGTATCCTGCCGGCTCATGAGTCATCCATCCACTTGCATTCAGCTACCTTAGGTAGCTTCCACAAACCAGGAGAGTATAGTAGTTCCTATTATCTTTTTTTCTTTCTTAGATGGTCAATTCTAAGAAAAAAACCAACCCAGCAAGTGGATTTACTCGGGTTTCATACAAGGATACACAGAAACATAATATAGAACCCCACCCTACTAAACAGTAATTGGGAAACTCTTAAATGAGTTAAATTCATTAAAGAGTCAAACTCTTTTCTGTTGATCAAGAAGCAGGGAACTTTGATCAGATTCATTGGGCTGTCAATTGACTATATACCAGAAGCATCACATACTCTATCAAACTTGCCAAGTAATTGCCTATATTTGAAAAGAGAGTAAAAATCAGCATCAGCATTCTTTCCATCTTTCCAGACAAGTGAATTCAGCCATTCAATACACTTTTCCTTCAACACTGCCCTTTCTAACAACTACTGGTCATTCACAAACATCACAGAGAGCAAACACTTCAAACTACGTCAGAAGCTTACGGAGTATTGCTATCTTACTAAACTCTTTGAAAAAAATCAAAAGAACACAAAAATTATGATATGCAAGATAGATTACCAACCTACTATTCAAAGGCCACACGCCAATTTAAATATTACATGAACTCACACTAACTGACTGCATTTTTTCCCACATTTACATAACTTTAGCACAGAACTTTGACCACAGAGCCTAGCTGCCAGCAATACATTTTTTGTAAAAAAAAAAAAAAAAATTAAATTAAAAACCCAATGTGCCACAAGTAACATTTTTTTTTTGCTGACTAAACAGACTCTTCCCTCCCATATTTTAAAGGAAAGGATCAGAAAATCGTGGCAGATAAAGTAAGTGGGAAGGGCAGGCGCATGTCAGGTTTATTCCAAGCCCTGCAGATATTCTAACACCTTCGCAAGATTTTATTCCCTTTAAGAGACACTCCCACAAAAAAAAAAAAACCAAACAAAAAAAAAAACACTAAAAAAAAACCCCCCCACCAACTCCTCAAAAAGCACATACAGTCTCACACAAGCCGGACTCCCTGCGCCTATTTAAAGCTTTAGGCCCAGCCGAGGGAAAGCGGAACGCTCCCCGAGCGACAACCAGAGATGGCTCCGTTCCTCCCCGCGGCTCCCCGGGACGGGTGCGGGTTGTCAGACCCCGGCTCCCGACAAGGCCATTTCCGAAGGGCCGGTTGTTTGTGGCCGCCCCCTCCGAGGCCGGCGAGAGGAGTCCCCGCGGGGGCCAAGAGGTGCTTCCCCCCCTCCCCCTCCTTCCCCCGGCTTCGGGCGGGGAGGACCCACCCACACCCAGCCTGGCCAGCGCGGCGGGCCGCTGCCGGGCGGCCCCGGGGCCCACCGGGCGAGCTGTAAAACGGTATTTGGGGCAGATGGCCGTCCCCGGGCCGGGAAGAGCGGGCGGCGCTGGGGCGGGCGGTTCTCCCCCTCCCCCGACGTAACGGTCGGGGCCCGGAGCACACGCCTCGATGCGGGGCCGCCGCCCGCCTTCGGCGTTAAAACGCGGCCCAGAAGGGGGACGGGGCGGGAAGGGAAAGGAGCGGCCGGCGGGCAGCCGGCAAGGCAGCGGCGGCCGGGGAGGGAAACGGGGGAGAAGGAGGACAGAGGGCGGCGGGGGGCGGCGGCCGGGGGAGGGAAGGAAGGGAAGGGCGAGGGGCAGGCGTGGAGCGAGCGGCGGGGAGCGGCGGCGGCAGCAGCGGCGGCGGGGCGGGGACCGGGGGGGAGAAGCGAGGAGGCTGGGTTCGCCCCGCACCCTGCGCCCGCCCGCACACCCCGCCTCCCCCTGCTGCAGAAACTACGCCATTGCGGCCTAGTCCAGCAGCCAGCGGCGCGCTGCCGCCCTCCCTCCCTCTCGCACCCCCCTCCGCCGCCATCTTGGCGGCCGGCGCCATCTTTCCTTCCCCCCGCCGGAGCCGGGCAGGAGCAGCGGCGGCAGCAGCGCAGACCCCGCCATCTTTTCGGGGGAGCCGCCATACTTGCCCTGGCGATGAACATGGCGGCGCCCATCACACACATCAAAACATGGCCTCCCTTCAAAACAAAACTGTCCGAGCCGAGCCGGGCAGCCGCCGGCGGGGCCTGGGGCCCGGGGAGGGTGGGGTCCGGCCGCGCACTTACCCGAGGCCCACATGGTGACCGAGAACTCCCCCTCCAGGGTCTTGATCTGCACCTGCTTCTGCTCCCATTTCCTCCCGCCGCCGCCCTCGGCCCCGCCGCCGCCTCCCCCGCTCAGGTAACTCTTCTTGCTGCTCTTCTTGCCGCTGCCGCCCTTCTTAACGCGGCCTCCTCCGCCGGCCGAGGAGGAACCGCCGCCTCCGCTCTTGCTGCCGGCGGCGGCCACGGTGACCAGGGTCTGCTCGATGTACTCGTCCTCCCCGGCGGGGGCCGGCACCGGGATGAGGATCTGGTCCTCGAAGCCGTCGTCGGCCCTCAGTCCGTCCGAGTCGTCTCCCCCGACCACCTCCTCGCGGGTCTGCACCAGGATCACCTCCTGGTGGTGGTGGTGCAGATGGAGCTGTCCCCCGCCGCCGCCGGCCGCGCCGCCGCCCGCCCCGCTCGGGTCGCCGTCCGAGACCAGCGGCTGCAGGGCGATCATGGGCTGGTGGTGGTGGTAGTGATGGGGCGGGTGGTGCGGGCCGCACTCCTCGCAGCACTCGTCCTCGTCCTCCTCTTCCTCGTCCTCCTCGCCGCCCACCACGGTGGTCTCGATGGTCTCCACCGGGATGGTCTCCACCTCGATCTCGTGCAGCTCCACGATCTCGGCCGGCATCTCCGAGCCGTCCGTGGCGATGTACAGGGTGTCTCCCGAGGCCATGGCGGGGCGAGGCGGGGGGAGAGCTCCTCCGCGGGCGGCGAGGGGGCTCCGGTCCGCTCCCCTCAGCGGATGGTGGGGCTCGGGCTCCTCTCGCTTCTCCTCCTCCTCCCCCTTCCACACAAACACCAGCTCCTCGCAGCCAGCGAGAGGGAGGGAGGCAGCCAGCCGCCAAATCCCGGCTACGCTCCCTCGCGAGACTTCCGCTGCTGCCGCCGAGACGGACCCCAGCCCCGGGAGGCCGCTGCCGCCGGGGCCCGCCCCCCGCCGCCGCCAAACGGCCAATGGGGCCGCGCGCCGCGCCCTACGGCTCACACAGTAGCCTACGGGGGCGCGCCGTGCCGCAGCGGCCCGCCCACGTTTACCGCCGCTGGCCTATCACAGGGCGCTGCGGCAGCCGAGCGCACCTCCCGGCGCTGAGCAGCCAATCGGCTGGCGACCGTCTCCCCCAGCCGCCCCGCCCCTCTCCCCGCCCCGCGCGGAAGCACCGCCCCGCCGAGCCGTCCTCCCCTCAGCCGGCGGCGGCTCCCCGAGCCACCGGCAGGGGGCGCCACAGCAGCCCGGCCGTTAACGGCCGACGCGCGGCCCTGTCAGCGCTGAGGGGGCTCCGCGCCTGAAACGCGGACCGGCAGCAACGGCTGCTCCCGGGCGCTTCCCAGCCGGGAGAGCTCGCCCCACGGCGAGCTGAGCAGCCGGACCGGGGCCCAGCCTTGCCTCGGCCGCCGAGGGCTGTCGGCGGGGTCCCGTTGCGGGGCGGGCGGGCCCCAGCGATGCAATCGCCGGAGGGGGGCTGTCGGCAGGAACGGCTTGTTTGAATTGTACAGTTGAACTGCTATTGGTACTTAGGGATTTTTCTCTCTCCTCCCTTTTTTGGGGTCAATTTTGTATATTATATATTTATATATTGTGTAGATCACCGTGCTCTCCCACAGGCTTTGGCTAAAAACCGGGCGCGGGCCAGCCGTTTGCTTTCCGGAGCGTTGGCTCCTCGCCTGTGGCGGAGATCAGTAGCCAGGTTCCTGAACTCAGTTACCCAGAAGCAGAGTTTAAAATAAGTAATAACATTGTAATTCAATCACTGCACGAAATTCCAGTAGGCGAAGTGATCCCCTTCATTTAAGATACAATTACCAAGTGTCGTTATTTGCTTTAGTTATTAACACATCATTCCGTTGCTCACCAAAACCCCTCAAACACCAACAAAATAGGACATGCTCTGCAAATGCCGCAGCTTTCTGCTCCAGCCACGCTCCGCTTACTTCCCCTTCTGCCAACTGCCACAGGACATCCCTTCCTTACCCCGCCGAAGGAAAAATACCGCTCGTTAGCATTTTGCACTCATTTATCTTGATATGAAGAAGCAGATGCAAAAGCATTTACGAGAAGGAGACGCAGAGCCATGGGCTGGGGCTCCGAAGATCTCATTGTGAAATGTTCTCAAAAGGTAGTGATGAAAAGTCCTTCAAAAGGGCTGTATGTTATCTTCAGTCAAAGATTAATGTCCTGGTAGCTCTGCAAGCATTTAAATCTGGAAAAAAAAAAAAAAAAGTTGTTTTTTGTTTATATGAAATAAACTAAATGCGACAGAACGTGAGGATTTTAAAACAAGTTAAAGCCTCATAGGCCTTCAGTACTCCTGGCAAGATCATCTCCTGTTCCTCATTCCTTTTTTCTGCTGTTAACACCACCTTTCCTTCCCCTTATATGTTTAAGCTGCTATTAACTACAAGTACAGATTTGCCTCTTAAGTATTTACGAGTCTGCTGCAAGTGTATGTTCCATTTTTTATCTTCATTTCTCACTACACCACTGCTTTGCTTCCTTTTATCCCAAATTGCCATGATAGAAAAACTGATAAAAGATTCCTGCAAAGAAATGCTCTCTTCTTCTACCTCAGCATGAAGTGTTCTCAGGGTTAGTCTAGTCCAAGTCTCAAGACAGCAATACTGAGCTCTGGGCTAATGATGAGATTAGGAAATACTTCCCTATTAAATATTAGAAATAGCAACAAATTTACTTAACTTGTGGAGATCTGGGAGTTCCGTCTCTCCAGTCACATTCAGCACTCCCATTTTAACCAACTACGACATGTAGTTTATCATTGCAAAATTCTCATAAACCGAAAGGCTATTTTTAGATCCTGGAGAGAGATTTCCAGGCCGTTACATATAAATTCTGCCCCTCTGTCTATAGTTAGAAGAGCAAATGTAACACTGTGGGAAGAACAGTGCCTGTAACTTTTAAAAATCAGAATATTTCAAAATTAGGATGAAGTCTCCCTTGTCCCCCAGTAAAAGTTAAATGTAATAAAAAATGGTGATTCCTTATGGAGGTAGTTCTTTTTTTTTTTTTTTTTTTTTTTTTTAGGAAAAATGCGCAATTCACTTATACTTTTTATTCTGTGCTTGCATAGACAAAATATTAATGTCACCTACATGTTAGACAGGCACTCAGTCTTGCTCTTGAATTCCACCAGAGCTGACATTGGCTTCAGAGCAAGTGGGATTTGGCCCTGAACTGGTTATTTTGAGTCAAGTTTTTTTTTTTTTTTTGTGTTAGCGTAAATGACCTTTGTCAAATATAGGAACAAAGTCACAAGTCTCTCTTGTTTATCAATATAATTTTTTTGGTCCGAGTCAATGATAATAATTTAACAATGTTGTACAACCCCTTTTCATTTTTGTGTTTTTATTGCAAACAAGTATATAATTTTGGACAGAAAATGCACTTTAAAGTTTGTAAGCATCAGAACCACCTTATGTTGAATATTGCAAGTGTCTTCTACTTTTTCCCATATTTTGGCTTAAAGCCAATGTTTCAGTGTTTTGCTGCAACGTTCACAAGTCAATATTTTTCGGTGTGAAATGTTACATGATACAAATATTCTTCATCAGCTCTGTGTTTTATCCTTTATACAGTTCTCTTCATCCTGAGAGAGATGGTTTGCTTAACGCGCATGTGATTATTTTTCATTAACTGCAAGGATTAGGCATACATAATTTTTCCAACTGCTTGACGAGAACAAAACACAGAAACAAGCAAAAATGAAGATGTGAAAGCTGCCCAGTGAAAAGGTGTTTAAAAGAAAACTTTGTCCTCTGCCAAATTGCAGCAGAAGTTACTCCCTTGATAATCTCTTATCCTTCTGCCCTAAGCACCCCATTTTGCTCCCCATCCTCAGAACTCCAGCTTGTTTCTTAGCCATAGTTAAAAAGCGAGGGGGGGGAAAAACCCTTAATTTAAAAAAAAAAATAAAGCCTTTCATTGGAAATAAAAGCTATTTTTAAGCATCCATAATGAATAAGTTTTTAAGAATATATATTCTTCACAAGCTCTACAAGCTCTAGGTGCCTCAGACTTGGTGGGTTTGGTTTTTTTTCGGGTTCCTTCCTTAAAATCTGCTCTAGTAAATTGGAGTCCACCATCAGTCTGCAGAAGCCAGTTTTTAATTTTTCACAAGCACATACCCACCAGCATTGCTTTTTCTCCACTCTCCTTTCTTGGTACTGCAAAATTCCTGGTTGTAGTTTCAAGTCCTGAGCATATCTAACCGAGAGAGCAAAACCGCGTGAGTTTTCTCTTGACCAATCCAGCTTCTACCAATCCTCATGGCTTTTCTTTCTTTTGGATTTAACCGGCTCATGCGCTTGCCTTTCTTCAGCAGCTGGGTGGGCAGGGGAAAACCTCAGGATTCAAAGAGAGAACAGCTGCAAAGCCAGCACAAAACAGTATAGTAGCTCTGTACAGTCGTCGTTTCGAGAAGTTAGAAAGCTATGGGTTACTGAGAGCTGACCTCTTCTAATTTTGGTACAGAGTCTCATAAAAAAATAGTGCCATCCATATATACCTGAGCTACCAGTAACATGCACAAGAAAGACAGAAAGATGGAAGGAAAGAAAGAGGGAGGGATGGACGGAGGGAAAGGAAAAGAAGACAAGACAAGACAAGATGTATGCTCTGTAAGAGATTTCTTACTCCTCTGAACCTCCCTCAGCTTTTAGATTTTGCATATACTTGGCATCAAGTGTTACAGCAGATCATACAGAGCTTTAAACAGAAGATCATGACAGAGCTTTAAAGTAGGCTTGAGGGGGAAGGGGGGCAATATCAGTCTTCCCCGTGACAAGCTGTGGGATGACAGGCAATGGTTAGAGGGACGGGATGCCAGTGAGGGCCCGCAGCTTGTTACTCTGAGACTGCAGCACACTTGAAGTCTTATGGAGATGAGCCAGGGGCTCCTGAGGTAATAGGAGCCAAGAGGGATACACCAGTGAAATACCCCAAAGGAATTAAGGGATACTCCTCTAAGAAGGTGACACGGCCGACACCCCAGATGAAGTGCCTCTATACCAATGCCCGCAGCATGGGCAACAAACAGGAGGAGTTGGAAGCCACTGTGCTGCTAGAAAGCTACGACCTAGTTGCCATTATGGAAACTTGGTGGGATGAATTCCATGACAGGAGTACAGCTATCAATGGCTATAGGCTGTTCAAAAGGGACAGGCAAGGAAGGAGGGGCGGAGGCGTTGCCCTCTACATCAAGAAATGGATAGAGTTTGAAGAGCTGTCCCTGAAGAATAGCCACGAGCAGGTTGAAAACCTATGGGTAAGAATAAGAAACCGAGGCAACAAAGGGAACCTTACAGTTGGTGTCTACTACAGGCCAAGGGGAGCCTGTTGATGAAGCCTTCTTACTGCTGCTACAGGATACATCATGCTCACAGGCTCTTGTCCTGCTGGGGGGCTTCAAACACCCTAACATCTGCTGGAAAAGTAGCACGGCAAGCTGTAGGCAATGCAGGAGATTCCTGGAGTGCATCAAAGGTAACTTCTTAAGCCAGCTAATAGACAGCACCACCCAAGGAGAGGCGATGCTGGACCTGATGGTCACCAATGCAAGTGAACTAATCAGTGACGTCAAGATTGGAGGCAGCCTGGCCTGCAGTGATCATACACTGGTGGAGTTTGCAGTCCTGAGGGATATGGGTCAGGCAAAGAGTAAAGTCAGGACCCTGAATTTTAGGAAAGCAAAATTCCAGCTCTTCAATGAGTCAGTCAATAGGGAAACTGGGAAACTGCCCTCTGGGACAAGGGAGCAGAACAGAGCTGGCAGATCTTTAAGGACATTTTCCTTAGAGCTCTTGATTCCCAGGTGTAAGAAATCAGGAAACAAGGGCAAGAGACCATCATGGCTGAGTTGAGACCTGCTGGTAAGGTCAAGAAAGGACAAGAAGGAAATGCACAGGCAGTGGAAGCGGGGATAGGTATCCTGGGAAGAATACAGAGATGCTGCCTGGTTGTGTAGGGTCAGGAAGGCCAAGGTGCAGCTGGAGCTGAATTTGGCAAGGGACACAAAGAATAATAAGAAGGGCTTCTACAGGTGTCAGACAGAAAAGGAACGTCAAAGATAGTATACCCCACCCCCCTGAGGAGCAAGACTGGCAAATTGGTAACAATGGATGAGGAGAAGGCTGAGGTACTCAACAACTTTTTTGCCTCAATCTTCACTGGCAGCCTCTCTTCCCACACGCCTCAAGTGGATGGACTGCAAGGCAGGGACTGGGGAAGCAAAGTCCCTCCCACTGTAAGAGAAGATCAGGTTCCTGACCACCTGAAGAACCTGAACATACAGAAGTCTACGGGACCTGACAAGATGCATCCCAGAATCCTGAGAGAACTGGCTGATGTAGTGGCCAAGCCACTCTCCATAATAGTTGAAAAGTCACGGGAGTCAAGTGAAGTCCCTGGTGACTGGAAAAAGAGAAAGATTGCACCCATTTTTAAAAGGGGTAGAAAGGAGGACCCTGGGAACTACTGACCTGTCAGCCTCACCTCTGTGCCTGGGAATATCATGGAACAGATCCTCCTTGAAGCTATGCTAAGGCACACGGAGGACAGGGAGGTGATTTGAGACAGCCAGCATGGCTTCAGCAAAGGCAAGTCCTGCCTGACCAGCCTACTGGCCTTCTATGATGGAGTGACTACATCAGTGGACAAAGGAAGAGCTATGGATGTCATCTCTCTGGACTTCTGTAAGGCCTTTGACATGGTCCCCCACAACATCCTTCTCTTTAAATTGGAGAGATACAGATTTGATGGATGGACTGTTCGATGGATGAGGAATTAGTTGGGTGGTTGCATCCAGAGGGTAGTGGTCAATGGCTCAATGTCCAGATGGAGATCAGTGACAAGTGGTGTCCTTCAGGGGTCCCTACTGGTACCAGTACTGTTCAGTATCTTCCTCAATGACATAGACAGTGGGACCGAGTGCACCTTTGGCAAGTTTGTGGATGACACCAAGCTGAGTGGTGCGGTTGACACGCCTGAGGGATGGGATGTCATCCAGAGGGACCTGCAAAAACTCCAGAAGTGGGGCTGTGTGAACCTCATGAGGTTCAACAAGGCCAAGTGCAGGTCCTGCACCTGGGTCGGGGCAATCCCCGGTATCAATACAGGCTGGGGGATGAAGGAATTGAGAGCAGCCTTGAGGAGAAGGACTTGGGGGTACTGGTGGGTGAAAAGCTGGACATGAGCCCAGAATATGAGCTCACAGCTCAGAAAGCCAACCCTATCATGGGCTGCATCAAAAGCAGCATGACCAGCAGGTCCAGGGAGATCATTCTCCCTCTACTCTGCTCTGGTGAGACCCCACCTGGAGTCCTGTGTCCAGCTATGGAGCCCTCAGCACAGGAAAGACATGGACGTGTTGTAGGGAGTCCAGAGGAGGGCCACGAAAATGATCAGTGGACTGGAGCACCTCTCCTATGAGGACAGGGTGAGAGAGCTGGGGTTGTTCAGCCTGGAGAACAGAAGGCTCCAGGGAGACCTTATTGCCGCCTTCCAGTACTTAAAGAGGGCCTACAGGAAAGATGGGGACAAACTTTTTAGCAGGGCCTGTTGTGATAGGACAAGGGGTAACAGCTTTAAACTGAGAGAGGGAAGACTCAGACTAGATATAAGGAAGACATTTATTACACTGAGGGTGGTGAAACACTGGCCCAGGTTGCCCAGAGAGGTGGTGGAGGCCCCATCCCTGGAGACATTCAAGGTCAGGTTGGACGGGGCTCTGAGCAACCTGATCTAGTTGAAGATGTCCCTGCTCATTGCACTGAGGGTTGGACTAGATGGCCTTTAAAGGTCCCTTCCAACCCAAACTATTCTATGATTCTATGGTATGTTCTGGGTTCTTGTTCTAGGGCGAAGTGTAAGTATAAGTGTTCTGAAGACAGGTTACTGCCACCATTTAGTATGCATAGATGACATACATGGATAATTTGAAATACCATGTTTTGTTTCAGTTTACCTCAAAGGATGCCAAGCTTGGGCTTTAAACAAGAGTAATTGACCTTTTCAGTTTCACAGGCTCATAGAAGAGCTGAGGCTGCAAGGGATCTCTCCAGATTGTCTAGTCCAAAGCCCTGCCCAAAAGTGGGGTCAAATAGAGCAGGTTGCTCAGGGCCGTGTTCAGTTGGGTTTTGAATATCTCCAAGGATGGTGACTCCACAGCATCTCCGGGCAACCTGTGCCCGTGTTTGACCATCCTCAGAGTAAAGTTCTTTCCCTACGTTTAAGTAAAATTTCCTGTATTGCAATTTGTGCCTGATGGCTCATGTCTTTTCACTGGGCACCACTAGAAGAGTATGGCTTTGTCTTCTTTTTCTCTTGCTTGTTTGTAATGGTAATTTGCAGTTCCTGGGATGCTCAGTGTCCTGATTAGACTTAAACCATTTGTTAAACGTGGACTCCCTGCAGTGAAATCACCAGTGCTACTCACAGTAGAGGAAGATATGGGATGCTTGAGGCATTGCAGCGCCCTGGCTTGGGAGAACTCCTACAGTCCATCTCTCAGATATGCTCAATATAGCACCAGCAGATGATGGTCAGCACTCAACATCATTAGCCACTCAATCAATATAATGCTTTTTCCTCTTGCGTGTTTTTTGTTTTCTTGTGGTGAACTAGTAGTTCACAGCATCCAGAATCCATAGTTGTCATTGCTGTACTAATCCAACTTTGTGTATAATATCTGGTTGCATTTTATTTATATAAAGAGCTGTTTCTCATTTCCTACTACAGAACTAGTCTTTCTGGCCCTTATCTCACCTGCATCAAGCCAAAACTAGGTAACTGGTTTTTTAAACAAGAATTACCAAAAGTCTGTTATATTTTAAGGAAAGGAAGGTCACACAAAATAAGTTAATCTTTCACAAAGTAGGAAAGAATGAACAAAAAGATCAATGCTTGTTTTCTAAATCTTGGGTTTTTTCTTGTAGGCCTACTCCTGCTGCCTTCCGCTTACATTTAAGTGAGAAAGAGGAAGAAATTTGAAGTGTGAAACTTGTGAAACAAGTGAGCTTTTCACAGCCATCATCTACAGCCTTCTCTCTTGCCTCTAGTGGAGTCAACACACCCTTTTCCCAATTTGCTTCACTGGTTTAGAAACTTCTGATATCCTATTTTTTTTTTTCCTTCTTATTCTCATGCAAACTATTTGTCCAATGTTTGAGAAGAAAGATTAGCCCTCCCATCGTAAATCAACACCGGTCACTAAACTGATAATACTTACATATCTAGTTAAATATGTGACGTGAATAGCTTTTGTGTAAAGACCAAATATAGAATCACTTACTAGAGGAAAAGAAAATCAGTAGTTGATAATATAGAGTTCGCTTGTTAACACCTATTAAAGACTTATCTAAGACTAATGAATAAGTTGTGCCAATTCAAGATAGCAGGTTTTCCTTGTTATCTTCATCTAGAATGGCATCTAGAATGGTTTATTAATCAATTAAAGCAGAAGAGGTCTTGAAGAAAAAAAAACTCAGGAAGAAATCTAAACAAGGATTTACAACGCCATTAAAGTAATTCACTAAGAAAAATGTTAATTAGCTGTGCCATCCTTTCCCAGAGCCCTTGTCCTAGCTCTTTGCAGCTCTGCAGGGAATGGGGTTTTAACTTTACCTTTATAGTCCTTCATAATTCAGCCTCCTCATCTCTGGCTGATCTAATATAGCCACCACCATGCCTGGCCTTTATGGCCCGCTAGCTTCTGCTACAAATGTCGTTGTCCTCTCTCCTCAGATTGCTAATTAAACATGAGGGAAATCCCTGAGCCTAATTTGTGTATGGACTCCTACAAAGCACTTTTAAAGGTTCATTATGAGCATAAGGTTCTGCTTGCTGACCATGACTAGGAACAAGCAATGAACTCTGTGTGCACCTCTTTTCTCTGTTTCTTTTTCTGGTACTTCTAATAGTGATTGTTTTCTTTGCTGTAAAGCATCCTACTTCAGATTCCCCTCTTAAAAACAAACCAAGCAGCTAACAAAGCTACACCAATTCATTTGCTGAGATTTATAGCGCTCTCCTCTATTTGTCATCTGCTTGTGTCTTTGAGACTGAGCACAGTGAGGAAGGGTTTTCTCTCATCCGTTATCTTGCAGAGGGAGGGAGACAGGGTTCGCACTGCCACCATTCCATACTAATTTCTAAGTTATGGTCACTAATCACCCCAGTCTCTTTAAACAGGTTTTGTTATAAGGACAATTTGTTTTTCTTACTGTATGAAAGGGTACATGAATCAATGGGCCTAATGCTTGCTCCAGAAACGTTGAACCTTTTAATTGTATGTGGAAAATACAAATTATCATTATTGAGTTGTAAAGGTGATGATAAAAAATAAAGGTTTTCTCCTCCAGTCCTAATTTCATGGCTGAGGGTATGAAACTACCCTTCCAAAAATCCTCAGCCTTTACAACGCTGTGATATTAAATATCAACATAGGATGTGCGTGGACATCTGAATAGGCCGTATCTTGCCAATTATAAGCAACATGAGAAGCAGAAACTTCTGGGAAATAATACATATTAATGGAGCCAGCATGATACGATTTCACACCTGCCAGCACAGGCAAGATCTGTGAATGTGTGTCCTAACTGCTCATACTGCACCCTGGGACCGGGAAGCGAATCTGCAGCTCCGATTCATGCCTATTGTCAGCCGTGAATTTTCAGGTTGTTTCATCAGTGTCAGGTTTTTGTCAGTGTTAGGTTGATGGTTGGACTCGATGATCTGAAAGGTCCCTTCCAACCTAGACAATTTGATGATTCTATGATTCTGTTGTCTTACAAATAGCAGGACTTCCCAGCCCTCCTCCTGCAGATGCATTTCCCTGGGTTGCGGATGCCAGACCTGATGCTGGAAAGTGCTGAGCTCTCAGTTCCCATTAAAGTCACCAGGTATTGATAGATCCTGGTAGCGCTAAGAAAGAAGTACCCCTAGAGTTAATATTACATTTTTAAAAGAAAAATAATCCCAGATTGAAATGAATAAGGCTAATTAATTAAAAATAAATAAGATGTATAAATCGCTGCAGTCTCAATGAAAGCCCAAGGGGAGCTCTTTTCTTCTTAAACCAACTTAGCTGGGTTTCTACAAGGCAATAGATATTGTGACTCAATTTTCTCTGGCAGTTTGCTAAAATATTAGTATAAAACCCCATACTTCTTAGGCATAAGCAAAGCTGATCAATACTTTTTCTAGTGTGCTTATTAGAAGGATTTGTAACTCAAACTCATCAGAGTAAAGACTGCAATTTTACTTGATGGTTTTATGGTAAACTCCTAGTCCATTGTGGAGGAACTGTATATGTTGCTACAATATAAATACTGAGCAAAAATATTTCTCCAAAGCAAAAATAGAGACTGCATGACACAGTCTTTGGAATTTAGCACAGTTTGTTATCAAAGGTGTTCTCCGACAGTTCCCTGCAGAGGGAATTCTTCCTATACGCAGGCACATCCACACCTCCGCACACGTCCGCACAGCCAGCCGTTTTCAAGTGGCTTTTTTTCCTCTGCTCAAAGCTCAATCTCTGACTTCAAGGGGCTGAACAAAGTACCCCTTTTAACCCCGTGGCACTCCTATTGTCAGCAGTGAGCTCAGCAGCACTGAACTAAATCGGGTTTTAAGTATGTCGGGTTGAAACTTGAGCATCGGGGAAATAGGTTTGAAAGAGCAGGTCTGGTAGGGTCAGCTGTGGTCTAGAAAGCACTGCCGTACCAGTGACGTATGGCGGTGTGGGGGTTTAGAGAAGAGACCCTGAGAGGGGGAGGAGAGAAATCCTGGTTTAATCCGATGCCTTTCTTCCCAGGACCCACATCCTCTCATAATCCTGACACTCTTTGTCAAAAGGGTTCTCACATGTAGATAAATGGCTACAAATGTTGCTAATTTTTGCATATAACATTTTTTTGCTGTGGAAGGGGAGTCTAGTTGATGCACTCCATTCAGGTGTTTGTACCAGGATGCTGCTAAAACTGTTCCTGAAACGCCAAGATTGCAGGGAGGGTAGCATAAGCTATTAATGGGATAAGTACTTATGGTGCGAACAGCAAATATGTCTCATGATAGAAAGCAATTGCAAATCCTCTCAACAATATAAAACACTCTGTGGAATAAATTACTTTCCAGAGAGATTGTGATTCTTTGAAAAAGCTAGGAAGCAGAAGAGCGAAAATGTAACACGAGAAAAAATATTTATGTGGAAGAGGAAATTGTTTTCATTTGAATTCTGCAGAAGCAGTCTTCCTAAATACATTCTGTACGTGATCATAGCACTATCATTAATTACAGTAGGCCTGCATTTGTTAAGCTTCTAGCTAATGATCAGATCAAAACATTTTAAAATTTCTTAAGAAATTCCTAAATTTCTAAAGTATTTCTGAAGGGAGCGAGAACATTTGAGTGCTATCAAATCGTCCGTCGCTCCCCTCCAAAGTCATAGTCTTCCTTTTTGTTGACTTCCATTACATTCATTGGACAATTGGACTTGCTGGAATAAAATGCATAACTATATGAGGCAAAAGAGGTACGGAGTTAGTAGTCATGACCCTAAAGCCATGTTCAGGCAAGGCAGACCCGGAGGACAGTTATTCCCAAGGGGAGTAGCCCAAGCTGTCTCAATGCTTTACTTCTTTGCCCCATCCCTGGAGGTGTTCAAGGCCAGGCTGGATGGGGCTTTGAGCAACCTGGTCTGGTGGGAGGTGTCCCTGCCCATGGCAGGGGGTTGGAAAGTGGTGATCTGTAAGGTCCCTTCCAACCCGAACCATTCTGTGATTCTATGGTGCGCCCACGCCGCACCGCGGAGTGGTCGCGGCGCCCACGGCATGCGTTAAATACCTTTTTCTGCGGGGCGAGGAGCGGGATCCCGCTCCCCGGGCGGCGGGGCGGCGGCGGGGCTCCCCCCGGCTGGGCGCTGCGGTGGCGGCGCGGGGCCGGCAGGGGGCGCCCTTCGCTCGGCGCGGCGCGGCGGGACGGGGGCGGTGGCGGCTCCCCTCCGCCCGGTGGCGGGGCCCGTGGAAGGCGGGAGCTCCCGCAAGGAGGGGCCTTATCCCGGCCACGTTTTGCCGTGGAGCCTTCCATCCACGCAGCCGCCCCGCCGGCATCCGCTCAGGGACCGGCATCCGGGACCCACACGCCGCCTGATGCCCGGGGTGCGATGTGCTGCTTCTCCCTGGGCTCTTCCCGCCCCTCCCGGACCAAGAAGGGGGTGCGAGGACTGATGGGTAGCTCAGCACGGAGCTGGGATCCTGGGGAAGCTGGCAGCAATAAACTCGGGCACAAGCGAGCTGATCTCATAGGGAGTTATTTCTTTCTTTGACCTGCGCTTTTCATTTCGGGAGCTCCCAGGCAGGGAGACTAGGAACAATCCCAGTTCCAGCAGGATTTGCTGAGTGCAAACCGGGCTATCGTGCTAGCTGACATGAAAGCAGCGTGTTGCATAGAGGGTGGGTTACATGTAATATGACCAAGTGTATCTAACAGCTTGCCACTGGCAGCGGGAAAATGTCATTCTCCCCCTAAGATTCTGTTGCAGCAGCTCCTCAGCACCTTTGCGTGGTCAATTCAACTCACAGCTCCGGCATAGAGTTAACCCAGTAGAAAGGGTCAATGGGCCAGGGCAGGGTCAGCACAGGTAAGAGGGGAAGGCAGAAAGTAGGGCTTATTGGTGAATTATTTCTCCTGAGCTACCCCCAGTGGGTGGGTGTGTTAATGACGTGGCTCATCTACAAACTATGGTGCATGTGGAAACTTGACTTTGTTCAATAAAGAACATCACATTGTAAATTTGTCCCTTGTTACGTCAAGTCAGAGCGTGACACCCAATTCAAAATGACTGCGACTTTTCTAAACAAGCAAATGTACAGCTAAGTTTTCTTCAGGTAATAAAAGCGACTATTAAGGAAGGCCCAGTACAGACAAACAGGGAAGAAGCTAGGTAATTCAGGAATTGAAAATACAAGTCTGTCGTGGGACATGGAGCTCTTTATTCAAAGGAGAAAACACCTTACCTAGAGATAAAACTGCCAAACAACTTTATTTCCAAAACATCAACTTTAACAAAGATTAGTCTCTGGAAACCAAAAAAGAGGAGGTCAGGCCTGATGTCATGGTTTGGGTTAGAAAAGGCTTAGCTAAAAAAAAAAAAAAAAACAACAAAAAAAAACCAACAGAAAATTGGTTCTGTTTTACCTCAAGCCAGGACACCTGTACACGAGGGCAGATTAAGTAACTTCAGACACCAAGGCTGCTCTTCAGGCTGGCAACAGCCACTGGGAAACATGTGCAGGTGTTCCTGCGGCATTTACTGTGTCACCTGCTCTTTTAACAAGCGGAGGGAGGAAGTAGCTGGGTTGCGTAGCAGAAATACGTTCGTGCCGGGAAGCCACCTGGTGGAAAGGCACCTTGGGGTGGGGGAGTGTGAGTCTGCCGGGCTGTGTGGAAAAGAGGACCAGTATGGCTTGTTTCAGAGCTGCGTATCGTAGGTCATGTCCTCAGGGAAGCAAAGGATTTTTGCCTTTTTTACCCTGGAAATTGCCAGCTGGGATGCTGGAGGGGAGTGTGATGCATATGTAAAACTATGTAAATGAGATATTTGACATTACCCTGCACAGAGTCAGCAATTGGGCTCCTCCTGTTGAGTGTGTTGGGAATTTCTCCCAGCTAGGCTTCTCAGCAGTTAGAAATCCCAAACAAGTGTAGGAAACGGCTGAAGAAAGGACGGGTACAGCTGGGACAACCTGACCATATGAAGCATGTTTGAATTGCCATAAAGTGTAGTGGGTACGTGAACATGTAGAGTTCATGATCATTATAATAATCATTATAAGTCTATTATTGCCGGGTGACATTAAAATTCCCCCCTCCTTTTCCTTTGTGAATGATTGTAAGTCTGTTTGTGCTTTACTAGGATGCTATAAAACTAAGGGTGCCAAATGGTCAGAGCTGGATAATACTTCTGTCAATTTTAGAAGACAGTCTAAAGCTGGCGTTTCTTGTTTGTCTGGCGTCCACAATTACTCTTAAATTAGTATAATTTGTTTGGTTTATTATAGAAATATAAAGCGTGAAATTCTATCCTCAAAGAGAGATGCCAGCTCACTGGAGACAGAAAAGCTTTTTTCTTCTTCTCATGTGGTAGGGTTGAGCCCATAGTCATAAACCACATGAAGACAATGCCGTTGCCTGCAAAGGAGATACTTAACTTTCCGTGCAGAACTCACCATATGCAATAGCACCGGCCTATTGGATAAACTTTGGGGGATGGAGTCGTATTTGTTTTCTTTGCAACTCCATGGACTGCCCCACTAATTTGCTTTTTTAGTCACCTTGAGCACCCCTGAGCAGGAAGTGGCAGAAGGGTGTCATCACGTTCATGTCGTCTTTGGCTTCTCCACCGATACTGTCAACAAGCCAAAATGTTTTGAGCCAATTAAAGGTTTAGGCTGAGATACCGATGCATCTGCTCTCCGAACAATTCATTCCTTATAGAAACATGTAATAACCTTAACTTGGATTAACAGTCCATTAACTGGGTTGGGCACTGCAACTTTGTGGGAGAACCCCAACCTCGTGTTGGAGCAACGGTGAAGAATCCATTGTACTTACAGAGAGCTGACCTGCGAAAGCAAAGAGGTTAAACTCCCACTCCTGCTCTGGGCAAAGCTGCACCGCTGGCAACACCATTCTCCTTCCACTCAACCTGCTTTGGACCTCTGGTTGTTCAAGGGTTTAAATTCAGCCCACTTCAGGGGGAAAAAAAATAAAAATCAGAAAAGCCTCCTAAAACTTTGTAGCAGTCAGGTGTCAGCGTTTTGGGTTTGTGGGTTGTTTTGCTGTTGTTTGTTTCTTTTTAAACCCATATCATTTCATGGAATTGAGCTACCAAACAGTCTTAAATAGTTAAACTAGACTAAAGTAAGAGGTGATAGTATTGCCAATGTTGGCAGGCAAAAATTACTGCTGAAAAATACATTTGCAAGTCTGCTTTTTTCCCCCCTTTTAACTTCCTGCTGTGACAGGCGTTTTTAAGGATAAGTGAGTATGGAGGGAGCTAGAGAGATTCATATCGAAACAGAATGAATCAAAATTGTTTTCCGAGTGTGGAGGTGATCCAAAGGGGATGTTGTCAGTGGCAGGAGTAATGATAGGGATAGTGAACCCTGAAGAAGGACAGCAGGTCAGGTATGGGCTTGCAAAAGAGCGTAGTGGGAACAAGAGCAGCACTTTAATTTTGGGTTGTGTGTCTGGAGAAACATCCCCATGTAACATGTGTAACTCCTCTCGCTGTGAATCAGAGAGGCTAGAGAGGTTAGCAAGGTTACCCGAGTTGTAAGGTTAGCAGGCCCTTTGCCTGCCTTCAGTAACAAGGGAGCAGTGGGATTTCCTGCTACTTCAGTGCAGACGGTACCGGACCTGGGAAATGGGCCACGGACTCCCAGGAGTGAAGCGTGACCCAGCCGAGGGCTGGATGCTGCTGGGACAGCTCACACAGGGTTTGTCAGAGCGCCAAGGAAATGTGTGTCAGGCGTTGGTCATCCTCACGCTGTCCCAGGCCTTCCACCCCTGGGAGGAGCTCACATGGCTGGTCTTTGCCCTAAGCCACCTTCTGCTTAGGGCTGTGGCACTGGATTTATGGCGTTTGGACTACCTTTGCTTTCCAAAAGCCTTGACTGGAAGAGCCTGGTGACAGACCTGCAGTGCTGGTGACCCCCCTGCGCTCTGAGGCTGTCCCAGGAGGGGATGCCCGTACTGGCTTTGCTGATCCCTGGAGAGACACGGTGGTGGCAGCAGCACGATGGGCATCCTGCTGCCCTGCAAACCACCACCCACCACTGGCGACCTTCGAGGCCCCTATAGCATGACGAACCTCGGTCGCCCCTCTCCTGCCCCACCACCAGCCCTGAGGCACCCTCTCTCCCCCCAGCCCCTCCTCGCACACCCGAGGGAGGGCCCTGCAGCTCCCTGCACACCCTCCCCGTCGGGGCGCGGAGCCGGTGCCCGCCGGAGGCGAGAGGCAGCCGGCGGGGCGGGGGCAGGCGGCGGGCGGAGCCGCTCCTCCGCCGGGCGCGGAGCTATAAGGGCGGCGCGGAGCGGAGCGCAGCGCAGCGCAGCGGGAGCCATGGGGAACCGTGTTACCCGCGGGGACTTCGAGTGGGTCTACACGGAGCAGCCCCACACGCAGCGCAGGAAGGAGATCCTGGGTAGGCGGAGGGGCCGGGCAGCGGCCGCCGCCGCCGTCGGGGCGGGCGGCCGGGCTGGATGGCACCCCTGGGCGGGGAGGGGCGGGCAGGGCTGGGGGGTCCGTGCCGGCTCCCCCGATGTCGCCGCTGGGAGCGGCTCGGGGCACTGGCCGGGCTGCGGGGAGCGGGGGCTCCGGCTCGGAGGGGTATTTTTCCCGGGGGGGGCGGACGACGGAAACACGCGCTCTCCCAAACTCTCCCGGCGCCGGCTCGCCTTCGAGAGGAGGCAGCGGGGGGGCACGGGGGTGGGCACCGGCGGCTGAAGGGAGCCCTGCTGCCCCGCACTGGGTCACAGAGCCGGCGGTGGCGGGGTGACACTGCGGGGCGATCAGCCGGCCCCGCACCTCGCCCCGGGCCGGCGGGGGCGCGGCAGCGCTGCCGGCTCCCTGCCGTGGGGCGGCGGGCGGCTGGGAGCCCTTCTAGAGGCAAGTTTTCCCGGTGTCCTGATAGTGCAATAAAATAAATGAGGATGTGGGTGAGTGTTTGCTAGAGAACGACAGAAAGTCCCCAGCGCTGGTCAGGGACAAGGTACACGCTTGTATTTTCCTGTTGTAGGGGCAGTGTCTGTCTGCACATGAGCGCGTTGGATTGGGAGGGTTTTGCTTTGGGTTTGGGGGTTTGGGTGTTTCTGAGAAGAACTAATAATTTAGAATTGCTTCACAATGTTGTTGCATATCTCCTGAAAACATTGTTTCAATATTTTATTAATAAAGAAGATTTTGATTTTTTTTTTCCCCCCTGTTCTTATTTGGGTGGATTGGTTGGTTGGGTTTTTTTTCCTGTCCCTCTAATGAGTAGGATAAAGTTTTTAAAGATCTTTTGTAAAGATCTTTATGTGGCTGAGGTGCTGCACAGGATCTATGATAATTAGGTGTGGTTTCTAAACTCCTCCACAATCTAATAGATTAATCCAGGACTAATCTAAATTACCAAAACATTTCCGGTATAGTTGTGGTCGTGGAATATCCTGGTCTAGGTTTGAATTATATCCAGGAAAATAATAATTATTTTATTATGTAATCATGATAGAGAGTCAAATGATGTCATTATATAAAATGATGCTTCTTGATCATGCTACTCAGTCAAGAGGACTTTTTGGTGAGCTATGGGCAGGAGTGTGTATGGTGGGTCTCTCCCCTTGCTAATCTCTTCCTTTCCTTATCTTGCTATAGAGTGGGGACTGCAAACCATGATGAAGTTGTATTGTAAGGAGGTACTGGAGTGGTTGGACTGCCTTACCCTTGCTGCAGCAAACTCTTTTTAGGACCTTTCAGCTGCCTACTTGTAGAGGTTTTGCCCCCACTGTCTTTGGGTTGAGAACGAGCAATTGGAATCAAGGTCCACCTCCTTCCTTGCAGCTCCCTCTGCCTCAGCTGTGGGAGCAGAAGGAAGGGCACAGAGAAATACAACATGGAAAGAGAGACATGGAAGATGTGGAAGAATAATCTGTGTCTGACAAGGCAGAATGGATCATGAAACTAGTGTTATGAATACTAAAATGTTACCAAAAGTTATTGAAACTATCATGGTATCCCATATGATACTGGTATAATGATCATCACTGTATTATTGAAAGCCTGAGGGTCAGCAAACCCCTGGTATCTAGAGTATGTATTGGCCAAAGTGTCTGTTGAGCTGGAGTGCACTGTAAGAATCTCACACACATATGAACAAATATCCATAAATATCCACATATTTTATGGTTTTGTATATAGCATTGCCTTGGGGACAGCAGTGCCTTGGGGACAGCATTCCATGCTGGTAAAGGAAGTATTTTCCTCTCAATAGGTTAATGATTTAGTTGCTAAGCACTGAAACTTGATTGTTTTCTGTTTAGGCTGTAGCTTTTTGAAATGCCGGGCATGGTTACTTGGATTTGAATGTAAATTTAAATTATCCATTAGGAAAAAAATATGGGCAAACTGACAAGCACACAAGGCTGTTTCTTTGCACATAAGTGATGTTTCCTTGAGCTGTTGCTCCAATATGTTTCTATAGAGCAACTAAGAGATAATAATGGTCTGTCACAAAGTTGTATGTCCTGGCTTGAGAGTTAGTAGCCCAGGTGTCTGTAAGAATTTTGTAGCCGGTGGCAATATGTCTGAATGGTAACTCCGTGAGTCCAATTCCCCTGCCATGGGCAGGGACATCTTTCACTAGCTCAAATTGCTCAAAGCCCCATTCAGCCTGGCCTTAAACGCTTCCAGGGATGGGGCATCCACAACTTCTCTGGGCAACCTGTTCTGGTTGAGCAGCAGAGCTATGAGCTGTGTTTATGGACAGGGCTGGCTGGAAGCTAGCTTATGGCAGGACACTGTTGTACTAGATGAGCCTACTAGGGATGTGATTGCTCACGACTGTAATTATACCAGTAAATACATCAACACTTTGCGCAAGGGAGAGGTGATGCTTTCTCTCTTATCTCTTTGTAGTATCTTCCTCTTAGACTCTAGGTATTAAAATGTAGCTTGTGCTTGGTACCATCTAGGTGCCAACTGCTTCTAAGTTACAGTGGAGATCTCTTGCCAAGCTGGCACTGGGACCCTGATCACGTTATTCATGTTGCTGAACATGTTATTCACGCTTTTCAGTTTATGAATTGCTTCGTTGCTGTTCTCTCACCCTCCTGTTTATGAAAAGCCTGTTACTGTCTTGTGTCAGGATTGAGATTCGTGCAGTGCTGCAGTGAGCTGCATCAGGGAAAGACCTGGCTAAAAACTAACCTGACAGAAGAAAGTGTTTTCATCTGGATCTGCTGAGCATTGCTGTATCGTTATACAAATGCTATTAGAGGGAGATAAAATGTAGGGGATATCTACTTCTTGTAGAAATAGGATTTCTACTTCAGTGGCAGTAAGGGTCTGTTGGATTGAAACACTTGGAGAACTACGGTCTTGCACAGTGGGAAATGTTGGTGTTTTTTTGGTCTTGAGAGAAGATGAAAAAAAATCATTGCTCAGGTGCTGGTAACACCATAAACACACTATGAATGGTCATTTCCCCTGCAAAGAGTTTTCCAACTGCAAGCAATGAGCGATACGTTGTGGCAAGCAAAGAATGAGATCTTATTTGTGCTGAGGATTGGATGTAACTTTATAAAATTACTGTAGGTTGGTCAGAGAACGTCTTGCCTCACAGGATCCTTAAGGACGCACTTGTTTGCAGCTGAGGATGCGGGTTGAATCAGCGTTGCTCAGGGTATGCTAGGAGTATGATCTAACATCCACAAATAATTAATAAATATATAATTGGTTCTTTGGCAAGTGATTTTGGAGTGGTGTAAGTTTTTTATATGTGCTTTATCCTGTAGAAAGGCTGAGATGTTAGCCTATGCGGGGAGTAGGTGGATGGGTGGGGAGAGGTGGAACAAAATAAAAAAGCCAAAATCCATTTTATTTTAGCATTTAGCCGATTTGAGTATAATAGCTTCCAGCTCTGCTCGCTTATTTAGAGATCAGTCTAGAGCTGACTAGAAGAACCTACTCTTCTGTTGCCTATTTAAACCTCACGTTTATGAAAATTCTGATAAATCGTACCTACTAAAATGTGCAAGATGCATATCTCCTTAGCTTAAATCAAAGATCTGAATTACGTATGCTCCTGGCAAAGAACCTAGGAGTCTGTTTCCCCTTTATGCTGCAGTACGTGGGCACGGTGCTGCCACTGACGTGCATGTTCTCCGATGAGCACATTCCGAATAGCTGCTGTCTCAGTGCTCATGCCAATTCCCCATGGGCATCACCTATAAAATAAATTACATGAGCAGAAAGTCACTGTTTTAGGCGCTTGTGGTCTTCTGCTGAAACTGTATTAAGTGGAACTGAAGGCTTTGCGTTACTCCACATTGCAGGTTGCTGTTGCAGAGGGAGCTGGAAGCCCTCTTTCTAGCATTCCTACCTCCCTTTGAACCAGCTAATAAACAGGCGTAAACAAAGAGGTCATAGCTGCTGTCATAGTGATGTGCTGACACCATCCATCTCTGTCAACACCGGCAATGTGGCACCACTGCGGTGCTTGGCCTCTGATGGCCACTCCTAGGTGACCCAGCTCCCTGGGACCAGCTAGCACAAAGCAATTTTGGAGCTTGTGGGTGGCAAATATACGATTAAGACGCTTGTCCTTGTGCAGTGGATATACAAAACTTCAGTGTAATTAGTGGAGCCAAAAAGGTTTTTATTAGTTTGCAGACTGGAGGGGACAGGAAACCGTGCAAAGCCAGAAGCTTTTGTCATGCACGTTGTCCTCTCTCTGTGTCCTGGCTCAGGTGTGATTTGAATGAATCACAGAAACATAGAATAGTTTGGGTTGGAAGAAAGCTTTAAAGGCCATCTAGTCCAAGGTCCTTGCAATGAGCAGGGACATCTTCAGCTAGATCAGGTTGCTCAGAGCCCCGTCCAGCCTGACCTTGAATGTCTCCAGGGATGGGACATCTCCCACCTCTCTGGGCAACCTGGGCCAGTGTTTCACCATCCTCGGTGTAAAAAAATGTCTTCCTTCTATCTAGTCTAAATCTTCCCTCTTTTAGTTTAAAGGCATTAGCCCTTGTCCTATCACAACAGGCCTTGCTAAAAAATTTGTCCCCATCTTTTCTGTAGGCCCTCTTTAAATACTGGAAGGCTGCAATAAGGTCTCCCTGGAGCCTTCTCCAGGCTGAACAACCCCAGCTCTCTCACCCTGTCCTCACAGGAGAGGTGCTCCAGTCCGCTCATCATTTTTGTGGCCCTCCTCTGGACCCACTCCAACACGTCCAAGTCTTTCCTGTGCTGAGGACTCAAGTGTGCTGTGCTGTTTATGAGCACATTCATGAGATGAGCTGCTAAAAAGCAAAGCACTATTGTGTCAGGAAACTGACTTGTTTATTTTTTTGGTACAAATACCGCTCCAGTGTAGGGCATGGGGTAGCAGAGCTAACATCCTGTGCCTGGTGTCTCTTATTTGTTCTGGCAGGGACTCATAGTTGATAGAACATAGTCCAGGACAGCAGCATCGCAGAGGTTTTTCTTTTTTCCCTTTTCTTTAACAGGCCTTCTAGAAGCTTTACACTGAGTCATATCTCCACTTTTACTATACCTGTATGCTGCACTTGCAGGCAAAATACAGGAATATGAAGAAATGAAATTTCTTCTCTTGTTCCTGCTAGCTCCTGGTGGATGCTGCTCCTTTAAACCTCCACCGCCGCTGTGCTTGTGGACAGCTCCAGTGTCCCCGCGTCCAAAGTCCGTCAATGCCAAAAATGTGCTAGTTCTAAGCATGTGGTGTCACATCAACGAGAAACTGTGTCCGCTGCCATCACTGAGGTCTAACTGGATCTCTCCTGGGTTGTCTCAGGAGCACTGTCGGTGGAAATAGAGGATGAGTGAGGTTTGGAACAAGATACTCGCTGTCTGCTAAGGAGGAGGAACACCAGAACCTGATGACTGACATCTTCTCTTGTGGCCAGCAGGTCAAGGGAGGTCATCCTCCCCCTCTACTCTGCCTTGGTGAGGCCGCACCTGGAGTACTGTGTCCAGTTCTGGGCTCCCAGGTTCAAGAGGGACAGGGAACTGCTGGACACGGTGCAGCAGAGGGCTACAAAGATGATTAGGGGACTGGAACACCTCTCTTATGAGGAAAGGCTGAGGGATTTGGGTCTCTTCAGTCTGGAAAAAAGACGGCTGAGGGGGGATCTTATCAACACTTATAAATACTTAAAGGGTGGGTGTCAGGAGGATGGGGCCAGGCTCTTTTCAGTGGTGCCCAAGGACAAGACAAGAGACAATGGGCACAAACTTGAGCATAAGAAGTTCCACCTAAACATGAGGAGGAACTTCTTTACCCTGAGGGTGGCAGAGCACTGGAACAGGCTGCCCAGAGAGGTGGTGGAGTCTCCAACTCTGGAGACATTCAAAACCCGCCTGGACGTGTTCCTGTGTAACCTGCTCTGGGTGACCCTGCTGTGGCAGGGGGGTTGGACTAGATGATCTCCAGAGGTCCCTTCCAACCCTATGGTTCTATGATTCTATGATTCTCCAGGAACAATTACTCTTGCCCTAACTAAGCATCACTGTAGGGCTATGGTGAGTTCTCCTAGATCTCCAGAGAGGACCATCAAGGAGAAAAAGAAAAAGCGTAGTCAGAGTAATTTGTCAGTAGTGTTTCAGAGTGATGCATGCCTCCAAAAAGGTGACTGATGCTTACACACCACGCTAGAGTGATATCTGTGAAATGTTAATTCAGTAAATGAGTTGTTTCGGAATCATGAATGCTTCTGAAAATATACTTGCAGCATTTGTTCTTTCTCGACTTGTACAGGTGGGAGATGCTGTCTTTCATCATCGTGGTGCAGATTTCAGCTGCTCTCAGGTTACGCCACAGAGACTGTGGAGCTGTTTGGGCAGAATTAACTACATCATAGAATCATAGAATGTGTTGGGTTGGAAGGGACCTTTAAAGGTCACCTAGTCCATCTACCCACTGAAGTGGGTAGCACTGCTACTAAAGTGCTTGCACTGCTTTTGTGATATGCTGGGACAGAAAAGTCATGGTTCTGCACTGCTGTACATCTACACCAGTGTCCCCACCCTCTGAGTGGCAATAGGATGGACAAGCTGGAAGCAGCACATGTGGATAAGCAGTCTGCCAGGCTGAGCTAATAGACTTTCCCAATGAGCTCGAGAATAGGCTGTGGAGACACCAGAGTGGCTGCAGCTGTCCTGGTCCTATTTTACTCCAAAGGGCAAACCCTGGTTCCATGTGGTTACGTACCTTTGTGGGGGTTTGAATGTTGGGGTTTTCTTCTCCTGTTCCTGTGCCCTTTCCATGCCGTGATTGTGCATAATGAAGAGCTCACTATAGAGTACGTTTTATGGCTGTTGGCATGTGTTAGTCGTGACTCAGTGCTTGTTGGGAAGCAATGGACTTTGGCTGTATAGAAGCTGGTCATTTTTATACTGGAAAAGTGCTCAAGAAGACCAAAACACAAGCGATTCACGAAAGAGCAGCATGACGAAAATCTTTGAACAGGTGCCTCGTAGCGTGAAACTCTAGCAGTCTCAAGAGTGGAGAGTAGGTGTCTGTTTACTTCTCCAAGTGCAATGTGTAGGAAACAAAGGTGGTCCTTATTGTGTGGCTGCCACAGATCTGATAGTCCTCTGTGGCTCCTGGTTCAGCACTGCACAGTAGCCCTGTGATTCTCTGTTGCCTTTGGGATGTGGAGATGGCTGCCAGCTGGTTTGCACAGCCCAGCTGATCACCTACAGACACTTGTCACAGCAGCCTTACGGGTTTTTCAACTGTAAGTGCTCCATCTTGCCTTACCAGGATTCCTTCAGCCCACTGCAAGGCATGAACACGGGGGAAAAATGAGATACATCTTTGTGTCAGCACGTTGTATGTAAACCGCAGTCATCAGGATCACTTAATCTGAGATTAAATGTGTCTCACTGAAGAGTGTGTGGCCTCAGGTATGGAAAGGGTCAGCATTCAACATTTGCATGTGAAGCGTTCCCGAACCAAACGGTCTCTGGCTGGCTACTCTACCAGCGGGGCTTTTAGCTGCCGGCGGGCCTACCAGCTCCCTGGAAGGGTTTATCAGTATTAATGATAAACAGACATGGTATTGTGGTTTAACTAGTATGCAAAAATTTACCGTCGGAGAGGAGTTAATCATGTGTTGCACTTAATATTAAACCCTAGCGAGTTACTTAATAGCTCTCACCTGCGATAAATGTAACCTACCTGCATTGCTGCTCGCAGACACTCTTGCTGCTGGTTGGAAGTTACTACTCTGAAACCTCTTAAATGTAATCTGCAATCCTTGTTAGCCACCACAAAAAGAAATAGGCCCAAAACTCCCATTGTCTCAAACTTCAATGTAAAGCATCTCTTAGTCATTTCCCCATCCCATTAAAACTTTATTTTGTCAAAATACTACCTGCCTGAGGAACAGATTTGGTTGGTTTACATCTCTTCATCTCTTCTTGTGACAGCAGTAACTTATATATCTCTTATTTCTTATGTTATCTAATACATTCTATTTCTGTAACAGGTGTTTCTGACCAGCTCATTATATCAAGTTAATCTTTAGAGTGGATATCCTGGTACTTTGTGTAAAAGTTTGGTACCTGTCTAGGTACCAGAGAACAATTTCTAGCATGTTAGCATTTCTGATATGAAAACTCATTTCAAGAGCTGCAAAAAAGGAAAAAAAAAAAAAAAAAAAAAAACAAACCAAAACAGAACAGGAAAACCAAAACCCCTGGGCTTTCTAAAGATTTTTATCAAAAAGCTTGGATGACTTTAGAAAGATGTGGACTTTTACTAGAGCTTTCTGACCACTTAGAAAATCCGTCCCCTGCCTGAATACTCCTCATGGTGGTTTCTCCCCCTCGTCCTCACAAAGGGAAGAATTGAGAATGTCCCTTTTCTCATCATCTTCCACAAAACCTGTCTAATCTTTATTGTCTCTAAGCTCTGTTAAGCTGGGCTGAAGTTGGCCAAGTTGTTTGAATGGTTGCAGAGCATAAGCACATCAACCTGCTTCATCTCTCTGAACTCCTGCAAAATTGTGTTTGAAGTGAACAAAAGGGTTCACTTCTATAAAAACCTTCTCTGCGTCCTGCACTCAGTACCTGCCACCGCTTTCAAGGTCACATGAAGTTGTGTATTGTCTCCCGCATTTGTTTATAGTATATACAGCTGCATAGATGCAAATCATTATAATCTGCTTTTATTGCATTGGTATCATACAGTGACAGTCAGATGATATTTACTTTTCTATTCATAAAATGGGCCTACCAAACTTACAGGGACACACTGTGTAACCTCGGGGTTCGGGAGGAGTGATTTGTCCTACAGCCTTACCTATGTAAGCTGTAATTATTGAGAAATGCAGAGCGTGACTAAAAGGAAGGAGGCCAGCGGGTGGGTAAAAGCCATAAAGCATTGGAAATATTCATGTGCAAGTCAATACTGGAAGTGAGAAGTGTGGGTTTGTAGAGAAGGGACCTGAAGCAATGAACAGCGCCTGGAAGAGAAGCTGTACTTCCCTGTGTATTTTCTTTTTCTTGAGAGGACAAATGAATGGCCAGTGGAACTAAAGATCAGTAAGCCGGTCCTGTCCTGACCCGGCAAGCCTGGCCCATGTCTCCTGACGCCGTACTGCAGTATTTGTGAGGCTGCATGAAGCTGTTGTGTGATTATCGATGTGACTTTCATGCCTTTTCCTGGCAGGTGGCTTGGGAACAGGCTAATGAATGGGAACAGAAAAAAAAAAAATATTCTCTTACAAATTCCTGATAATACTACTGACTTGCTTGTGATGTTACCATGTGCAAAGAGCTGTACATGTTGTAAGCACCGGTGAACACTCAAATACTTAGGAATTTATTTTTTTTCATGCTACATTTGTCATCTAACCACAGAGCAAAACCCGGCAAGCCTGTTGCTCAGCCCTCTTCCACTGCTAGCATGTCTGAAGCAACAGCATGAAAAGGGCTACAAGGACGGCAGCTGTATCCCTTTTGTGGAAGACAGCAACTGGATTGGGCAAAATAAAAAGGGAAATGAAAAACTTGACAGAAGGTGTTTCTTAGAGCTTGAATCTGGTGGGTTTTAGCATACAAATACTCATCCTTGTGAAAGCACATGGTGCCACATGTTGACCACCAGGGTAGATTTTATTTTTGTGTGTGTATGTGTGTGTGCGTATACGTGTGTGTATATCTCTCAATATCAATCCCAACTGGACGCGATGCTGGCAGTGGGAACGGAGCCCATACATTAGTAAAGCTTTCGTTGTAGTGGTCACCCTGCTTTGGTATTGCTGGTTTATAAAACCAGGGCCTCAAACATACAGTGATAAAAATAGAGTGCTAGAGGTGATTGATTATTTTTACCTAACTGTGATCTAAATGAGGTTTTCTCTGCATTTTTCCCTTTAGCAAAGTATCCAGAGATCAAGAGTCTGATGGGACCGGATCCACATTTAAAGTGGATTGTATCTGGAATGGTTTTCATGCAGTTTCTAGCATGCTACCTGGTGAAAGACTTATCTTGGAAATGGATTTTCTTCTGGGCTTATGGTTTTGGGGGTTGCATCAACCATTCGCTGACCCTCGCCATCCATGATATTTCACACAATGTTGCCTTTGGGAACAAGCAGGCCAAGTGGAACCGATGGTTTGCGGTCTTTGCCAACCTGCCGATTGGCATCCCTTATTCCGCCTCTTTCAAGAAATACCACATTGACCATCATCGCTACCTTGGTGGGGACAGCCTGGATGTGGACATTCCCACAGACTTTGAAGGCTGGTTCTTCTGTACGCCACTTCGGAAACTGCTTTGGCTTTTCCTCCAACCTCTGTTCTACAGTCTGAGACCACTGTATGTAAACCCCAAAGCAATTACACGGATGGAAATTTTTAACGCTCTCGTCCAGTTTTCTATAGACCTTATCATTTACTACCTTTGGGGGCTCAAGCCTATCATTTACTTAATAGCAGGTACAATTCTTTGCATGGGTTTGCATCCCATTTCTGGGCACTTCATAGCAGAACACTATATGTTCTTAAAAGGGTATGAGACATACTCTTATTACGGACCTCTGAACTGGCTCACCTTTAATGTAGGCTACCACATGGAGCATCATGACTTCCCCAGCATTCCCGGGTGCAGACTGCCAATGGTAAGTATGGCATTGCACGAGTGAATTGGATTTTTATAAAAGCTGCTAAACTGTCTCAGAGAAATCACTCCGAATCATAACAATGGATTAATTTTAAAAGAGAAAAAGAAGGAAGCTTTGGGATTTGTTTCTAAGTCTTTCGTTTTAAGCAGGAGATTTAGAGAAATGGCTGCCATACTGCTGTAACATTTCATTTATTTGATAGAAACGAGAACATCGGAGCCTCAGAGGGCTTGAGGAATACTTTTTGCATGATAAAATCCTCCAACAATGCTCCAGATTTCTCCATTTCTTTCCCTTGGCCACCAGGTTTCATGTTTTTGAAATTTTAAAGGCCCATCTAAAGTGAGGCAGGTGGCAATTACTGCTTGAAACTTGTCTAATGATAAATCTGCTAACTATATTGCTTGATTAACATCAAACAAAAGTCCTTCTATTTTTCAGGTGACGTAAGTATTGGGGCATGTTCCAGCCTGACACGAATAACACTAGAAAATAAAGCCCCACTCTACATGGCTTGTTTTAGCTCTGCCCCACCCACAGAAACTGAGGATGCCTGATCTGTCATTGGGAAAGTGCTGTGGCTTTCCTCTTTTGAAAGTAAAGTCCCTCCTTGTTTATGTTTTATCAGTTGTGGGAATCAAATTTGCAAAGCCCAGGTGTCTAGGAATGGTTTTTCAATCTCCCTCCAGGTGTGTAGCTGCTCTTCTGGGTTTTAATACAAGGGTTCCTCAGCAGGTGCTCACAGGGGTAGAGGTATGTGACTTTGAAGTATTACTCCTACATACAAATCCTCTGGCATAGAAGGAAGGAAATATCTTCTGCCTCTGGTCGGATGCAAAGTTGGGGGCCACTACTGTGACATCCTCATGAGGTGGAGGTAGAGCTGAGGAGGCTGAGGTTCAGCAGCTGTGACCTCCCCACTACAGCTTTTAGGATCCAGGCAAAACCTGCTTTATGGGTTAATGTTCTTCATCCCATCACTGTGTGAGAGGAGATTCAAAGCAAGAGGAGATTTTCTTGTGGTGTCGAAGGGCGTGGGGAGCTGCTGTATAGCCTGCAGTTCTGTTTTAACACCCCCCCTTTACTGCTGGAGGTCTCTCCTGGAGAAACTGGCCATTCCTGGTGGGGTTCAGAGCAGCCGGTAAGGCAGCCCCTGTTGACGGGTGAAGTGCACTCCCATTGCTGATACACCCGATAGCTCAGCTGGGAAGCGTATGAGCTTAGCTTTACCTTCAAATGTTCAGACTTGTTAGGTAGGCTTAGATACTTAGATTACTGAAATGTAAATAGAAGGAGAGGAGGAGGTTAGCTCTGTTATCTTACACGAGGGAGGTGAGTGACTAATTGAACTTGCTGGAACTGTTGCTCCAGACCTGATTGAGACCTGAAAAGCTCTTCCCCACCCACATCGCAAATAGTTCAGCCTCATTCCTCGAGGCAGTGCAGCAGCTGGAGTGTCTGCCCTCCTGTGCGAAGAGGATGGAGTTATTAGTTGAATTTCATAGGCTCGTGTTCATGTGTCTCTAGCTCTTGGGCAGCTGAGACTTGCCCTGCTGGTGGAGGAGAGATCAGGTTTGTCAGTCGTTGCTACCTGACAGAACTAGGTGGAAAACTTTGAGTCTTTGATGAGCGATCAATTACAAGTGAAAAATCTATTATGAAGTGAAAATCCTTTGGCAGAACGGCTACTGTAGAAAATCCTCTGCCCATTAAAGGAAGCTGGTTATTCTTCTCTGCAAATTGAGTGCAAATTCTCTGCCCCTTTGGTGGAAGGAGATAAGGGGACAGTTCCTCTCTGGGTAGCTTTAATGCTTGAACTTCATGACAGGTAGGGGTAGAAACCTCCCCTTGCTCTCCTCTGCTGAACCTACCAAAAATTCTTCACTCAGCGAATGTCTGGTTTTTTTTGAGATGTAGTCTCCTAGGCACTTGAACTTCTAATAGCTGAATTGTGCAATATGGATGACCTCTCAGTATAGCTATTTTTATTTTTAATTATTGGCAAAGTATTTGGTTCCTGCCTGATTGATAGCAGGGGAGAAACAGGATCATAGAATAACTGAATCTTGATCTTGGGAAGTAACTGGCTCTTCCACTTGCTTATCAGAAAAGTAAATTCAGCTTTGTCCTTTGTTACAGGTGTCTCATTCAGAATGTTCTGAGTAATGTGTTTGCCACTGGAAAGACCTTTATCCTAGGAGGGCAACAGATTTGAAAGAGGAAGAATTAGGCTGTGCTGTAAGCTGATAGATATTACAGATGAGTGGCATGAGTGTGCAGTAAGAACTTGTCCCACTAGTATAATGAAAGATTATGCAAGAGACCATGAAATTTAACATTATAATGAGGGACCTGCTCTAAAAAAAACCCTGTAGACTTACAACTAGACGAGTCTTTGCATGAAGCCTTATAACTGTAAAATATTGCATTGTTTACCAAATGAGTAAGAAGATCCATTCTTTATTATGTGAAAGATTGAATATACTTACGGAGAGAGGGGACAGGAGAACGAGGAGGAACTCGATACTCTTCCTACAAACTGCAACAAAAACTGCAGTGTTACCAGAGGCAAACTAGTTACTCATTAAGCTTGTGGGAAAAGGAAAAGACATGGTATGAAACCAGATTTATTAGACAGAGAAGATTGGAAAACGTGGTAGATGTGCTGGTTTTGAATTGCAGATCCCATTAACCCTGTGGTGGCCAGGAGGGCTAGCTTGAGTGCTCCCTCCTGGTCAAGGACTATGGAGGGAACTTCTGTAATATGCCTTCTAGCATTCTAAACATCATTTTTCAGCTTCTTTTCATAAGGATCTCTAGCTTCTGGGCAGCCCCAGGACAAAGGGTCTATAACAGCTGCGGTCAAATATGAGGTTGCATTTAGCTTTTGCGCCTATCTGATACAAAGGAGTAGGATTGGGATCCTGTTGCTGTGCACTACAAGTACAGAAGCAAAGTTTCAGTCAAAAAGAATGTATTTTCTTACCTACCACCTTGATCTGCTTGAAGAAAAGCCTCAATATACCAGGTGCCAAGTGCCTAATAAGCTTCTTGCAGACTTTGCGATCTCTTGTGGTCCTTTGATACCTTCCATTCACAAACTAGCAATGAGTTAAGACTTACAGTTGACATCTGTAAGGAGGAAGGGAGGGAAGAATTGAAGCAAATGGGTGATCTCCAATGCAATATGGAAAGCTTGAAGGGGGAAGTCAGGAGCAGGATCTAGGAATACTTTGTCACAGTGCAGTCTTTGAGATGATCTATGATCTGGCTGCAAAACTTCCTACCGGGAAACTGCCATCAGCGGGTTTTGTACTGCACCCGGAATGCAACGTGGAAGGTGACTCTTCCAGCCTGAAATGTACTTGATAGCTGTAGTTTAATGTTGTATTTAAAAGGCAATCTGCATGAAAACCCAATTATTTTCACCCCCCCACCACCCCCCAGATTTTCTGGTAGGTAAGGAGGAGATAATTTTGTTTTACAGATGGAGATGCTGAAACAAGTTACAATAGATGAGGTGTTTTTTTTTCAGGAAACTTTTTGTGTTTCCAGTGTAATCCAGTGAAATCCAGTGTAAAAGAGAAACAGTTTTCAGAATTCTTTCCTGCCATGTGATAGCAAAATGGGAACATGCACCTAAAAAACTTCCTTGTCTTTTCCATAAGAAGTCTCTTCCTTCAGAGATCCTCCCTCTAACTGCATTCTTTAAATTTTCCCTCTTCCCTGTTCCTTTGTCAAAAACAGTTTATTGCAGTTTACCTTCTCCTCTCCATTCCTTATGAACATCTCATACAGTTGTCCTGCCCAGAGCACAGGGACCTTGCCGATGGTGCAAGTGGTGCCTGCCTTCCGCACAAGGTGCCGCTGGGCTCCAAGCCAGGAAGAGCAAAGAACTACCTCGTGTACGTATGGATCACTGGTCTAGGGCCACGCGCTCCTCGTCACCTCTTGTGGTCTTCTCATACTGGGCTTCTCGTTCAGAATGAGCTGCCACCATACTCTGCAGGAAGGTGCTAAACGGATATGCTTGGTGAACAAGCAACTCCTCCACACCTGAGGGTGGCAAGCAGCTTGCCAGCTGTGACTGGGCTGCCTGCTTCCAGAACGGGGTGTGTATGACCTCCTTCAAAATCACTGCTGGGTGTTTTGATTAATCATCTTAATTATCCAATAATACTTGTATTCTAGGTACTTGTTTTATATCTGTGCTACAACTGCAGAATATGTGTATGGAATATATTTAAGGGCAAGTTTCCAAACTTGGATATTGTGTCCACCTCAGCTCTTCAGCACTACGCCCAGACTACGCTGCTTGCTCATGTTTGCTGAAAGTGTGGAAACTATTGGGTTGAACATAGACAGGCTGTTTATTGGCCTCTTCTCTGAGCCATTTTTTCCTACTTAGTCACTGGGGTCCCTTTTAGTCAGCCTTTGGTGCCAGAGGGCACAGCCACTGCCGGAGACATTGTTCCTAGGAGCTGAACTGGTTTCTGTGAATCTCCATCCCTTCACTTTCACGTGCAAGGGGCAATACAGAAAGACTTTCTGAAGCCCTCGTAGTGGTCAGAGTCTAACATGATCAAGAGCTCTGCAGAATGATATAAGTAGCTGAGAAAACATGTCTGGTTCAGACTTTTTGTTTCTTTGGGCAAGAGATACACGGGGGTTCTGGAGAAGACGGGAATGGTAGACTTGCCATATGAACTTGGCTAGTATAGATAAAGGCTGAATTACTGCTGCATGTCAAAATTCATGCAGAACTTCTAAAATTGAGGTAGGAGGGAAGGTCTGTAAGCAGCAGTGTGGTAGGGAATGACCACGTCAGAGCTGGAGTGAACCTGTGGGGGCTGGGTATCTGAGACCCTCTTTTGTGTTTGAGTAAGGCCTCACCAGTGGCTTTCGTTGAAGGGAGTCGAGGGAACTCGCTGTCTAAATAGTCCTCCCTCTCATCCTCTGGCTATTTCAATTACACAGCTGGGAAAAGGGAGGATAGAAAACCCAAATTAAATTATTCCTGACTGGTTACAGAAGGAGCACAGGGAACTCAATCTGCATCTCCAGAGAGCTTACCCGGTGCCTGGAAATCACCCTTCTTCCAGTCATTAACAAATACCTGTAAGGGAAAATGCTGATATTATCTGAATCCCATTGAAAATAAACCACATCTGAAGTACAGACCAACACTTTAAAGCAGGATATAGGGAAATATATATCAGAGTTATTCGGTGGAAGGCAGAATACAGTCAGACCTGAACTGAACCTTCCACCTCCAACACAGGGCTACCGTGCCATGAGCAGAAGGAGCACATAGGGGCTGAGTTACAGAGATAAAAGATCTTAATGGAACTTGTACATTACCCAGCTTACCTCACTGGGAAGTGCCTGCTAGGAAGCTGAATCAACGAGGTAACTAGCGGTGAGCGGTACTGGCTTATAGTTTAACTTTTGCTGGGATTCTTCCCTTTCCACAAACAGTCAAAACGCTGTGCTGAGTCCACCGTTACAGCTCGGATGCTGAGGAGACCCTCCTCCCGGATGACAATTTCTGTGTAACCCTTTTGCTCTTCACTGGAAGTCCGTACTGTGCTCAGCATAGCTGGCCTTAAAATTCTGCAGAGTTTTTAAAGCGACAAGTCATGCTGTCCAGCAAGACAAACTACTCTAGAATGGAGCTTTGTTTGTCTAGGAGGTGGACCTGTAATAAAACCGTGCCCAAGCACTTTACGTGCAAGTGTACAATAGTCAACAGACTCTGCTGCTTCATAAGTGTGTTCAAAAAGCAGAGCATCTTGCTGGAGCAGGGACTACTGGTAACTTGGGAATCCTCATAGTCCCCTGAACCTGCCAGGTTTGAAACCTCTTTGTCCTCTGGTTCTGGCCTTACTACAGGCACCATCCCCAATGATGCGCTTCTCTGATGACAACAGTCTTAAGACTTGGGGGATTTGTATCAGGGATGAAATTTTATTAGACTCATGATCTAATAATGAGTCTTACACCATTTTTAATACCAGACTGAGGAGAGTGGACCACCCCTGCAATTTCCTCTGCCTGCTGGAGGAACCCGTCTCTCAGATTGGCATCACGGTAGTAGAATGGAGGAAAGAAAACAAAGTGTAGGCAAGGCTGTGGCTGGCGCTTTCTCAATTGGTATTTCTCTCCTACCCAGAACCCTCAGCAGATGAGTATTACAAGTGGCGAGCAGTGCTTTAAATACAGCGTGTTGGAGTCTTGGCAATTTATAAGGTGGATTAGTCATCTCATTGTGGAGATCCCTCCACCTCCCAAATGAGGGAAAATAGTTCTGACTGAAGGCAGCGATCCATCGTCTTTCAAATCCTGACATTGTGAGGCAAAATTTACATCAGAAATCTGCTAAGAAGTATCTAAATGTGTTTAAGTACATCTCATTTGGCTGAACTTCAGAAGCTCACCAGCAATAACAAGTAACTTCAGGTTATGGCTGTGCTATCAGATCTGTACGTGAAGACTGACACGCACCTGACACTGTGCAGCTAAACAGCTCGTTCTCTCCCTTCTTCCAGGTAAAGAAGATCGCAGCAGAATATTACGATAACCTTCCACATCACCAGTCCTGGATTCGAGTTCTGTGGGACTTTGTTTTTGATGACAGTATTGGTCCTTACTCAAGGGTTAAGAGACTGTGCAAGCTGGCAAAAGAAAGCTAACGGACTAGCTCCGCCTGCCGCATCGGTGTTTTGTTCGTTCATTTGAATGACTTGAGTTCTCTGCAGAAGCAGAAGGATGTTTGTGTGTGCTGAAGTTGCCTTGGTGTGTGCTCCTTAGACCAAGAGGAGGAGTGTGAAAATGAAGCAATTGGATGCACTATTTTAGACTATTGATACTTTTTAATAAAGGATGTTTGCATACGTAAACCTGAGAAACTAGATTAGAGCGAGCTATGATCACGTGAACCTTTGGTCTAGACTTAGAATTAACTTCCTGGGCCACGTGTGAGTTTTGGCCTGTTCTGCAACGGAGAATGGTGTGTGTATGTGTGGGCACGCATGTGTGTAGTTTCGATCTGGGTTCTCTTTGTGCCAGATTAGATGTGGATGCTCTGCATGCACAGGACCGTAGAAGCAAGGAGGACCGGCATGCAGTAGCAAGTGATACTTCCTGGAGAACACAAAGGTGCCTTTAGCTCTGTGTCTTGTCTAATCTAATATCATACTTCTGACAACGGCTGGTAGCAGAGATTTTGTATATGCAATGAAATATGTGTCTATTTTTGTACATTTTGATTATTATTTTAGTAGCTGCTGTCTGACCTTTATTCCAGGGCTTTGTATAAACTTTTTCTGAATCCATTTCTATTCTTAGGATCTAATAGTCAGTGTAGCTAAGTGGCAGAGATGAAGTGTGACATGGAGAAACCCTTCCTTTAGTCTTCTGCTTGCTGTCTGATCAGCAGCATGGATGTGCCGCCGGGGGAACTGGGTGGTTCCTCCTCGCTCACCTTTTCAATAGTATTCATAACTTCTCATTTCTTATACTTTTTGCCACTATGAGTCCTTCTGAGTGTGGAAAGGTGCTAGATTTAATTGCTGCTTACCAAGGTTGTTAATATTTCTGATCATCTTTCTTGGTCAGGAGTTCAGATGCCATTTTATAACTTCCCTCCACCCTGGAAAGCTGACAACTTATTTCTGTCCTTAATAAGTGTTTAAAAGAGAATAAATCTACAAAGGTCCTATTATACCTTAACTCTCTGACAGCGTGACTTTTTTGTTTTCCTCTGGAAATCCATGTCTGTAACAAAGAAAAGGATTATTCTGCATTGCTTTTGGTCCCTCAAAATATGTTCTTAGACCTGGGAAGCCTGATTTCCTCAATAAACACAGTTTCATTGCTTCCTCCTACAGCACTGGATCCCGTGAGTCAGCCTGTCCTTAGCTACACTGGCATTCCAGGCAGCTGGGCTAGCCTGCTGCAATTTGGGTTGTTCCTCCTCCCTTACCCTTTCTCCCATTTAACTCATCTGTCTGATTTTAGCAGTTGGGAGAATACCCAGGTTGGCTCAGCAGTGCAAGAACCTTTGTGATACCAGGGCTGAATACCAGTTCATTCACAGATATTGTTTTGGTCTGGTTCTTTTTCTGGAAAAGAAGAGGAAGAACAGGACTTCCTCTAACACTTCAGCCTTCACTGGTTCTTCACGTGCCTCTTCTCCCAGAGGAAGAGGCTTTGGTGTGAGAACCTCCATTGACTTCTTTGTGTTCGTGTCAGGAGCTTCCCTTGTTTATTAATTTACTTCAGTGTTGCTGCCACTCCGTGACCACATATTCAACTTCCTGTGTCCTTAGCAAGCTTGGCCAACGTCCCAAGTTAATATAAAAACCATAATAAAGATTATTCTCTCTGTCTTCCTCAGTCTGACTGTTGTCCTTCTCCTCTATGGAGAGTCACCTTTCTGTAGTTCCCTTACTCAGCTGTTCCACGGTGCAGTCACCTATGTGGTCTATAGATTACTAGCCTAGCCTGACACATGGACTATGGTGTAAACAGAGGGTAACCAAAATTGACCACCGCTTCTTATCCTGCCTCCCATCAGTATTTCCATCACAGTCCCACCTTGCTTTGCCTGGGCACAGCCCTCCTGCTCTGCACGTTCCATCTCAGTGGGAATCTGAAGTGGCTGGAAGCCTGGTGCCTGCAGATGTGTGGTGCGAGCAGGGTTTCAATGTGTGTGGGTGCTGCTGGAGAAGGCTGTGATCCTGCCCTCCCCATGGGCGCTTGTCCTTGCCACCACCACTGAAGCTGGCAGAAGCAGGGGTTTCTTTTTTGTAACCACAGGACGAATGGGGCTGGGTTAAAAGAGCACTGGGGCTATGTACGGTTTTATTCTATTTGCTTAAAAATGTATCCAGATCCCCTTCATTGTGTGGCAAGAGGATGCTCTGGCAAGAGGAGATAGGAGGGACAAATAGCTGTATGACAGGTCGGAGCGGAGGTTAATGCCCCTTTTGATTTCTGCTGATGTAAAATGCCCGTGGCCTGCCCTGTTGCGGCAGTTCCCTCAACAAGCCCAGCATGAAGGGACGCCCTCCTCTGCAGAGCCCACGGGCAAACCGAATCCGTGTCGGGGAGGGGGAACTCCTCCGGCAGCACCAATGCTGCAAATAAGCCGCCCTGCGCATCCCTGTCGCTGGAGCCGTACACTGGGAACCAGCAAAGCGCTGGTGATGCCAGGACTGCTCCACTGCCCCTATCAGCCAAGCTTCCCCTTCCACCCCCACGCACCTTGCTCCCACAGCTATTAAGCGGCCCTGTGCAAACGTCAGCTCATTATGGCTTAATTACACGAGGCCTGCAAAGGTAAAAGGAGAAAGTAAGAAAAACTCATTTATAGCAGGTGGCTGATGTTAACAGAGGGCACGCCGTATCCAGGCTGTACACTCGCCTTGAATTACAAGGCAGTTATTACTGACCTTAGGCATAATGCAACATTCCAAGGCAAAACATGAACCACGTCAGGCCCCAACTTCCTGAAGCTTAATTAAGATTATGGGAATTGTTTCTCAGAACAGTTGTGATCATCTGAGAGGCAGCAGTTTTGAGAAGTACTTGCCATTGTCAGGTATGCCATTACATGGGTTTATAATGAAGAAACGCATGAGCTACTGTATGAGATTTATGCAATAGAGCATTACAATCTTTGCTGATACTGGTGCTTGGCTGTGTTCTTCCTACTGGAAAGGCTCCTTCCCCTGGTCCTGGGCTTGTCGTATTGTGGTGCACATCAATGTTTGCCTGCTTTAGTTCCCATGCGGAAATCCTACCCTGCCGTCTAAGCCGCCTCTCGCCTTCTGCTGGCATTAAACAGCAAACAGACATCAGGCTCGGCCTGGACCTCACCTCCATTAAACTCAAATTTCTCCCATTTCTCCTGCATTTCCTCGAAAGTATAACCACATTGTAAAAATGACTTTTCTGAAAGGCAGATAGGGTTGCTTTGAAGACTGCTGAAGGACAACCGCCTGCTCTCCAAGCCAAAGCAGATAACATTTTGGAACTAACAGCAAAGCACGCCCCCACCACGCCTCCTCTCCCGGCTCTCCTGGTCCTGGCGGGCAGCATCTCCTGCCTGTGCTGTGCTCCATGAGGTGTGGGGGACACGAGCAAGGGGACAGCCACAGCCCCCGCTCGGCTGCTGCACCAGGCTCTGCTCCCGAAACCGTTCCTGGGGCCTGGCTTTTGAAAGAAAAGCTTCAGGAAGGCCTGAGGCAAAGCAGGGGGCTTGGAAAATATTTGACAGGTTTCAATAGCTGAACTCCAGTCTTTGGCCTTTTGCATGAATTTATCAAGAAGATGGTTATCGAGACTACTACCATGTAAAGCCTGCGCCAAACTAAGTCAAGCAGAAATTCCCAAGATTGCCTGGTGGAAAGAATGGCTTTAAAGGAAGAGAAAAATTGTATAACCTGATCGATATGACTGGGTGTGCGCTGTTAAGTGTTCGGTGTCCCGTACTCGTATCTTTGACTTCACTTCCCATGAAATAAAGCTCAAGGCAAATGCAACATGTGAGGTCTTAACAAATAATTCCCCGTAAGCCTCTAGCTCAGTGGTGCTGTGCCAGTGATTGCAGCTGGCATCCTCCTCATGCCTTCGGTAGCCTTGTCCTAACTACCTCCCTTTTATTTACTGGAAGGCCTTACGAGTGCAGGTGATGGGTTTATTTCAGCGATGGCAGGAGGAGACGCAGTTGGACAGTTAGTGGTGGCCTGAGAAGAGCTGTAAGCCACCGTCCTTCGCTGACTTTGGCCAGAAGTTGCTGAGGTTGCCGCAGCCTGGCCGCAGGAGGTGGTGCTCAGGAGCCACGTCTCCCTGTGAAAAGCATCAGGGCTGTGGCCATTGCACCAGCTGTGACAGATGTGACACGCTCAGGCTCTCTCCTCGTGCTCTGCGGCGCTGGCCGGGCACAGCTGCCACCCCACGGTGAGTCTCCGCCACCTTCCTCTCATCGCCAACCCCAGTGACATCAAGGCGCAGCAGCTCAAGGGACAAATGAAACAAAGAAAGGCAGGGCCATGTGGACAATAAACAGTTTATTACCAATATGAACACAGATACTGTGATGCACCGACGTACCATTTTTTTTTATATATTGTGATAACTCTGAGACAAAGAACTTGTTGGCTGACAACTAACATGTCTCTGTTTCTTCTGGTGATGCCACAATACATTTCTGTTGGCAAAGGATCTTCATTTACATTGCAGACTACTAGTAAAATTACTTTGAAGTCATCTATCAAAAGCAAATGGTTCACGTGTGTTCTTATCTACTACTAAAAAGAAAGGTAATACATTTAAATAAGCAAATACAAAATACAAAAAAGGCTGACAAATCCAATGTGCAGTGTCAGATGAAATCTAAAAAATCCAGAAATTTAAAATTTAATATTCTTTAGATTAAGACTTTTAAAATGAAGCGAATCCAAGGCAGCAGCAAGCTTCAAAGTGTGCTGAGTCTGCTAATAAAAAGGGTATAGGAACAAAGACAGTGCCGGTGTCCTCTCTCACCATCTTGCATGACCTTGGTACACTTAGAAATGATCCGATCTTCCTAGCATTCTTAGTACCGTCCGAATGCTTTGCGATCATTATGTTGTACTGATTCTACTCAACTCCTGCCGTATGGCTAGAAAACCAAACCAAAGAGTTAATGCATAGTGTTACGCCCAGTGTGATGGAAAACGCTAAGTACAGAAGCTGCAGAAAATACACGCTGGTAAGAGGATGAGTGGAGGGTAAAAGGATGAGTGAGGGGTAAGCAGTCAGCTGCTTGCTTGCGAACTGCGGTACTGCCTCAAGGAGTTGCATCCCTGGTTTATGTGAACGTCTTCATTTTGCACTGGAATGAGCTAGGGAGGCTCTAAGGGCCAAGCTGCCGGGACGGTAGCGTATGGGCGAGGGTCTCCTCAACTGCAAAGTGTCCCGAGGCTTTGTGAACACATGGGTCTAGGGCAAGGGGACGGGGAATGTATTTTAGCTGTTTTACAGCCTCCTCTTTTTCCCCTTCTGTGCAAATCTAAGACGGGGAGCGCAGGGCGTGGACATGCATCTGCATATGCCCTAATGCAAGGTTCAAATAGGTATGTTGCTGTGCATTTGCAAGATACATTTAGTCATATATTGTAGAGCAATTCATAAAAAAGTACTGATACATTTAGTACAGCCGTTGCGCTGTTCGATGAATTAGAAAAATACGTGGCTATTTGGAAAGCTCTAGTGGAGTGAAGGTCTGCAATAGCTCTTTCAAGCACAGGATGCCTACAGAAGATGCTCAGGAAGGATTTTCAGTTTGGTACCTCTGTCCCCTCCTCATCCCGGACCTGTGTGGCCAGCTAGTTAGAAGCGATTTCACGCTCCCTGACTGTGATAGATTGACGTGCCAGGGGCTACAGGCAGGCCCTTTGTCACCCGCCCACTTGTGAGAAACACCGGCCAGTGAATTTCTCACAGGTTGGGGGTGAAAATGCTCATCAACAGCATAAAAATAAAGGATGTAAACACAATGCGACGATCAGAGCTCAGATAAGGTAAATGCTTGTTCTTCAAATGTGTATATAAATCAGAGCTGCTCAGAGACATCTGAAAACACCAGGGAACTCTCTGCAGTTCCGATCATCTTATCTATGGGAAATTAGTCATAAAGATGAGAAAAATAATAATTTTTCTCTTTCTTACCATCAATTATCTCCTCTTTCACTTTGTGTAACTCTCTTACAACTTCCTCCAATATTTCCTGATGAGACAAAACACAAGTCAGCTCCTCAGAATCTCCTTCTGACCGGTGGAAGAAAATGCAAGTTTAACGCGGTTGTGCTGCGTCCCCCGCCTCCGCTGACGGTCGGACCCTAGCGCTACTAACAACAGCTACGTCTGCACTCCCAGGCCGAGGACGCGGAAGATGCTGGTGTACTTATTTGCACGTTTCCGTACAGACATCGTGATGAAATAGCAGTGAGACTGCGCTCTCCTGCGGCTCACTAGCTAGCCCTCCTCTAAGCGCCTAGTTATGGAGGAAATCAGAAGACTGAACAGCTGTTTGGCTCGTACAGCGCATGCATGGGGGAAAATGGGTAGCTCGCCACACCTCTTAAGTGCAAAAGACCGTTTTCACTCACCTGTTTCATTCGATCAAAATCTAAGGCATCCATAGCCACATCATTGCTGCTGCTCACTGGCTTCATCCTTGAGAAAGGGAAGAAGAGGACAAAAAAAAGCGCCAGTCAGTCCCTTGCCATGCCGGCTAAGCTACACCCACCTGATGGCGTGGATTTCATCCACCCCAGAGCAGGAGCGCCCATGTTGGAGCGCTGGACCGGAGGCTCCCTCTTGTGCCGCTCGGGAGCGTTCGGCAGCCGGAGAGCAGCACGGCTCCCCTTTGCACAGCCTGACCCGAGAAGATGCTGCTTTCTCCTACTGCAGGAATATCGCCCAAAGGCTGCACTGAAACAGAATTTAGTCTTTTTTTTTTTTTTTTTTTTTTCTCCTTGGTGTTGGGGGGTCTCGATGATTTCAGACTAGAAGGTGCTGAGATGACTTCAGGTGCTAAAGCCCGTTAACAGCATATTTTATTACAGCATTTGCAACTTGCGAGCTAAATGTCTGCTTTTTCTCTCTTTCGCAGTCTGTTTTCTGCACAGCAACCCTGCCTTGGCCACCGAGGCTCTCATCGGGTGCTAAAGTAATAGTAGAATACAGGTTAGAAAAAGATTATAGGGAAAATAATAACCCAATAATCCTTTCCTTGGAAGGTCTGACTCAAGTGGAGCTCGTTCATAGCACTGTGTAGCACAGGCACTTTTTCTTGGCCCAGAAACAAACCAGTCTGCCCTTAATGGCTAGTACACTTGGGTGTTATCAGCCTTCCACGATGGTATTAGTGAGTGGGCTGAACTCTGATGACAGCTGATAATAAATTAAGGAAGCAGAAGCTGCCTGACTTTCTCTTTTCATCCGGAATTCTAGCACATTTCAAAAATTAACCATGCTATATAATTCATAGAAAAGGCTTCAAATAACTTTGCCATCATTTTTGGGCCCAAACCGGGGGAGATTCTGCTGCCCCTGAGGGTACGCCTGGTCTTGCAGCCCTTTCTTGGGAAACTCTTCACGCGTGTCCTACCATCTCTCAGCTAAGCTGGGAGGTAAGGTGGATACAAATGCCATCAAACTGAACAGGAACAGAAACAGGTCACCACTGAGAGCTTTTGAAACCTGCCCCGCTTCCCCCATAGAAGTAATCTGAGCAAGCAAAGACTGAGCGCTACTCCAAGGAAACAAGGAAAAGACTTTTTCCCACTGAACTCCTCCTCCTCCCAGGATGGAATGGCATTGTAGAAGATAGCTGGCAAAAACTGGACGGCTGCTTTGAATAGCCCACATTTCATTCCCACTTGCAATGAGAAAGAATGGTCTTTCTATAGCTATTGGAAACTCTCATGTATTTCCTAGAACCAGTGTGTCCCATTGGTTTTTGGCGAGCTGGAGAGACTACGTTTTGCTCTAGTAACACTGGTGCATCCCTCTGAATGTCTGGGCAGGCACGTTCTGGCATCTTTAACACAGCAGCAAGTGCGTGCACACAGTTGCCATTGGCAACTTTCTCTCTGCAGACTATCATCAGCACTGTTGTACAAGTAACAGTGTAAAATAAAAGGACAGTCTTTGCAGTAAATGCGAAACATATGTAAGTCTGTCTTCTGCCTCCTTATTCAGCTTATCCATCCATCTCAGTGCTCAGGACTGCAGTAACACTGGGTTGTCCTGGACCAGCACTGGAAGGAATTAATTACCTCTTCAGTTGTCCAAGATCAAACTTAATCTCAGTCTCTGGGGGTAAGAACGTGGGTGATACTGCAGCTGGGCTGTCCTGACTGGCAGGACTTCTGGAGTCCTACTTTATGCTTCTCAGCTTTTGACACCTGCCAGCTTTTGTAGCCCGTATCTCTGAATATCTGCAGCTGGGACTTTTTACAGCTCGATGTTATTAACGTACTGCACCGAGCTTTGCTCTCCTTTCTCATGCACCCACTGCAGTTGCATGGATGGAGGAGTAACTTCCCTTCTCCCAGTTGTGGGCTCTTCAGATCAATTCTGCCTTTGCTTTTGAGGTTTCTGCAGAGGTTGGACAACGAAAACTTCTCCTATTGGCAGGGTCGTCCTGAACCTGCTGTAAAAAGATGCTCCAAACCCTGCCTTCCACGTGGCACAGTGTTGCCAAGCCCGCGCCTCTCACTCATGAGCGCGGATGCTTTAAGCCCTTGCCTAAGTGTGATTAACGTCTGTGACGCCTGTGCCCGCCCGAGCAGGGGGCTGTTTCCATGGAACACGCCTTTGACACAGCACACTCTACCTTCACACTTTGTGGAGCGACAGACAAAGCAGATTGTCAGAGAATGAGTAAAAGACGTGACAGAAGACGAACATTAGCGCTGAATGATGGGATTAGCCAAAGGACAAGCCAAGACGGTTAAGAAGCCAGGCTGTTAGCCAGTACCTAGAAGACACGTGGGATTGTGTGGGGCTCTTAGCTTCACAGCTCTTCACCACTGATGGATTTCTACAGCAATGGAATGAAACGAGACATGAGTTGTGCAGGTGCCACGGGGACAGCGTGACCAGCCCGGCTGCGAGCCACCCGCAGCGACACCCCGTGCTGCTCACCTAGAAAGTAATGAAGATACAGGCTTTTCAACAGAATTGCTCCTTTCCCATGGCTTCTTCCCAGAGTCTGGAAAACAAAAAACGAAAAGTTACGGTTTGTTATTTTTTTCTCTAACAATAAGGAAAAAATAATCCTGAAGCTGATTGTCTTATACAGCTGCTTTCACTCAGTGAGGATGAGTGACTTAGAAAGATCCATGAAAGCAGGAGCGCTAAATGAGGGCGGCTGCCTACATTAGAGAGAAAGCATTGGCAAAAATCTGTTCAGTGATCCCTTTAATTAGGGACTGGATAGTTAAATGATACTAAAAAGGCACGGAACTGGAACAGTGGGAGGAAAAGCACAAATCACTTCTATTAAGAAATACAGGCTAATCGCTGCAAGGCTTATTTTATTCAGCACAATACTTATTTGTATTTTAAATTAAAAAGCCTTAGGTTTTTTTTTTGTCTGCGTAGTTGGCAGAAAATGTGGGTGTATCTAAAAAAAGGCAGCGAGACCCCCACTGTGCAAATCTTCACAGAGAATTTATATAAAGTTGTCTACATTTCTAACCTGCCGAACATTCCCAAAAGCTGCGCTACGTAACCCTTGTTACTGAAAACACTTATTATCGTCCGGATCTCCTCGTATGCAAAGAGTCTAAAATAAAGTGAACTGTTTCAGAGACCTGAATAACACACAACTTTATACACAAGGGTTTGCTCCTGTGTGAGGTCCTAAAAAGCTCTTTGAAAGAATTACGGGCACTCCCAGGAAATCTCTAGATCTCATTCCTCATTTACGTGCACCTTTCTCCTGGCTTCTTCCCTCTCCCTTGCAAAACACGCAAATCATGGCTTTGTTCCAAAAGGAAGCTGGAATGATTAAATACTCATTCCCTTGGGAGGGATTTCTTTTAGCATGTATGACAGCCAAGGCTGACACAAGGATGGATCTGACCGGCTCGCAGCTCACCTAGTCAGATAAAGTTATGTCAACTCATCATAGGAAAACATATTTTGGGGGCTCCTTAATTTCACCTGGTAACTCTTAGGATCAGGCTTACTCCAACAAGCTACTTGGCTAAGGAAGGATAACAGTTTGAGACCCAAACCCGAACTGTATAAACCAGGACAACTACGCTACCAAAAGTAAAATAATACAGCTTAGTTCTCTTAGAAAATTCAGGTGCACAATGCTGAAGACGCAGATCCTCAGCTACGTCTGGACCCCTTTAACGAAATTGGCTGCATTGACGTTTTCTTGGCTGTGAAGCGTATAAAATCTCCATTTCTTGCTAAGTACAGTTTTTAAAATAATAGGTATCGGGGAATTTTTCTGTTAGTTACTGCTGCTGCGTTCAGAAGTAGGACAATGAACCCAGAGTCTAGAGGTGGCGGAGAAGACTACATTGAGAAGACTACATTAAGAAGACAACCAAACCACTCGTAGTTCCATTTAATACCTGATGAATTTTGCTGCTGCTGGGTGGGACCTCGTGTACTGGGTGAAGGAGAGGTGCTAGCATCATCCTACAAAGAGAAAAACAGGACATTACTTAATGCTGGCGATGAAGTGGAGGGACCTCTTCTACTCTGGAGACCAGCTGCAGCACAGGTGGTACAAAAGCAAGTTTCCTCCAAGTATGTCCTACAGGCACTGCTGCCAAGGTATGGCTCAAGTCCGTTTAACCTTTCTCTCCTTTTAGCATGGCAAAATCCATCCTTTTAATTTTTCCTGCTAACGTGGACACCTTTTCATGATTCCACTGAGTCGTTTTCATCCCTGTAGACCAAACCAGGCTGAATGACTACTCTAAAGGGCTGTCTGCTGTTGTCTAAATACAAACCATCCATTTCCCAAATTTAGAAACTCTCTGTGATACAGAAACTGAGCCACCTGAAGGAACAGTAGGTCAGATCCCAGCCTTTTAGCCCAGGACAGCCACCGGTATCAGTGAGGGTAGTCCAGGTACTAACAGAATGTATCTAAATCAATCAATGCTCCTCCTAAGTGGAAGATTAAACACTACATCACAGATTTGGACTCTTTTTCTCCTGGGATTCATGTGTGACAGATCATAAAACATCTACCCATATATTTGACGTCAATTATCTACCAGCCCTCAAAACACACTCAGGCAAAGCATTAACTATGCACTGTAAAATGGGATTGCACCCAGTTTGACAGAAGATACCCCCACCACAAAGTGCACTCAAGATACACATTAAACAGATGTTCTCTAAAACACCTTTCTAAACAGTTTGGTGCTACTGAAAAGTTTGATTGCGGATATAAACTCATGCAGAGCTTCAAGGAGAGAGAAGAAGGGGCAGAAAGACAGCAGAGGCTCAACAGTTAGAAGCTAAATGCTGCCTTTCATCTCCTGAGTCTATGATTCAAAACCAGCTTTGGGGCAAGATTAAGAGCAATGGTTGCACAGCGGGTTCAACAGGCAAATTCCATGCTTGAAGCATCCCTTGAGGAACATGCCAAAAATAGCTGCTTTTCTCCTTAAACAGCGCAAAGTGCTTATTCCTGCTCTTGCTACAAACCTTTCAGACTACATTTTCTGAATGGATTTCCTACTGTTACTTTGTCTTTGGAGGGAATATCTCCATATAGGTGATATGAGGCACACATGGTGCTTTAGGAACTTGCAGCCACGGCAGAAAGCCTTCACGAGGGTACTGGCTAGCCACGGGAATGCCGTATGAGCAGCAGCCCAGAAAAGCACCCCACGGGAAGGGACACAGCATAAATCTTGGCCTCTCTTGAAACTGGGAAGATCTCCCATGCTTTACCAGTTCAGCGGGCAAAAAAGCGTTTTAATCTGCACGTTGCACTCAAAACGGCTGCATCAAGTTCAGTGTAAGGACTGAGCGAAATCAAAAGTCTTGTTTAATTGCTTTTGGGGACAACATACAGACAGAACAGTTCACACAAAAATGGATCAAAGTTCCCCAAAGTTGTCCAAATTCTATCTCATTTTAGTCTAAGTATCATGAACACGTATTTTAACTTTTGAATGGTCTAATGGTTAATACACTGTTTCCCCTTCACCCCTCCAGAGACATGTTTTATGCACACTCTGGGGGCCGAAGTGAGCTGATTCCTGCTTTGGATGGAGGTTGGCAATCCAAAGTTACACCACATGGCTGATGATCCACTTCAGCTTAGCTGAAGCTGCAAATTTAAAATAAGACACATGAACTTGATCTCAGGTTGACTTGCCAGAAGGTTCAGTGCATGTTCTTAAGACGTACCCTACGCTACAACACCCAGATCAGACCATGAGAAAGCGTCTATTAGGCTAGTTTGGACAAACCTCACCTACGAATAAGGTGGCAACTCTTGTTTATGGGGTGCTGTTCCCAGGAAAGGTGGAAGCAGTTACATTTAGCTTTTGATTGACCATGCAAATGTATTGCCCTGGATCAGCACCGCTTGTCATTGCCTGCCACACACAGTGAATGAGCACAGGATTTTGGCTTACAAGGCAGCACATCAACATATTTCCAAGAGCGCAACAGCGAGGAGGCTTTCACTTACGTTTTGGCTTTCCTCTTCCTTTTTGTCAGCTGGCTTGTCTGACTGCGACGCTGCTTTCCTCCTTTGCAAAGGAACATGAGATAGGAGACACAGTCAACCCTCTAGAAACACATTCTCCACGTGGGAAGGCTGATTCAGGCTCTGGTGGGAGTTATTATTTACTTAGTTCATCCTAGGGAATGCGACAAAGGCTGGATGCGTTTGGTTGCGTGGGATTGGGGTGGAGGTAAGGAATCCAGACCTCAGTGACAACAACTCAGGGAGAAGGGCAATATTATGAGGCGGTGTTTAACAGGGGAACACAAAGTGCAGAGCATAAGGAAATGTGTCGAAGCGGAGGAAGGAAGCGCAGCTGGGTATGAAACTGGCTGAGAAAGGGATGGCTTCTCTCTAGGGCTCAGGAAGCGGTGGTTCCTGTGTCCTACACAGGAGGAACAACCCAAACTCCCACTGGGGTTTCTCAGGGCCGACCCAAACCTCTACAGGTGGATTGGGTTGGTATTGCACTGATGACATTATGTTCTCAGCCAGCTCTAATATCATTTGGCCACCTGTCCTATATCCCCTTATCCCTGTTCCCTCCCAGAGAAAGGGCTGTAGTAGTCCTCCCGTGTGCTGGGAAGACAGTCAGAAAGGCCCTTCAACCCAGGTCCATCCTCACCAGGAGAGAGAGGGCACCATTTCTGCTCAGCCAAGACCTCTGCTCCCTCCAGGGTGGGAAAGCTCTGGCTGAAGGCCAGAAGTTAGGAAACACGAGTGCACCAGCCTGGGTTTTCAAGTGCCTTTAGTGAGTGACGGGAGATTATTGTTGTCTCTAATCCAATTCGAAGGCAACTGAGCTCCTGAGCTCTGCATTCCCAGGACCAGTAGGTGCTGTTGGTGTCTGCAGAAGCTGAGTGAGGACCTGAGACCCTCGCTCTGCCCTGCTTCCCAAGGAGAGGCAAAACTCCCTGAGAAGCAAGTGGCGAAGAGCTGCAATCCACCCACTGGAGCAACTGGACACGAGAGGGAACAAAGATGTTGGTTGTTTCTCTTTGAAGAATGCAAGGTAAAACTTCTTGGGTGTTAAGGCACGCTGGCTGAAGAAAAAAACACAAATTCTTGATTTTCAAGCCCTATTTAGGGTCTAAACAGCACTCAAGTGTGCCAGGTCCTGATTCTCTAGTCATCCAATTTCCCATTTTAGAAAATCAGGGGAACTGTAGCTCTAGTCTCCAGATGGATTTTCGTTGTGATGATCCTTATCCACCTGTAAACACTACCCTTAGCAGATTTTTTTATGAACACCAGTATGGCAGGTTTTTCATTTAGTCTTGATTCTAAGATGGACAAAATTAATCTCACAAAAAAAAAAAAATTAAAATCCCAAGTGGTACTTAGATGGCTTTCTTAGTTTCAAAACACTTACAGAATTTGTCAGAGGCTTTTTTTTCCCCATACCACTGGCAAAAGAAAAGCCTCACCAGATTCTCAAATTGGAGGATTTGATGTAAATTTGACAAAAAAAACCAGAGGAGTAAAACAAATGCATGTGTTTGTAGGACACAGTGCTCTGTGGGAATTATTTCCAGATACTCAACTGCATTAACAATTTTATTGGATCGGTAAGAATTTTTATAGTCTTTCTATAATATTTGGAGGGTATTTCTGAGGAAAGATGTTACAATGGTTGTGCACCTGAGCCAGGGAAATATTTGCCAGGGTGAGAGACCAGTGTTAGATTTATGTCCTGCAATGAGCTTAACTGGGCTAGAAATGATAGCCATTTGTGAGATAGTTCATTATCCTGCTTGCACTTCAGTCCTGAAGCAAGGGCTGCTCTCACGGGGGCCACTAAATCTAGACAGCCGTATTTTACACTATCTGAGCTCTCAGAAGCGTTTTCCTCCGTTACTTCCCCATACTCATTCCCTGTTTCTGAGCACGTGGTTTTCTCCTCAGAAAAGGGCCCCTGAGATCCCACGCTCATCACTCCGTTATTTCTGTATTGAACATGCTCGGTTTAAAAAAAAAACATCTTTTTTACCTCCTGGCTGCCAGCTCGGTAAGAGCAACCTGAAACACGGGGCCAGGTTCTTTCCTTTCTCTATGTCATCACGCATAAAAAGGGTTTTGCAGCCGAAAGGAGTCCCCTCATTCTCAGTTTAACGGCGTTTGCCCAGATTGCACCCTTTGCCTGACACTTGTGTATTTCCGATGACTTTGTGAAGCGAAATTTAGGAGACGATTCCGTTGCTGTCAACTCCCCGGGAAAGGATTTGCAGCTCAGTTATTTTCAGCGTAGAGGCAGCAGAGGTGCTCATGGCAGTGCAGGTGCTTTTGTTGAGATAGCGAAGGCATATGAATACCTGAAGACACCCAGACCCCACTGCCGAAAGCCCTGCTGGAATACGTTTTAGACTAGAACTGCAGAAATGTGTAGGATTCCTATATCCAAGCACAGGAGATGTCCATTTCGCTTGCTTGCTTGAACAGAGCACCTCGTCACCGAACCTTACTTTGCCTACAGACACTTTCCAGTTCAGCAAGGTCAGTCTTGACACGTAGCAGGACAAAACAGGTCAGAAGGTGAACCAGTAAATAACTATTTAAAGCTATTATGCTATTTTAATTCTGAAAAGAGGGAAAGGTATCTATTTGGTATTTTACACTGCTGGTAACTCTTTATAGTGTTGTGTATTTATTTAATGCTTTCCAAAGGATTGCACCCACAGTCCATGTTCAGAATTCCTTGCGAAATGACCGGGACATGGAGGGAAGTTGGAATCAGACCCTTTGAACTGGGAACTGTTTTTATACTAGACAACATTATTTAAAAGCTCCATTTCTGTACACTATACAACTGTACCTACCCTTCCTTATATTACTCATCCTTTTTTTTCACTATTCACAAGTTAAAAAAATCTCGTGCTAAACCCAGTACATCTAACACTAGGAAATCGGGAGTTACAGTCTGGCAGAACATTACTGATGGAATCAGGGGGAAACGAGAAAGCAAAAATAATTGGAACAATTGAGTGCCTTTTAACAGCTGGTACATCACAACTTGCTTGAGTGGAGAATAACTTGGCTAGACTGTCTGAAACACTCAGAATCGATAATAATTTACCTGCCAAGATGATGTCCTTTCATTGCACTTCTATTTATATTTTTGGGGCCAAGATCCTGAATGTGCTGCATAAAGAATGATTTGTCTAAGCTCCTTTCATAGTTTACTTTTTCCAAAGCCAGTAACTTTGAAATAGATCCGGCAAAACCACAGTGGATATATTCACCACCATCTTCGAAGGTTACCACACTGCAGGATTTGCTACAGCAGCTAAACTCTGCCGGGTGTCATTGCTGCAACATCTACATTTCATATGAAAGGCCAGATGGTGCTGGCGACTGACATCTGTGCAGGACCCGTCAAATTGCAAAGAAGCACCAGAGTGACCCATTGCTAACCGAAACCGACAGCACCTGGTTCCACAATTTGCAGCAGAGCTCATGCTAGTGCTTATTGAAGTCTTAAGTACAAACCTTTTTGCCAGTAATTTATTCATTTCTTCCATTAGTCCTCCTCCGCCTCCTCCGCTACTTGTTCGATTGGCATCGCTCTTAGAGACCCCACTGGGGCTGGACCCTCCTGAACCATCTTCCGGCTTAAGACAGAAATCAACATTGGAATTAGTGAAAAGAGTTTTCATTTACAACCACACCCCTAATGATTACGTTTTCCTAATTATTAGGAACAGCGATCACAATCACAGTGCCAAACCAGAGACAGGATGTGTTCTGCTTTGGGAAGAAGACCCACATGGACCTTACTAAAACCAGGACAGTCTGGGTGAGGCAAATATATGGGCAGATGATGAAAAAACCCACAGCGTTGCTTGTTCACGGTTACATTTATGGTCGGTTACGCAACCCTTGCCTAAGTGGGCACCTATTCGTGTGAGGCCTCAACAGTCTACACTGGGTTTTTGGAAGCATGGTGCAGTTTTAACCATTTACAATGACTGAAAACACTAACAGATAGTACAACGGTAGACTCTGCAGAAGTAACGAAATCCTGGCGGCGTGAGAACTTGCAGCCATTTGCTAATTAATATTTTCCCAGGAGCAGAAATTCTCCTAAACATTTCCCGCTCGGCTTTATTTGCACTGCAAACTCACACTTAAAAAGTTCACCTAACGGTCAGCTGAAGCATGTGTCACCACGTTTCCCGCTGGCTTTGCACACCATTACACCAAGCTGCCCCCAGGCTTTCCCGCAGTGGAGAAGAGCCCATTGGGGGAGTCCCAGCGTCACCTCCTTACCCGTTGGACTCTCCTTAGTTTGGCACCAGCCAGAGCCGCTGCGAGCCCTGACACTGACCCATCTTCAGTGCCAGCCCCTTGGCCGACACCTGCCGGCAGCGGGGGCGGCGGGGGGGGCGCAGCTCCCATGGGTGGCGGAGGGACTGGGGGGGGTGGCGGAGGTGGGGGCCCCCCAGACGAGGCAGGGATCACAGCAGCGCCACTGGGATGACCAGGTGGAAGCGCTGGGCCTGAAATGCAGAGAAGGCGAGTTAGAGGTGAAGCGCGGTCTCCTCCAGCCCCTACCCAAGGTCACGGTCCCGCTCCCAAAGCCGTGACCCAACTGCGTGATGAGTGAGCAATGCATGGAAGCACCAAGCGCGCAGAAGAACGGGCAACAGTGGTTGTTGCATCAATGGTCAGTCAGCTACCGTTGTGTCCTCCTGCGAGACCCTGTCACTGATAAACTAGCCTTCTCCCTCCTCTTCTCCCTGGCTGGGCGAGTGTTTTATTCTGTGCTGAAATCAGAATACAGACAACGCTTCCCAGTTCATAAAATCACAGAATGGTTTGGGTTGGAAGGAACCTTAAAGATCATCTCGTTCCAACCCCCCTGCCATGGGCAGGGACACCTCCCACCAGACCAGGCTGCTCAAAGCCCCATCCAGCCTGGGCTTGAACACTTCCAGGGATGGGGCATCCACAACTCTGGGCAACCTGTTCCAGTGTCTACCACCCTCACAGTAAAGAATTTCTTCCTAATATCTAATCTAAATCTCCCCTCTTTCAGTTTGAAACTGTTACCCTGTGTCCTATCATTACAGTCGCTGATAAAGAATCCCTCCCCATCTTTCCTGTAGGCCCCCTTCAGGTACTGGGAGGCTGCTATAAGGTGTCCCTGGAGCCTTCTCTTCTCCAGGCTGAACAACCCCAACTCTCTCAGCCTGTCCTCATAGGAGAGGTGCTCTAATGCTCCGATCACCTTCGTGGCCCTCCTCTGGACCTGCTCCAACAGTTCCATGTCCTTCCTGTGCCATAACTGGCATCTTCTGCTTCTCTCATAGCTTTCTACATGGATACAATATACTACATCAGCCAACTCCATTCGTTTGACATGAGCTTTTCACCAGAATTATGGGCTACAGCAACACACCCTCCTTTCTGTTGCACAGAAAGCACGTAGCCTCAGCCGGTCCTGCAAAGTACTGGGGGGAGAGTCCAGCTCTGAGCACCCCAATGTTCAGCAAAGCTGCTCAAAGCAGCAGTCTGTTGAAGGGGCTGATGGTGGGTAACTCCGTTGCGGCGTTTTGCCTGTCTGTAAGGGGTCAGCTGAACAAACACACCTCCCCGAGGGCATTTCCCCAATTCACACTCTCTCAGAACAGGCTGCTCTGAGATATAATCACAGGTTCAGCTATTCAGTAAGTGTTGTTTTGAAAGACAGGCGGATTTTGACTGAGAAACATTTGGAAACTGTATTTAACATTAGCAGCCTGGTTTTCTTCTTATCTAGATTTTCTTACAATACTGCCTTATTTCTGTGGTTACTTCTGCCATTGTTTCACACTCCCGATTCCATTCTTGAAACAAACCATAGCTGCTATTAGAAATACTTTAAACATTTCAAGCCCTCTTTGGTTCATGAACATAATAGCTAGTAATTCATTGTGGGTACAGTTAATTGTAATTGCAAAACTACACCCACCTAATCAGAGGCCAGCCTGAGGCAAAAATTGAACAGAGTCAAAATAATAGACTGATGTGAGTTTAAAATAACTTTATTGAACTAAGTGGATTTCAAGGACTTATATCAGCTGAAGGACTGAGCCTCCAGTGGTTGCTGTAATATTTTTAGCAGAAAGTGAAAGGAAATGTCTCTCAGCTTTCTTCCTTTTCTAGGCACATCATTTAAGCTTTATATGTGGTTCTAAACAGGAATGGATCCCAGTCACAAAACGGATGATCTGAATTGCAAATAGGCATGGCTCCTAACTGTTCTAACTCCGCAGGCTTTAGACAAGCACTAGAAATCAAGACCATATGCAAAGTGGCAGACCCAAGCTCTTGATGCGCCTGCAATGAAAAAGGTTTGCTGGAATAGTTATAGTGACAAGCCCTCAACTATAAACGCAGTTTATAGCAGGAGGAGAGTTTCTAGAATGAAATAAATTACACAAGCACAGGGGATTCTGGGTAACTATGACAAAATCCATGTTACGTCTTTTGCTGATAACAGAAATAACACTTAAGAAAAAGAATACAAATCAATCTCTACCAATAGGGCTACACAGACAACAAGTCTACCGCAGACCTGGCCTCCAGCTTCAGAAGAGCCCATCCGCTACGTTTGGACCAGCTGAAAAGAGGTTTTGTACGAAGCTCACTGCCAAATGCAACTTGACTCTGCTGAACGATAAAAATCTCCTTCTGGGCTACTACAGTAAGAATATGCATTGCGACAACCCAGCTACAGTGCCCTGGTCCTGTAATTCTTGCTTTTTGCCTTGCTTTTAGCTCAGAAGGTGCCTGGACCAGTCCTGAGTGATTTCGATACTTTTGCACCTTGGTTTCAGAAATCACGTACAGCAGGAGCAGCCTTGGGTCTCTCAGCCCTTCTTCTAGCGGTCACGGGCAATGCCAACGGGGCTTTTTGAATAGCTGCAAGCCAAGGCTTTATACAGGTCGCAACTTATTCAAAATCAGTACTTACTCAAGTGGGCAATGGCTGATGAAGTCATGTAAGGAGGGTTCCTCCTGGGCATAGTCACCTCAGACACAGCAGCGTGAGGGGGAGGCAATGGAAGACAGTGTGACATGGGCTGATACCACTGCTGTGGAGGACGAGATGATGGATGGGAGGATGGGGAGGGAGCCTGGCCAAAGGAGCCGGGGGGGCTGGTGATGGTGGGCAGCGGGGAGGAGGGTGCAGCTCCTAGGTGTGGAAAGAAGGACCCATCCACGCTTTTCACCTGGGTCCCAGAGGGGCCTAAAGCAATTAGTTCTTCAGGATGGCCATTCGGAGGTATGTCTGCCGAGCTCTCCTTGCCTGCTTTATCTGCGGGTCCCTTCACCCTATCAGGTGGGACAGGAATCACGGGTAGGATGGTGGGACCGCGTGGCTGCAGGACGTCACCCCTCTGCAGAGGCGGTGCACTTGTGGCGGGGGAAGCAGAAGACCAAGGAGAGCATGAAAGAGAAGAGCGCCTGAGAGGCTGGTGAGAGGCGAAGGGAAGGTGGGAAGGATGGGGAGGTGGTGGAGATAGCGAGGTTCGCCTGATGCCTGGTGTTATGGGCCTGATGTTTGGGCAGGCTGGAGGGGAGGAACCCGGGGCCGCTGGCAGCTCGGAGGCCGAGTGCCGGTGCAGGAGCTGCGGGGGCTCCCTGGCTCTCCACAGGGATCTGGGAGAGGACTGAATGGTGGGCTCATGGACAGCCGGTGATGAAGAGCCAGCGCTGGCATGAGGTGGTGGGGACGGCACAGCAGCAGGGGCAGGAGCAGCCCAGTTACTGCAGGCGGGAGGAGGAGGAGGCTGACATGGGGGGGAGCACACGCTTATCTGAAGGGTGGAAACTAAAAGAACAGAAAAGACAAATGAAAAGAATAAGACAGGTACATGGCAAGGAACGAAACCAAGGCAAAGCGGAACGGAGAAAAAGGAACCGCAAAGTGAACGCAAACAGAAACTCGAACAAAGCAAAGAGGAGATGGTGCAGGCACCGGCTTGGGGGCTTCCAACCCTCGGCAGGACCAGAGGGCCATGTGGAGCAGGACCCTGGTGGCATGGCAGGGCTGTGGGTTCCGGTGGCAGTGAGGCTCCTCCAAGCTCCGCGTGAATCCGAGTCAGGATCATGAGCATCACCCTTGCACCAGGGGCAGCTGCAAGGGACATGCTGAACACAGTGGTGGCCACCTCATCGCCAGGGAGGGGACAGCCAGAAGCCCCCGGGAGCCACGTCCCGCTCCTTGTGGATGCCGAGGCAGGACTTCGGCTACGTTCCCTATGCAGAATAGCACACAGTAACCTCTGCTGAAGGAGAGTCCAACAACTTTTGTCGCTGACTAAGGTACGTGTGTATGTCTGAGCTGGTTTCAAGTCAAAAACTAGAAAGTCATGACAGCTGAGGAAAAACATTTCACTTATGTGGCCAGATTACCTGCAAAAACTTCCCCAAAACGAAATCCCAAACACGAGATGGCCATCTTGGCTTGCTTGCTTCTCCCTTCTCTCCGAGAGGCAAAGTCATACTTTGCAGTTATAAGCTATTCCTGTCATCTCTCCTCTCATCTTAGTGCAACTCAATATGCTACAGAAGATTTTTGTAAGCTCATTAAATATATATATTTTTTCCATTAAGCTCACAGAAGACTCCTCACTTAATGACCGCAAAATCCCCGCCAATGAGCATCTAGAGCTATATTTTCCTCCGCGCTGCAGCTTGCTTTGTGCTGCAGAGCGATGGGAAGCGCCTGGCCTGGCACATCCAGCACGTCCAGCCCTTTGCGCCTGCATCCCCTGGAAACATGGAGTCACTGTTGCGGTGGCTGTGCTACCTGCTCTCCTCGTGGGTGTGGAAGAAGCCTGGCCAGGCCCCTTTGGTACTCCTAAAATCCCCCTCAGCTGTACAAGTTTCACCAAGTGCAAAACCTGCCTAGCTCCACCTGCATCCTCAGACCGGAGCCTCTGCGAAACAACACAGCCATGCCCAAATCCATGTAAGTCTCTACCTGAAAAGGCTTTAAAATCTAATCATAACTATAACAGCTTTTAGCAGTCCAGCTCTTGTGTAGCACCGTGCAAAACCCAACTACAGCTAGAGGGGACAAGCAGGGAGGGACTGTATCTGCTTGGTTTGATACGTGCCTGTGGTAGAGGTTCTTCTTTCCAGAGATTCCTGGCGCTGTTGCTGTTGCTCCATCACTTGTCTAAAACAGCAATGAAAAAACCCTCGGTCATTATGTATTCTTCACAATTTGGAGTAAAAGCTCTATACACTGAGAAGCACTCAAGCTGTGTGTCTCGGGTGGCGTGAGCCAGTCCCTCACAGAAATGCTGTTCCCGTGAAATCACAGAATCGCAGAATGACAAGGGTTGGAAGGGACCTCTGGAGATCATCTAGTCCAATCCCCGTGCCAGAGCAGGGTCACCCAGAGCAGGTGGCACAGGAACACGTCCAGGTGGGTTTGGAATGTCTCCAGAGATGGAAACTCCACCACCTCTCTGGGCAGCCTGTGCCAGGGCTCTGCCACCCTCAAAGTAAAGAAGTTCCTCCTCAAGGTGGAACTTCTTATGCTCAAGTTTGTGCCCATTGCCTCTTGTCCTGTCCCCGGGCACCACTGAAAAGAGCCTGGCCCCATCCTCCTGACACCCACCCTTTAAGTATTTATAAGCGTTGGTAAGATCCCCCCTCAGTCATCTTTTTTCCAGACTGAAGAGACCCAAATCCCTCAGCCTTTCTTCATAAGAGAGGCGTTCCAATCCCCTAATCATGTTGGTAGCCCTTTGCTGCACCCTCTCCAGCAGTTCCCTGTCCTTCTTGAACCGGGGAGCCCAGAACTGGACATGGTACTCCAGATGTGGCCTCACCAAGGCAGAGTAGAGGGGGAGGATGACCTCCCTCGACCTGCTGGCCACACTCTTCTTGATGCAATGGAGGTGGGTTTGATTTCACTTGCCCTGGCCTCAATGGTGCCACTGGGGAAGCGTAACTGGGACATTGCCCTGCACCTGCCGGACACTGCAAGGCTTGGTTGATCCATTTAAGATTAGCCCCTGAACGGGCTCCGCAGGAGGAACAGTCAGTGCCCCAGCTCCAGGAGAGCACAGCAACCACGCGTGTGGTTAACCTGCAGTGGATGAGCATCGCCAGGGAAGACTACGGGGCGTCTCGCATAAAATAACACAGTCCTGAGTCTTTTATGGCTCGGGAGCCCAGAGGACTTGTAGCTAAAATGAAAAGATAAGGAAACTTGATCTGTGTTTCGGTACTGACTGTACAAAACCCGTTTTGTCCAGCTGCACAACCTGGCTGACAACCTGCCACCCGATGCCCCAGCGCAGCCGCCCCTGTGCCGGCCAGAGTGGCCACGGGCACCACGACTGCCGCGTTTCCTCCTCAAATGCAGATCACAGCAAGGCACTGCTGCTTTTTTGGCACCTTTCCCCCCAGGAGCTGCTAGCTGCCTTGTTACCCAGGCCGGGTGTCCCCCAGGGAAATGCACTGCCAAGCCTTTTCCCAGGGCCTGCTTCCCAGAGATGTGCAGTTCCCAGGGTCCATCAGCAGAGGTCTGCTCTCGCACGCTTTAGCACTTCTGCAGAAAGAGCTGTTGCTCTGACCCCGGCCACAAACCCTCCCTGGCATTTCTCTTGCTAAAAGGATTTGAGAGCTAAAAACTAGACTCTTCGCCAGGCTTTTTACTGTGCGCTTGGATATGGACTAAGGATTTCAACAATGCTAAAACACAACTCTGATATTACCTTACTGGAGCACTTGGTAACAAGGTTTATTATCATTTTCTTCCATGATTTCTAGACCAAGTTTGCCTTGAATTTGTTCCACATATGGTTCGGCTAGTCTTAACTGCACAGAGATTTCTTTTTTCTGTAACAACTTTACTTCATGGTCTGTACAATAAGACAAGCTGAACTCTCGGCAGCACTTCTATTCTTACTCCTTATGTAATATTTTAGAGAGATGTTCCTCTTACATTTTTACTTGTACTTTCCTGAGTCTGCAATTTTAAATAATTCTATCTCCTTGCATACAAATAAAAGCTTTTTTTAAAAAAAAAGTCCAGAAACATAAAGTTACATTGTGTAAGGAAAAAAAGAATGCCTTACTTTGCAAAACAAATTTCCCATATTTCCATTCTAATTCAATAGATGGGACAGGAAAATTCACGATAATAATTATTCACTGTGGAGGGATCAATCCTAAACTGGTTTTATGTTCAGGACATGCAGTCCATTGAACACTGGCAATTTCTGGAAAACCATCATAGGCAGCTGAGAAAATTATTATATGTGCAAAGGGGAAACAGTTTCGAGGAACAGCCTTAGTTGGCTGATTCCACTGGTTTCATTTAAGCAATGACACTTTAAACCAAATAAATAGAAATCTTTACTTCAGTACATACCCTGGCTCTTACTCGATAGTTGCGGGCTGAACACATATGCAACAGCATCAATTGCACTGCTAAAATTTCAATTGTAAACACATGCACTAAGAATTTCCTAAGCATACTATCTGCTTGGCATTCGTTAGCAAAAATTGATGATGAAGAACAACTTGACACATAGATTTGCCTCGCTAAACCTGGAGGAAATTCTAGTTTGCCTGGAAAACTAGACTTGGAAAACTCCAGCCTGACAGACCAGGAAAGATATAGGGGTAAGATGTCCCCAGGATGTCTCCAAGTAGCTGGAGGTGCTGCGGAGCAGATGGAGGTGTGGGATGCTCCCCAAAACAAGGGTCAGCCACCGCTATTTGAAGTCGCTGGGGTCCGTGCCAGCCCTGTCTGCCCTTGGGCAGAGCGGTTTATATGTGCCCAGTGCACCCTCCCACACATGCTAAAAGGAGAAGTTCTTACACTCTTAGGAAGTCAAATTTAGTGGAACTAAATAAAGCCTGAGATTGGCACAAGGCTGCTTAAGGAGTATGTAAGGAAGAAAGTATAAGACGGCATAAATTACACTCTGCCTTAAAAATATATTCTTTTAACATCTGTGTAAAGGTCTCTAAAAAACCTTTTAAACAGACACATTTGCAGGGTAGTTACCATAACTTCATTTCCCTGCCGGCTTATAAGACGTTCAAAAAAAGCTAGGCCCAAAATTAGGTCTGCTCTATGCTTAAAGAATTCATCAGCGTAATTAAAGCTGAAAATCCTCTAGTGCAGATGCAGTAATATCTAAATGCATCTACTGGCATAGCTTATTCCAGTCCAGTGGAGCAAAAGAAGCTTTCCCAGAACGATGTGCCCTGTAGCGGTCAAATAATACCTACCCAAAAGGCTTTTACTGTCTCTAAACAAAAAAAAAAAAAAAAATTTTTTTTTTTCTGATGTAGCTAAGCTGCTCACGCTTTAAATGTACAGACTAGACACCTAAATTTGAGGTCTGAGTTACATATGGTCTGACAAATCAGTGATGTCCACTGGTTAAATGAAGAGCTGGATCAGGGCTTTCAGGCAGGCAGTGGGGACAGGCGGCACCCCCTCGCTGCGGGGCGAGCAGGAGCCCTCCTCTGACCTCCAGGATAGCCCTGCTATCCCAAAGTAAGTCTCACAAATCTTGAGTGAAGTATCATTACCCGCTGTCCCATTTAATAGTCACACGTAAATCCCTACTAAATCTCCGGCCACTCAATTCATAAAGGCGTAGGAAACTAGTTTTCCTCCACTTTTCTTACGGTTTTTGGAGAGGGAAAGAGAGAATCCCAAGTCCTTACTGCAGCCTGTGTAAGGGCCTTGTCTGAAATGACCTATACATGTTGTGTAGGGACCAGTGAGAAGGGCAGCCCTGCAGCATGAATGCAAACAATATATTGCAACGCTTCATCTCTGCTACTCCAGGAGAGCGTGATATTAAGCTACACCACCCACAGGGCCAGGGAAGCACCTGGACCCTGCAAGGGGGGACCTTGCCCACTTACAGGTTGCACCTAACATGAAGGCAGAGCCCACTGAGCCTCTGTCATGTTGGACCAACATCCGACATCTTTGGTGCTGAGGTTGCTGCCCCTGCAGGTCTGGTTCCAATAAAATCCTTACGAAGCTATTTATTATCTGAACCAAACATTGGGCCAAGCCCTCTGGAGGGCTAACTGCGCTTGCTGGTCCTCCTCTCTTTACAGAAGCGAAGGCAGACACCTCATTTAAGCAACACCAGACCCCAAATGTGGGCCAGCGAGAGGTCCTGCCGATGCCTGTACTCCAGCGCACTCCTGACGAAGCGAGGCTCACCAGCTCACACGTGTTACGGCAGAACGTTCTCTGGTGTTTCTCATACAGTAGCAGAAACACGCTTGCAGTGAGCAGGAATATGGGGAGCAAAGGTGCTTTTTTTGTGTGTGCACAAGCCTATATTTCATCAGGGAAGCACAAGCCTGGCTAAGCAATGCTGCTGGTGTGGACACCACCGATGCCGGGCACGGACTGCCAGTCAGACGAGAAGACTTTGTCCAGAATGGGACGGGTATGTCTTATACTAAGTGAAGGGAGCTGAAGATACTGCTGCTACGGGGATTTCTACTGCTGCTACAGCAACCTGGGCTGAATCAGCAAAGCTGAAATGAGAACTTGTGGGGGAAGTAAAGGTTGGTGGCCATCTAGGGCACAGTGATCATGAGATGATCAAATTTCTGATTCTTGGAGAAACATGGAGAGGGGTTAGTAAAACTGCCACCTTAGCCTTCCGGAGGGCAAACTTTGACCTGTTCAGAAGACTGCTGGACAAAATCCCTTGGGAGGCTGCCCTGAAGGATATAGGAGCCCAAGAAGGCTGGACATACTTCAAGAGAGAAGTCTTAAAGGCACAAGAGGAAGCTTCCCCGTGTCCCAAAAACCAAGTAGGTGGGGAAGGAGACCGGCCTGGCTAAATAGGGACCTTTGGCTGGACCTCAAGAACAAAAGGAGAGTCTATGACCTTTGGAAGAGGGGGCAGGTCTCTCGTGAAGACTATAAGGATATAGCGAAGCTACACAGGGAGAAAATTAGGATAGCCAAAGCGCAGCTAGAGCTCAACCTAGCTACAGCTCTTAAGGATAACAAAAAATGTTTCTATGATTCTATGAGATGAGCCTCATAATTTGGTTATGGACATAGGCATATAAGGATGGACACTTCTGCCCACCGTCCCTCTGACGTCAAGGAGACCACTCCTAACAGCTAGAGAAAAGGCCATGTGTAATAATGGCACCAAGGCTGACATATGTGTAAAGGGGAAGGGTATAACTTTACACTTTCATTTATTATCCTGGTTTAGAGCAAAACATTGATAAAAGGAACAGCATGTGATATAGGAAGTAGCCTATAACGAGCCTAAGCTATTACTCAGAGTGTACATGGTCCATCAGATGCCCCCTGGGCAATGTGACTGTCAGCTGCCCGCAGGTGATCCATAACAGGATAAGGTTAGACTTTCTTAATGTGCTTGAGAAACACATACTCTATACAAATTGCTTTTAAACATGTTTTGTCTTTAACTCTGAACATCACTTGCCTTTGAGCAGAATTTATCTACAGCTTCAGTTCACCCTTTAAAAGTCATTACAGAATCATTAGCAATAATTACAGAAAACTCAGAATCAGCTTAAAACAGGTATAAGTAAATAAAACAGTGCTTAGTGGTGAGCAAGGACTGCACGTTCATCCAAGTTAAAAACTAGAACGCTACCATAACTGATTAACTCACCTTCTCTGTGCTTCCATCTCATCTGGAGATGGCCCATTCTGGACCTGGCGCTGGGCAGCTGGACCTGCAGAAAAAATGAGAGAACGCTATTAGGAAAGCAAATGTGGCTGACTTTCTCAAAAAACACGGCCGCTCAGATTAACTGCTTCTCCATCTTTCTATGAGAGAAAACCCTCAAGCGTTATTGTCCTCTCTTTGCTTTCTTTTTTTTTTAATTAATTTTTTCCTATTAGACAAATCATCGCCTCCTATAAATTTTCAGTCCCACCGGGAGAATCCAATGGCTAAATGTGTGAGCAGATTTGTCCAGAAACTCGGCATCATGGTAGCTGTAGACTACGCACTAATCCCTTGGCGACAGTGAAGACCCACGGTGTGGCAAAAGACGTCCTGTGGAAGCACAGTCCATCACACTGGGATGAATTTCTAGCTTCTACAGGGTTCAGATCTGCCCTCCCTGGATGGTTCCGTGCTTGCACAGCCATCCAACCACAGTGCTGAGTCTGTGAGCCCACGTGCTGGCTGCTCTGAGGCCGGGCTGGTATCAAGGAGCCGCCTGATGGAAGGTACAAGGAGATGCAAAGTTAAGCAAGCCTTTTACAAAGGGGGCTTTTCTTTCTACAACGCTGTCGGTCTTCTGCTTCTGCAGGATGCACACCAAGCTGAGCTTTCACTGGCATTGACCAACAGAACCCAACTATGCCTGTCGCCATTGAAGTCACATCTCTCTCTCGACTCTGATCATTTAATCTCTGTTCTTGGATTAAATCTTGGATTCAATCAAGCGCACTGACACTGATATGCCATTTTCAGAAAGCAGTAATTATCCTGAAAACAAAAATAATCATTGGCAGCATAAGCTACACTGCTCTTGCACTCGGTGGAAGGCGGATCATTCCATTAATTTGACAAGGTGGGTTTCAAGCAGGACTAAACAGATAAGAGTTCTATTAAATGCAACAGCAATTTTCCTGATAAACAGCACTGAGAAACAGGTCAGTTGTATGCAGGAAATTATTACGTCTACCTTCTTTTTTTTTTTCACTTTCAAATGTAAAATCTCATCCTTTTAAAAGTTATCCAGGAGAAAATCAGAATTAAAACGCTCACAAACCCAAATGTGTCACTCACAAATCCTTAAGGATATTTCTCTCAATTTTCTTTATATGTTTCTGCCAGGCAGAATGTCATCTGAAAACGAATTTAGAAAGTATGACTGCGTGAAAACAGGGAAGACGGCAGAAGTGCATTGCAGTCAGAAATTCCAGAGCTTTGACTGATCCTGATGAAATTGTGCATATTTTTGAAACGTGTTTAAGGACTAACATTCGCAGAAAGGGAACGCAGCACTTTCTGAAAATCCAACCATGTATTACGGTTTTGGGTATGTCAGAAATGGAGCCAGGGACAACCACTGAGTCAAAATCTCTGACATTTAAAGAATATCTTAGGATTAGGCATGAAGTGAAGACAGTTCACTTCTTCAGTGCCTCACAACTGACAACTTAATATTGTTTGTCGCAGGCCTTTGGCAAACTATTTAGACAGAAACGCCACATTTTGTAAAGATCACGTGAAACAATGAATGTCCGGGGTGGGGGCGGGGGGAGAGGGTGGGTTTTTTGGAAGCAAGCCTGAGGAAAAAACTCTGCAGGTATTTGGGAAGCACAGGGCAGGAGGCTCAGGTGTAAGGAGTTTAAGGTGTGACGAGGATGCCGCGTTACTGTGTGGATGCTTGTACTGTGCATCCTCACCACCGCGGGCCAGAGCTACCCCTGGGCAGCAGTTACAGAGTGAACTGAAACTTCTTCTGAAAAGGTAGGAAGACAGATACGGTCCCATCCCTGACCTGTGGAATTGGACCAGGCTGCCCACAGTTAGGACTGGCACCGGTTTGGACCCTGGTGCAGGTAACACCCCCAATTCTCCTGCGCACATACACGAACCTGCGAGATACTGCAATAAGCAAATTTCTGGGTGAAAAGACTTTCAGGGCTGAAGTCAGTTACGCCGCCCTCACCAGGTAACAAATTCCACCCCAACAACCTCATCACGGCGTACGATTTCATCACCAGAAAACTTCCCTTGCATAAAGATGCAGAGCATCACACAGATGTCAGTGCTCTGCTTGGAAAGAGGACTAAAAGTAGGGGCCAGCGCGAACAAGGGAGGCCAGAGGACAAGGCGGCAGAAACAACAATTCTTCTCTGGCAATACATCATGTCAAAATATATAGGAGGCTCTAATGATTCCATCTTAATCTGGTACTTTGGCCTGAATCTTCTCTTGGGGCCAAATGCCCAGAAAAATGAGGGAGTGTGGCCCATTTGACTAATACTAGACATGCAGAAGGAATCAAAGACCGGACTATCAACACCACACACACACAAAGAAAACCAACTCCTTTTTTCTGTGGGCACTGTTATGAACTGGCTATGTAGGTTTAAAACCAAACAAATCCAGCCAAATCCATTTGGAAAGCAGCCTAAAGATATCCTTTTAAGGCAACGTTACAAAACACATCTGGAATTTGGGGCGGTTGCTTTTTATCACCTGGAGCTTTCTCAAGCTGATCTTCCTTAGCAGGCAGGTAAATGAAAAACCATACCAATGTGCAAACAAGTCCATCTCAATTTTCAGCACGAAGGAGTCCCAGTAAATTCAACGAGGTGACATATTTCCAGGTATGTACGTGTATGCTTGCAGGATTAAGACCACACTCGAAACTAAATACACAGCTTTTGGTCGCAACACCCATGGTTGCAAAATGAACGCTGGCTTTAAAAAATTTGTCTGTGGCACAACAAATACCTGATACATTCCCAGAGCAGACCACAAGTCAATTCAGACAACGCTACTGGAAAATTTTTCCCTCGCTTCACTGAAATCACTTAATTTCACTCCCTGATTCAGAGATGAGCTCCATGCATTAACAGTCGCTGATTTTTTTTTTTACATTAAGAACCCCGGCTGATTGTTTCAGTTGGCAGCATTTTGTTCTTATTATTAATTGGTCATAGTGTGAAATATCCTTAAAATGAAGAACATAAAGCTCCTAATTATGCTTTGAAATTGCCAATTTCTTCATAGCTGCTCTAGAAATGCCCTCCTCTTTTGGCAGACAAACACAGGAGAAAAAAAGATCAGAAGGAATGAAGCTACTTCAGACCTGACTCGATAAATAATCAACATTCAAAAACTCTTTGCCTAGGTGGTGCCAAATTTGCAGATATTTTTATTTGCACATTGATGTAAAAAGCCAGACAACTTTTCAGATGCGCAGGGTACACGACTGCACGGCCCCCAAAATGCCTGAAATTCTGATGTATCTATATCCATAGACATGGAACAATTAGTGTTTTCTGAGTAACGACTAATTCCTCTCTTTTACAGGTTTAGCTTTCTTACTTAAACCAACGCACTGCAGAAAAACATCATTTGTTTATTTACATCTTTTCCAAACTCATTTTTCTTCTATTTTACTAGTGAGTCATCAAAGAAGTGAAGCGTCTTCACTTCATACCCAGTCCCAAGATATTTTTAATGTCCTCTTCTGCGCGTTAGGTTTGTTTAGCACCATTTTCTTCTCAAAATGCTTTAAAAGTGAAGTGCCCCAAGAAAGCTGGGAGACAGAACCAGGCAAGCACGAACAGAAGAGGATGAAGCTGTAGCAGGTAGCTCGTCCTCTCTCCTGTGTAAAACAAGGAGCGGTGGAGTAAAAGATGGTAAGATAATGCCACCTGAGGAAAAGCCTCGACCATCTGCAGAGGTCGATCGCAGCCTGTGGGAACAGAGATACCTGCTCTGTGTTCCTGCAGAGGCTTGTATTGATTGGAAATGGTCGGGAAAGAGTTTGAAGGAAGTTGTATGTGGAGTTGCCCCGGGATAACAGGGTGCTCAGGGCAGTCACACCTCTTGCTGCCAGTGGGGTCACAGCTCTTCTTGCCACCAGTGGGGAAACGCACCGGGTCTGTTCGGGTTGTTGTTTTGCTTGAGTTACTCATGACCATAAGAAAGAATTCCTTCTGGCATCCTGCTTGTGATCAAACCAATCATTTTTCTATAGTATTACGAAACATTAATTTGCAAACCCTAAGGAAAAAGGTTAGGTGTACCCTGTTTTGGCAACCAAGATTTTGCCTGAAGGCGGCAAATACGCTTAAAAGTCCAACCCAAGGTTTCAGGTCTGTTCACTGCCAGAATCATAAATTCTGCTAGATTTCCCCCTGCTCCCAACCCAGACTTCTCAGCAGACCCAGGCACACCACCATCCGATGGGAAGTCTGCAAACAACTTCAGTCTCCGTAATGGTGGAGCTTCTTGCTTCTCTCATCCTTCAGCTTGCTTTTAGCATGCTCGGCCAAAGCTCATACAGAAACTGAAGGCAGGGATTATTTTTAGGCTTGGTTCCATATGTGTACGCTCTGCAGCGCACATACAGCAGACCGAGGGTTTGACGGGGGGTTTTGAAAATTCAAGTGGATTTCTAGGTTTAACTCCTCTCTGCATTTTTAGGTATTTCTCAGACCTGAGCAGACGTGAGCAGTTAAGTGCTCTTGGTGATGGCACCCTCATTTAAACATGCTTCTGGAGCTGCCCCGTGAGCTGCCTCCTGCCCCGACAGCCTTTGGGAACAGCCCCACGGAGAAGAGCGCTTCCCAGCACAATAACCAGGAGAGACGGCATTGCTACCGACCCGTTTGCAGCTTCAGAGCTGTTGCAATCTACATTTTTAGCAACTAATTAATGCAGGAGATACACTGTGAATGTCTGTGTTTCCTCGCTTCGTTGCTTTGTAATAATTAACCGCGTTTTTATATAAGCGTCTTGTGATTCAGCTCAAGGCAGATTTTGGGAGCACACGGGTGTTTTCCCACGTTTCCTCCTTCTCCTCCCGCTCTGCCCTTCCCCAGCTGTCCCTAAAGACGGCGATGGGGATCTCCTGGCAGCGGGGCACTGCTTCGCAGGAGGGGTGACAGTTTCCATATGCCGGTGGCCGCTCCTGCACCACTGCGCCCTGCTCCTGCTCGGAGATGTCCACGTCCGAACCCACAGCCAGCCACAAAATGGGACCAAAGCTGTCACTGAGGGAAAGCCCATGCTCCGGCTTCCACTCTAGCTTAGCTGTGGCAGGAAGGCACAAGCAAGAAGGAACAATGTCATCGTTTCTCTCCCGCTGGGACAGTCCCAAGCAGCGTTTCTTTTTCCTCTTTTACTTATGCTACATCTGCAAGCACCGCTGGCTGCGTGCCCTCAAGGAAATGGCAAAACTAGGCTCATTTCCCTGAGCAACCAGGATTTTGTATTTCTTTAATACAGAACAACCAATATAACCCACTCACAGATCTAGATTGGGTATTAGGAAGAATTTCTTCACCGAAACGATTATTAAGCATTGGAACAGGCTGCCCAGGGAAGTGGTGGAATCACCATACCTGAAGGTATTTAAAAGACGGGTAGATGTGGTGCTTAGAGACATGGTTTAGTGGTGATTTTGGCAGTGTTAAGTTGATGGTTGGACTCGATGACCTTAAAGGTCCCTTCCAACCTAGAAAATTCTATGGTTCTATGATCTTTTATTCATTTTACACACTGGAAACAGAGCAGCTGCCAAGGGCTGGTTTCTCCAACCCCTATAGCCTCCATGGTGCTCATGGACCAGTGTGATGAATGTGGTGGGCCAAGGAGAGGGTCCAGGGTCGGCTTGGAGCTGAACGAGAAACATAACTGGCTGCAACTTCACGAGACTGATAATTTTTGTTCTGCATATGAACAGAACATGATGATTTTGCATGAAAAAGCCCACAGTAGGCTATGGGAGAAAAAGAGGTGAGAGACAGACTGACAGCTCATAGCTCGATGGTTTCAGCACATACTTGGATTGCAGGAGACGCAGGTTCAGGCACCAGGTCTGACCCGTTGCCATTTATAACCAGGGAATGTGCCACCAACAGCTGCTTATCCTCACCAGAAGAGATTCCAGCTTACAGCTTCCAGCAAAGCTTTTCCTTCCCACAGAAATACCTTTCAAATAAATTGGCATTTTCTAATGGAAAAAAAATAAATAATCAATTGTAAAAAGCATTTCTGACCACTGCCAATCCCCGTGTCCCCACTTGGGTCCAGCCTGGGCCACCGTTCCCGGTGTCAGGGCCCTGGGGAAGGTGTCCGGGCTGGGCTGCTGCCAGCTCCCGGGGCCAACCTGCAGACCCATGCTGGCGGCGGTTGCCTGGACAGTGCATTTTGCTGTCTCCACCACAACCTCTCCCCTTCATCCCAGACATTCAGGGGGGTCCTTGCTCCTGGCTGGGCCCTGCCTGATCCCCCTGGGTGCCCCGCAGGTGATGTGGGTGTGAAACCAAGCGGGCTCCAGCCAAGGAGGGAAGTTCTCTGCGTCTCCTTGCCCCACCGCTTCCCCGCGTTCACAGCCTGCCTGTAATTTTAGCTCTCTCGCCGCTGTTGGGCAATTGTGCTGCTGCCGCCGAGGCTCTGTCAGCACTTTAAACATCTGCTCTCAGGACCTCGACCTGCTCTCAGCCCTGTCTATCCTGGTGGGGACGCGTGTGCTGGAGATGTCCCGGCACGGCCACACACCTTGAGGAAGTGCCCACCAAAGGAGCCCGGCACGGGAATCGGGCGCACCACCTCTGTGCTAGTGACACTGTGCTCAAACTCATTAGCAGAGACAATTACCCTGGACAAAGCGCCGATCTAATTAGCCTAGATAAAGCACATAGATAAAGCAGGGTGCCTACACTACTTCTGGGGCCCAAGCTCGTACAACCAGAGCTGGATGACGCGGCAAGGTATGCAGACCTAAATTTGCCTGGCGAGTTAATGGACTGGGAAGAGGGATCGCCCCCCCCCGCCCGCTGCACCCCATGGCTGCAGCTGGGCAGAGCCACGGCGGTTCCACGCTGCCAGGGTGATTCCATGGCAAGTGGAATCGCCATTCGGGACGCAGCACGTCCTGCCTCATCTGATGTGCAACAGCCACGCGTTAGCCACGCTGCGGGCAGCGTCTGTCTGACAGGGATGCAGGGGCTGAGGCAAAGATGGACAGACGGACCAACGGGGCAGTTTTGTCCGTGGGTCACCATTAGCTCAGTTTTAAAAATGTTAACGCCGTTAAGGTTTTTTTTTTTGTGCTGTTAACCACGCAACAGAGCGCCTACAGCCCCCAGGAGGATCCTGCTGGGTCATTTGAATCCCAGCAAGGAAAAGCTCTCCGCCGGCAGGGAGCGAGGGAGCAGACCCACGGAAGGGAGGGTTGGGTGCAGCAGCACAAAGCCTGCTTTCAGATTTTTAGTCCTGTTAAACATTAACTTCAACCAGAAAGGAGTTTCAGAGAGTGTTATTCACAGGCTCGGTGCCTCCACAGCATTTATAACACAGCACATTGAACACCTTCCGTAACATCATTTACACACGGACCAAGCTTTTCCCTCTGAGAACTGCAAAGAACTTTTACCGGCCTTAATTAAGCTTCGCCAATGCTGTGAGATGGAAGTGAAGTGACTCCATTACACCCAGAGCATGTCTGCGCAAGGAAAATTTGTTTGCAGCAATTTGCCTACAGGTGAGATTTGCTACCAACGCGGTTAAACCTATGCAAAAGGTCACCTAAGGCACTCTTATTCTGAGGCAGCCCAAATTAGCTTTGGTTTGACCCAAGGCAAGAAGACTGCAGTGAAATGAGCATTTCCAGCTCGGTGCCAAAAAATTTTGCTACCTCCCTCCTTTGAGCCGTGGTGACCAACAGTGCTGCCAAGTCTGTGGCAGTGCCAGGTAAAACACATCCTCCTAAAACCATCCCAGCAACATTTCACACAGCCTTGTACTACACTGGACAAGGAGCAGTGTGTATCCAGGTACCAGCTCTCAGCTAAACTGTAGAAACTCCCAGCTTAGAAGCTCTTAAAAGCGCCATTCCCAAGACTGCAATTGCTCTGCTTTTATCTTTTACCTTTTACCTTTAAGATAACTTTAATCGAACACGAAATGGGCCCTCCTTCAACTGAAATAAGGGCGTGAGCACAGGGGGTCTGTAGGAAGTCTGTTCATTGAAACTAAAAACTGATTGGACATTCACTGCTGATACTTTCTGATGTAGATAAGATTTAAGGACAGTGACAGAGCTGGAAAAACAAGCCTGGCAGTTAACATGGGAGTGCCCTTCCCTATCATAGTTCACACCTCCTGCAAGTACACATGTACAGGTGCCTGCACTGTGCACAGCCCACTTCTTTTTTCTCTCTCTTTTTTTTTTTTTTTTAAAGAAAACCAACAAATGGAATTGTAGGGGTCCCTACATGCACAAGAACCAGAGGAGCTACCATATAGGTATATATAGGTATACCATATATACCTATATATATATGTGCTGAATATATATATGCGATGCCTACATGGCTAACCAGATCGGTCCCCAGCGCCCTGAGGCCGGTGAAGGTGGGGGGACAGGAGCAGACCCTGTGCAGGAAACACGATACGGCCAGGAAACCTCTGTGCAGGGCAGGGAAAGGTGGAACCAGAGCATCCCGGGGGGAATTTTGTTTGCTGTGCTGAGCTCTGAGCAAGAAAGAACTAATTCAGCATATATATACACCTATATATACCTATACCTATATTACCATATAAGTATATAACCTATATGGTAACTTAAAGGCCACGCAAAGATCCAGTGCTGCAAGACCATTAGAAAGAAACTGTCCTCAATTCACCAGAAATGCTCCTGAACACATCAGCCTGAAACCAGTGTGCGTTTGACTCAACCGCTAAACTTGTTAATTCAGCTATTTTGCATAAAATATGATGGCAATTGTTTGATCCTGGTTGTTTATCCGTCATGGCACCAGCACCGCATTTGCTAATTTCTCATGCTGGTGTCTCGGTTGAGCTGGAGGAGGAGAAAACCTTATTTTTTTTTCAATCTCCATGCAATAGAGATGAGGCGGTGCTAAAGCAGCTCCTGCAATAACCAACTGCCCTCTGACAGCAGGGATGATATTTAATATGCAAAGGACGTGGCTCAGGTGCATTTATCTCGGCGCCAGTGCCTCGGCTCAGGAGCACAGCTTGGGTTACCTCTCACATAAGAGAGAGCTCAAAGCTTTAAAAGATATTTAAAAATACACATAGGTGGCAGTGTGAACAGGAAGCCTTCCACAATGAGGTGGCTGCGGGGCTGTCGGGGTCAGCACCTCCCACCGAGCACAGCCTGGGGTGATGGGACTCATCCCCATGGGTAGGGCATGCAACAGGGATGGGACATCCTGGGCCTGGGACTCCCTGTATTTTATCCGGTGCCTGATTAACATGAAATATAAGAATTGCACGAGAACTGGGAATTACTTTGCTCTCAGCAGCTCAGCTCTAACAGGAAGAAAAAAAAAAACCCGCACACTGATCTAGAATAGCCTGGGCTCGTCGGGGCAGGGGGAGAGGTGGGAAATGAAAGTAGCGGTTCCCCCTGGGCAGGGGAGGTGGCTGAACCCTGGTCCCCCACTTCCCTGGGGAAGTCCTTCAAGCACCAGACCTCCGGGATGGCAGCAAAGCGGCAGGTGATGCCTACATGGCTAACCAGATCGGTCCCCGGCACCCTGAGGCCAGTGAAGGTGGGGGGACAGGAGCAGACCCTGTGCAGGAAACACGGTACGGCCAGGAAACCTCTGCGCAGGGCAGGGAAAGGTGGAACCGGAGCATCCCAGGGGGAATTATGTTTGCTGTGCTGAGCTCTGAGCAAGAAAGAACTAATTCAGCAGCCGCCCAATTATGTGTTAATGAAAAAGAAGCGGATAAGGCAGCCACCAGCCACGCAGCACCGAGCGGGGCCGTCATCACCTCCCTCCCTCGCAGGGGCTCCGCCGCGTTTAGAGAAACAGCCCTGTTTCCGCAGGCAGTTTCACGATAAGTAAGCATCCTGCTTAGTTGATGACTGATTGGTTTTGTTATGGGAACTGCCTCCGGCTCTGAGAAAAATGGTGCATCCACAGAAAGTTATGGGGATAGTTAGGGATATTTTTTTTTTGGGGGGGGGGGAGGGGGTAAAAAAAAGGCATCGCTGAATTTCTAAGGGTGTGATTCCAATTTGCTGGCTTTATAAACACCTACAGGGAAGACGATGGGACAAGGTGTCAATCAGTGCCACACGTGAAAAAGTAATCCATAAAATTCAAGAGCACGAGACTAGCCGAGCAAAAGTATTAAATAAAACTCAGAATCATTAGTATTAAATAAACAAGCCCTCAAGCACTTCAGTTCTTTTTTTTCCCCCCTCCTTTTTTGATTGTCTTTTCGAATGTGCATCAAGCCTATTTTCCTGCACATCCAGGTTCGAAACTTTTCAATAAAGGTTAAGATTAGCTCATAATCTCGTGCCTCTAGGCAATAATGGAACGTTAGGAAAACACCAAATATCATCAGACTCTTGTTAAAATCGATGGCATCAGCCATACTGAAAAGCTGTCACCTCCCTGCTGCGGCACGGGGGTCTGGTTAACGCCAGCGCCCAGGCAGTAGATGCTCCAAAGAAGCCGAGGGTGTAAATCAATACACACCATCTAAACATACATCTTATACTACAAAGATATTTTCCGGAATTTGTTTTTAATGAGGGCATGAGTTGTTTCGCTCTGGTGACAGTTTGCCAGGCTCTGTCCCAACAGAGAAGGGAGCACCAGCGCCACTGGCCTCGTGCTCTGCAGCGAGAGCGTCGCTGAGCTCAGAAGGCACTTTCCCACCGACTCCAAGGGGCAACGTCTCAAGCTCCATGCATCCATCTCATGAAATATAGACTGAGTATCTTCCTTTGGCTAAGCACGACCACGTGTGTATTTCCACATAAGTACGTGAATATACCTGTTAGTACTCACTTCGTACTTAAAATTCCTTACATCAAATAAAAAGCAGGAATTCAATCCCTTTTTTGGGTCAAACTGAATCTCTGAAAATCTCTGAAGCCACGGGGGAAATGAGCCCAGCCTCTGGCGTGTACAGGAGGTCAATCAGCTGATGTTTACACACTTGGCTTGTCAAACATCTCCAGTTTTGTTTAACGGTAAGACTTATGACACATTATATCAGAAAAATATATATGCTTAGCGTAGCCTGGTGCAGCACCCAAGGTGCCTAGAGCACCGCTGTCTATTCTTGGCCCAACTCCACCTACAGCCTTACAGGGAGAGTCTCTGGTTTTAAGTGCTTCCATCCTTTTTCATTCTCTGGTGAGACAGTAAACGCCTCAGGGCCCCATACATGCATCAAAGCAACATATACACATGGAAAACACATTATAAATGCACAGGTTGCATCTAGTCCATGGTTAAGATCCAGACAAGATCCATTTTACCATGATTTAAACCCCAACGCTGCTGTAAGACAACTAGGATGGGCACCTGTACCTGGATAGAGTGCTGGAAGGCAGAGAACTTTTCAATGAAACACAACTAAATGGAGGGATTTATGAAAAAACATGAGAAGAGAACATTAGCGATGAGTCATCCTCCTTGACAATAAACATGCAAGTCTTTTAAATTCAATGGATAAACAAAAGAATTCAAATACAGCACCTGATCCCGATGACACTAACACCAAAAGTCAAGCTCTCTGCTTAAGGGAAGCAGAAGTCCCACAAACTACGAAGGTCCATGGTAAAGCCAACCCATTCACCTCAGCCTAATGGCCCAGCCCTCCACAACCCTGCAAATCCTCATTTCCAGAAAAGCTAACAGGAATAGACAGTCACGGGCAGGTCATCATGGAGAAATAAAATAAGTAAATATCCAGATAACTGCAGCAGGTAGAAAACGCTGCCCTTGTTCATATCTGTTTTTTCAAACCAGTATCTATTCCACGAGTACAGATGCTATTCATCAGCAAGTAAAGACCGAAGCAATCCAACATGTTGATTCAGAAGTCATCGTCCCATATTCTCGCTGTAGTGACTTCTCCTGATTTAACAGCCCTGCCTAACGCCGGGGTCACCTCAACCTAATGGCTCATCTCTTTCAAACACCATCTCAGCATCCCACTGCCCGCCTGCCGGAATTAAAAGCAAGCGAAAGACAAACGATCCACCGATGAGCTACAACTGCAAGCCACTTCCCAGCGCAACTGGACAGTGGCACAGAACATTTCCATGCAAAAAAACCCTGGCACAAGCATCCCTTCCCCCTTCCCAGGACGGCTCCTGCCGGAGCACGGCATGCAAAGGCCGGGGCGTGCAAGGCAGCGGGGAGGTTTCCATCACCTACAAGACATTCGGCACAGGATGACGCAGTCACAGTGGCAGAGGCAGAAGCAGTGCCAGATCCATTCCCTGCTGACCATAGTATGGCAGCAGCCTCCTCAGCGCACTCCTCTCTGCGCCTTCCTCATGCCCAGCACTTACCGACCGCCCCGCCGCAGACCAGGTTTCACCAGGTGTAATCTATACACCGCTCCAGCAGCAAAGTGGGCCCGGCCGCGTAAATATTTAATCGGATCCCCTCTTCCTCGCCTATCACAATGCTTCGGGGTGTCTGAATGCCAGACTTCATTGTCTGGACTTTTCACATCAATACCGCGAAAGCCAGAAAGGAATTGCCTTTTCTGCCCCCTCCCCCAGTCGGATGGCCATATGTTCGCCTACACGCAAGGGATTGCAATAAATGCAAAGTGTGAATAAGCAGAAAGTTAGCTTGTACTGGGGAAAAAACGACTGCAAGTGAACATGCAGGATCAAGTTCACTGGTGGTGTAGCTGCTGAAGTCGAAGGGGCAACACCAGCGTTGAATGTCGAGCACTAGTTTTAAAATATAAGTGTGAGCATGCTGGATTCAGAAATAAATATGTATGGTTTAAAACCCCCAGCTACTGTCTTTCAGTTCTTTTCATCATCCCATCATTCCTGATCTCCTCTCATCCCAACGCTGTCCTCCCATTCTACTTTGTCTGCTAATCGCTTTCCTCTTCTATATTTAAATACGGCGGGTCTCGCAGAGGCAATCCAGTTGAAGCTAATGGACAGTTTGTATGAGGAGGCAATGCAGAATATTCATTCTGTGTCATTTTTAGCTTATCACCAGTCCTTTGATCTGTTTCTTTCCCTTCTCCTTGCCTTTGCATTATGCTGTCTACTGGGGATTCACCCAGTCCTGTGCTCCTCAGGCAAATTCATAGCTGGTCTATGGGTGCATCTCCATAGCCTCAGTGACACTACTCTGATTTAGACCAACTAATGTTTTGACCACTGAACTTAGCAGGTGAGTCTTGTATCTAATATCTAATTTCTAGAATATGCTGAATAAAAACTGTAAGGCTCTTCACGTGGTTAGAGCAGGTGAAACCCCAGGTGGAGGAGGGTTCATAACTACCTTGCAATACATCGGAGCCATCCCATCCTTCTCAAACAATACACGTTCAGCGTAACTGAGTAGTTGCGCTTTCTCTGTATCTGCCTCCTACAACGTTAAAACGTACCCAGAGCATTCAAATGATACGCAGATATTCTCATAGCAAAGCTGATTATCATATGTTTTCTAATGCTTGTTGCTATGAATTATTTATGTCCCATTTTAAGTCTACAATATCAATACCTCTCAGGTATGCTCCACTATCAGATATAGCAAAACAACTACTTAATATTTGAGACAGCAAAAACTCTGTTAGTAGCAAACTATCTTTTTCACTATGGCACACAGATGGTCTAAATTCTGCCTGCATGTGCTTTTTGTTTTCTGCTTGCTGGCTTATAAAACCATTAGAGTCACATCAGCAAACAGGAATATTACACTCAAACCTGAGTGTAAATGCAGGTTTCCGCATCCATAAGTGCCAATGGTCTTCTGTAATTACTTTCTGAGGGTTTAAAAAAATCATGAAATAAATGTAGAATAATAAAATTGGCATTAAAATAATAAAATCTTGCACTGACTTTTATCATCAGGACTCTAGTTTTTCTAGAGAAAAAGGTACGTTCAAAACATTGCATTCTCAGTTCTGAGGACACTCCAAATCCTTTTTTGTTCTCCTTTGGTTTCCTCCTATGTCTCACAGCGAAGGGAAGCATCTGGCTGGCGTAAGATACCAGATCTGGTCTCTGAAGCGCTGACTTACCCTGCACCACCGTTGGAAACACCTGCTCTTTCAAAAGAAAACAGTGCTATACAAATGCAGGCAATTAAAAACAATATACCAAACTAATGAGGGAAACTGTAAGTGGCAGAGAAGTACAACGTCATTCTGTCATAAGAATGTATCTCACTCTTCTAATGGCTTATGTGGCCAAGAGTATGTGTTACCCCGTATTTTCCTTATTATTGCCTTTATCTCTTACACACTCAGATTTTTGTTGCTAAGGGCTTAAATATGCTCATGACTAATAGAAAGCTGCAAAAACCGCTTTGAGGCCAAGCAGCATCTCTGTGAGTCTCAGACTGATCTAATAGAGACCAACAAACTCCTGTAGCTCCTTCTGCAGACCTGCCGCCCGCACAGAAAACACCCCGCCAACAGTCTGCCACCCAACCAGGAAAATGAGTGAGTGGGGATGCTTAACTTCTCCCTCCGCCTAACCCTAAAATTAACATAATATTTTTAAATAGCTCATTCTAACACAAAGTGGGGCACCGGAGCCAATGCCACCATGGGGCTGAGTAAGGGGCAGAGCATGGCTTTAGGTGATCTGCAAGGAGAGCACATGAGGACTGAGAACGGGTTCCCTCAGGGGCTCCACCATCACTCCTGACTCTGAAACGAAGACCGAGATCCACATCAGCAAGGAACTGGCCCCTCGGAAGTGTGAAATAGTAGCGTGGCCCGCAGGAGATACAATTAAAGAACCTGAGAAAGCCGCTGCCCCGGCGACTAGAATGTGACCCACCACCTCCACTTCTTACTTTGGGCAAACAAACTTATGACTTGCTGGACACCTTCAGTGTTGGTCTGGGTTTGAAAAAAAGAAATACGCCGGTGTGGCCGGAAACATTGTGACCAAGTGTTTTCGTAACACCTTTATTGGGATTCCCAAGCTGTGGCACGTGTGCCAGCAGCAGTGTGCAAGTCACTTAAAAGTGATACTCTGACGTGCAGCACATGGTACTGGGTGTAAAACCCCCCAGAAACATAATTTTTTACTATCCTTATTTGACTGCTGCCTTCCCAAAGGGTACAGGCCAGCTCACCTGTGGCAGGACAGAGGATTCCTGAACGAGCAGCACTTGCAGATGTTGTGCACCTGAAGAGATCTTAAGTAACAATAAGAGCATCTCTTACTCCTGATAAAAAGCAACCTTGACCCTATTGTGAGCACGAACCAACACCAGCTGGCTAGAAGGCAAACGCTCCCTCAACTAACGGCTCCTGTAACCCTTGCAACAGGCAATCAACGGTGCAAACTGCATTTTCACAAATATAAATCACTACCGAGTCTATAGCAAAGGCTGGCACAAATCACTGATGGTGCCCGGCGCTTACCTGGTTGCAGCAGTCCTCCGCGGGGAGACGTGCCAGAAAAACGCTTCTTTTTTAAACAGGAGTTGGAAAAAGTGCAATTCCACAGTCCACGGCAGTAAAAATAAAGGACAGCTCTGGCCCTGCAAGTGGTAGCAGGCAGGCAGGTGGCTCTCCTACATGAAGCCTTTTGCAGGAAGGCTGTAATTATCTGTCTGAGCACCTACTGATTATATCTAGAGACTGTGCACACAGGAGCCAATATGCAGCCAATACGACTTGTGTCATTTTAATTTCTGTACATTTTGCCCTTAATTGAAAAGGTTGCTTTCCTTTTTTTTCACTCCTAATATCTATTATCCATGCTTGGGGATGCACTTCCCGGCGCATTAGACAGCTAAGAACCCAGAGGCCGTGCCAAAACTGAAATAACACTATGAAGAGAATTGAGTGCTTGCTTTCATAATTTTAGTAGTGTCTTTATCCACCGGCACTCTGAGAAAGTCTATACTCTAAAGAGCTCTGGAAAACACTCAAGAAAGAGACCAATGAACTTTTAAGTTCCTCAGCCTGGCAAAATATACTAAAAAAGCCATCGTCATTCCATTTCCCAGATCATTGTAGTCCTAAAGATGGAAACTGGTTTCTTTTTTGAGCATCAGTGTCAGATGTTTTGTTCTACCTGCAGAAGTGGCTTACACTGAACCAGGCTTAACGTTTTATATTGCCTTTCTCTGCTCTCAATCTCCATTTCCGTCATCACTTCCAAAGGACTCCTGGGTACCGTGCTGAGGAGACCTGAAGTGTTTCCCACCAGTCCACGATGCTTGCGGGACGGCTGCTGGCCTACAGAGACGACATTCACATACCCTAGGGATTTGGTTGGAGTAAGATCGTACGGAGCAGATTTAAGACCGAGGAGAAAGCACCCCGCTCATCTCCACGTTTTGTCTCTCCGGAGCTGCTTCCTGCTCGGAGACCTAGGCTGAGCCCAAACGGAGATGGGACTCCGTGGATCCTCTCCAGAACTTCAGTGTCTGCAATACCAGCACAAGGGAGTGAGACCAACCCAGGAATACGGCTCATAACCTTCATTTCTCACATGGGCAGCCCAGGTTCAGGTGCCTGAACGAACACTCGCCCCACGGGAGTGAGAAGAACCACTTGGCACAGCATCTATTTCTGAATGAGAACATAATATATATATTTCCAGTTATAAACAATTTTAAATAGGATGTGAGACTGAAAGTTTCTGCCAAGAAATAGGGAGCAAGAAGCATTCCAGGCAGATGCAAGTCTCACAGACTGAGCCCAGAAAACCCCCGTCAACTCCAGTAAAGATTACAGCTAACAGAAACGTATCTGCGTTAGAGCGCCTTGTACTGATGCCATCCACTAATAATACGCTATGATTAAATCGTGTCAGTGTTTGTGGTCCTAAATGAAGCTATTTTTAAAAGACATGCTTGCACTTTACATATCTTTACTTTGCAGGGTACCGCTAGGGGCAAAATTTTTGTACGGGAAAGATGAAGGCTGGTAAGTCATTTCTGATGACAGTTGCCCCACTTGCAAATTATTTAAGCTTCTGCCTGTCAGCAGCCCATAGTATGGTAACAATTAAATAGTCACTAGTAACATACCTGTATCACAATATATTGCTTTCTAAATTGTCTTCTACAAAACATTTCTATTAATTTAACTGATGGGGAATTTTGACGTCTATGCTACGCTGCTATTAAGATCATTTGGTACAAAGGAAGTGCTGGCATGGATTTGATACTTCTCGGAAGGCTCAACTTTAATCAATTTAAACTTGCAAATTGATGATGATTCACTTGAAAATGTTCAGAAAGCGCTTTCTGTTCCCTGAGAGTAAGCACAGGCATTTCGGGGGAGACGGTTTGTATGACGCAGAAAGCTTGAGACCCCAGAAAAAGCCCCAAACTCCTGTAAAGAGGCTAGCGAGCACAATCCAAAAATACTTCAGCTTTGCAAACTTCTGGTTGCATCACCTAAAACCTCCTCAGTTATCAGCGCCAATCTGAAAGAGGGATGGATCCTCCCTGGCAGCGTGTCTCTCCACCGATTACCGGAGGCGTCTGGGCGAGAGTCCCCGCCAGACTTTCAGTCCTGTAAATATAGCTGGGATGAGTCTAATCCTAAGAGACTAAGCCACAAGCTCTACCTAAATACCCCTGGATTCAGGGAGGGTTTGGGAAACGTGGTATCACTCTGTTTCTTGGGCGGGTGACTCACCGCAGGGTGTGCCAGAGAAAACCGGTCACCCAAGCTCAGCGATCCATAAAGCTCCCCGTCTCATCCCGGGGGTCACTGTGCCTCACAGGGGACATGGCATGCAAGCTCTCGTTGGAGTGAGTAAGGAATACCTGCTTGGCTCTGTCTTCCCACCCTCAATGGGACCTCTCCTGCTGAATGAAACAGGCTTCCCCCCCTCCCTCTTCATCCCCTGGAATGAGGAAGGAAGGTTCATGAATCACGGAGCTTGGGTGACCAACTTTCTGTCCCATTATCCTTACTGAAAGAAGGCTGGCGAGGCAAGTGGTTGCGAGACAACTGTGACACGCTGCACGTACCGTCCCTGCCAGCACAGGGAAAAAAAGACTTCCCAGAATGAGAGTTAAAAATAGCCGTTTTGCTTTAAAGGGCGTATTCACTTTGAAACACGGAAACCAAGTCTTAGCTGCCACCTCTGATGGGACAGGCATCTTCAGCAGTCTGCTCTCTGTCAAAATACCTACTGCCCTGCTCGCTCTTCTTCTCCTTAAACTTTACCATTTGAAATTGTAGATGCTTTTCACCACATTATGAGAAGCTTGGAGGGAGAGAGGGCAGATGCAACATCATGTATTAAATTAAAACCAGCCTTATTATTCACACCAAAATGGCTCTTCAAGGTGATTTCTTGAAATCTTTTGCAGTCCTGCCTTCATTCCCACATTTCCTATACGCCAGTGTTGTTTCGGCTCCCCAGCATCCTCTTTTAGCCCCATTCCGTGCCTCTCTGCAGGCGGAGGGCAGACTGGCCACATCCTGCCCGGCGCTGAGATGGCCGGACAGGCTGGTTTGGAAACTGTGTATCGGCATCAGCAAAGCAAGTGCCTGAGCTCAGTGTTCCCAGAGGCAAGGTACTGCCTTAATACACTTTCCAACATGGCCTTTTATCAGTGATGGTAATGAGCCAGTTGGGAAAACTTAACTGGGGAAATGGTAGATTCTCTGTCACATGCAGTTATTAAATCAGGACCATGGGTTTCTAAAGTATGTCTTTCTAGCACAAACACGGGTTTACGTACTTGGCAAAGAATCTGTGGGCAGAACACCATAGGTTTGAACACAGAGGTTAGAGTAGGTAGCTTTAATGATCCCTTCCAGCTCTAAAAATCATTGGTTATCACTTAGTTTACACCAAAGATCTGCTTGACTCTTCTGGGAATTCATTAAAGCTTAAAAGCCTGCCAAGCTGAGAAAATTACTGTGATATTTCCAGCTGCCTTCCCCAGAATTTTACATTCAGCCTTCCCCTGGCCCCGAGCAAGCTTTGCCACTTTTCTTCCGAGCAGCCTGAGCAATGGGCATGGTCGGGCTGCTCCTCAAAAAGGCTCCTTATGTTTTCCCCACTCCCCGCGTGTCCCCTCTCAGGTATCGCCAAGCTGAAGGAACTGGGAAGCTTTCCTTGCTATTCCCTGACATGGGCAGAAGACTTTTCCACAAGTCTGGAAGCCATCACCACAATTCACACTGAAGAAACAGCTGACATGACCAAGTAGAGCCTACCAGGCCCGCAAACAGCTTGCGGATTTGAGTGATAACCTAAGTAAGAACCTCTCTGAATCCCATTCATAATAAAGCCAAAAAAATAGCCGTGTCCCGCGCTTTTCTCGCATGCAGAAGTGCCAAGCAGGAGACAGCACTTGCTCTCACTGCCAAACACGGGACCTGGCTGAACCCCGCCGTCCCCACCCGGAGCAGCCGAGAAACGTGAGCGATTCTGCACCGTGCCGATGAAGTTCTTAATCTATGTGTCACCCAAGCTGAACTGCAAACCACGGCTGCCTGCCCTAGTTATCAAATGACCTGAAATTCAGCATGATCATCTGCCATAACAGCTGGTTCATTGACGACGAGAGAAAACTCCTGCCTGGCTGCTGAAGCGGAGCCAGCGCCGGCAGCCCGGGGAGCCGGCACGCACCCCCCTCTGACGCCGAGATGCTGCTCCCATCCCCCTGCCCGGCACGGCCTCAAAACGTCTTCTGTTCTTCGAATTCTGCAACGCTGACTCCTTCCCCTACGTTATTTATTTTTCATCTGTATCATTAAAGAGAGATTACAGAGACCTGGCACTTCAAAGGGGGGGGGGAAATAATGAAATATCTTTCCCTGTGAATTAAAGTGAAGGTGAGGTTGGATCTTGTCAGTTTTCTTTCTTTCTACCTAGGGCGCAGCATAAATAATAAACAACACTGACAAATTCACTTCTTTTTACGGAAGCAACCTATATAGGAACATAGTACAATACATTAAAATGATTGTACGAGTAAGACTTCAGTGCCCAACACAGGCAAAGTTAGGGAGCTAAATAACTTTGATAGATGTTATGAATTCTTTTTTAGGAGTGACTCACGTTCAAACAGGGTCATACTTTCTGAGGTTGCTTTGATGTACATTGAATTATATTCTTCTATTCCATTGACAAAAAAATCAAAACACCTATTAGTAAATTTTTACAGTATTATTACTGGAAAAGTAATATTAGTGATGTTTATTACTTCTTAATAATGAAATAAGCAGAATTGTTTGGACTATCTTAAGGTAGTTGCTTTTGTGCTTCTTCCCCAAATAGGAATGAAGAGTGGGAGCTGAACATAATATTTTATTGAGGACCAGGCCTTCAGCTGGAAATCAGCGCTCCTCCTTTGAACCCAATGGACATCATTAACTGCTAAACTGGATCTAGACCGTGACGTGATGATCTCTCCTCTTGGGTAAAGAGTGTTTTCCCCATTCCCTAGCTGAAATGAGAAATGAGGGCTGCACGTGTTCTTAATGGGATGAGTCTCAGTCCTGGGAAGGCCAACAGCTTCACATTGCTAATGTTGTGCCTGAGCAGCCCTGCAGATGCCCTTTGATTTTCACAGCCATAGCTGGTTGTAGCTGTTGCTACAGCGCCTGTATGTGCATAAGCAAGACCAAAGTTTGGGCTGAACATGTGCCTTATTCCCCGAGTTTCCTTCAAGGTAGGCTTCAGAATAGTCTCTTTAGCAGAGAGAACATACTGTAAGTGAGAATATAACCATGAATATTTGATTAGGGACACACGAAAAGAATCTGAAATCCTATGGTAGCAAGACTTTAGCTAAAGCGTGCATGAACAAGCAAGGTAACTAACATTAAGTGTGTGCTTGTATTTTTCGTGTTCTGCAGTCCTGCCTACGCATCAACATGAATTAAACAAATGGAAACCCCACATTGAGCAGCATCAGAGATAATTGTAGTGCAAAATGTTTCCCTAATGAATCTTAGCTAATGAATTTTCTCCTACAAATAGTGTTATCATGCTACCAAATAAAAACAGATTATTAACATACATGGTTAATTTCTATTAAACCAGTTATTCTGGGTAATTTATGAGACAAGACTATGAAAATAAACATTTTTATCCATATTAGTAAATCTTTTACTTGTGGGCTACTGTCAATGATGCCTTGGTTTCTAGATGCTGTTTGCTAGGTGCTGACAAACACAAGCATGGAGTTACTCCCTGTCCTGGAGAGATCATAATCTAGGCAAGTCTCGGTCTTCTAATAATGGGATTCCCAGTTGCGAGGCAGGACACTCTCCAGCCTACTCCCATTAGCTGAGATCTCCCAGCAGCCAGATGGGGAGGAGCACTGCCAAGCCCCAAGCCTTGTGGTGTCCCGAGCCTTGATCTGCGAGACAGACACATCCACAAACTACACCATGGATGGCTTGGTGAAACCCAGCGAACGGGAGTCTTCCCACTGGGGGTGGCTGTGCTTTTGCAACCGCAGGAAAATTCCTGTCTCTGTCAATATCCCTGTTTTCATCTCTTGGAAGAAGGCGATGGTGAAGGCATCTTATTTTATACTCACATGCTTGCCTGATTTGGGACAATACGCTTGAAGTGGTAGGTGAAGACCCAATTCTGCAAAGCGCTGAGTTACACGTAAGAGGAGTGTCCTTTCCCGGCATTACGAGGAGTCAAGAGCATGTTCCTGAGATATGTTGAAGCCAGCACCTTCCATCCACAACTCCTCCTTGCCATTCATCTTAATCCTATCCTGAATTGTTCTAATATCCAGAGGATGTGACACACAAGCCTTTTCTTAGGCCCCTCTTTCATTCATTAGCCGTGCTGGAGCAGAAGCAGGAACACTGGTCTTGACACATGGACAATTTAAAGTGTCTTGAAGGTTTATATTACTTTTGCACCTTCTTGGGGCATTTGTTAACCCTTCTTTCCATGGCTGAAGTCAGATCAGTTTAATTTTGTCATATAATCTTTTTTTAAAAAGGTGCTTTTTTTTGGCTGGTGATCATAATACAATTAAGTTTATGATAAAGCTTTCTGCAACTAAATCTTATTCTGTCTCTACGTGACACGCAATCTTAAAGTGTTGCTCTGGAGAACTACAGACAGACTACTTTGGAAATGCCAGACGAGGTATTTGGCTTTCAGCTCTATCGCAATGGACAGCTAATTAAATGCTTTGCTAATAATAGTATCCCATGTTTGAGGAGATAAGCTTAATTACTTGTTGAATTTCAGTGGAGTGGGGCATTCATGTCTGCATATTCCTGATAGCTAAAACCAACTTTTGTTTAACAGTACAACTTGCTCTCATTTCTATTTATGTAGTTTAGACGTATCATTAATGAACATAAAATGTCACTGATGGAAAGAAATAAAGGAATCTGGCATTTTTTCGCTAAACTCTGTTGCTACATGAACAATAACCATCAATTCAATACAACAACAGCACTCATCGCACAAAACCCTCAGGGGAAGTCAGTGGAAATCCTTCAGCTGACTTAAGGAGAAACAACAGGCAACACCTAGGATTGTTGTCATTAGAATATTATGTTTGCAATTTGCATGTAATCTGTGGTCCCTGCAATACTGTGAAGTTCATTACTTTCAACAAATAATTATCAACACTTCGACGGTGAGCAGGGAAAATAAAAGGCTCTTTGCTTCCCAGGTTCTCTGGGAGATATGCAGAGTTTTCCCAGTGTCGCAACTGTTCTTAGATCAAGGTAACGGAGTTTTTACTCTCAGAAAGCCCAGCTGTGATTTGGAGCTATAGTACACAGCCTATATAAAAGAAATATTTCTTGTTCCTGGAGCAATAATGCCATTTATTTCATCTCTTCCTTAGGACATGCCAATCCAACACGGCAGGTCCATGCCAAGGGGCCACAGCAGACCAAGTGAGCCAGCAAGGTGCGGGATAAGGACACTACCCCACCAGGCATGCCTTGATACCCACGCTGACTTCCGCAATGACCCAGGGAGATGCTGAATCCTTCCACGTTTTAAAAGACAGAGCATAACGTAGAGACATCCATGTTTTCCTACTTTCACCCTGAGAACACATTTTAAACGCTGGCCTGGAAGGAGGACAGCTGAGATGTATCTCACTGGCCTTGAGTCAGCTCAGCATCGGTCATGTTAGGTCCAGCTCCAGACCCCTAATACAAAAAAAACATTGACATAGTGCCGTGATCCAATGGAGGGTGACAAAGATGGCTGGGGACTGCAAATGGCACATGAGGAGGGGTCAGGGGTGTCAGCTTGGAGAAGAGAAGGCTGAGGAGCAATGTCAGCAATGCCCAACTGGTTCATGATGGGAAAGGCACAGCCCTGGAACAAGGGCCTTGCCATGTGAAGTCTCCATCCTTGGCGATGCTCAAAACTCACTGGGCAGAGTGAGTGAGTGCTCAGAGACTCTGAGCAACCTGATCAAATTTTGAATTTAGCCTTGCTTTAAGCAGGTGCCTCAACTAGATGATCTCCAGAGGTCCCTAAATAACTCTGTTTGAAGACACTGGGGAAATTAAGGAAGCAAATATCACTAGTCTCCGCAGCATCTGGAGAGCAAATAAAGGAACTTATCTGACCATGGTTTTTATTGCAAAATGACTTATCTGCTGATGCCCTGGGGCCCACTAAGCAGCTTCTAGATCTTAATTAAGGTAGTTACTTCAAAGATAATTCAGCATTTAATACCTCAGTATACTTAATATTCTCCTAAATGCTTTCCTGAATTTGAGCTCTGCTGCTATAGATGACCTCGTATGAAACTAGGGACAAGAAAGGAGATGGATGCTGACTTCATATTAAAATTTGCAGCAGCACCAAACCCCTAAAAGACACAATGCTATTCTGTAGGCTAAAGCAAAGCAGTTTAAGACAGAAGATTTATGTTCATTTAATAATAAATAATTTCATGAGACTCTAAGAGCTCAGGATCTTTGACCTGGAACACTGTTTGCAGACTTTGAAATTTCCAAATGAGGTTAAGTGAGCTAAATGATGACACTTTCTGTGTCTACTCTTTCTGTGTCAAGGCAGAGTTGTTCTAGGCTGTGACTGATCTTGTAATTAAATGGAGGTTCTGGTACAGAACCACGCTGCAAAACTACACTCATATTTGAAAAGGAAAAGAAAAATGCAGAGCTAAACCAGCTAGTAGTATGAAAAGGAAAAGACATGCTGAAAAAACAGAACTGTTAGTGGTTTAATGAAACTTGGCTTTGAGCTGCATAAATAAACACGGCTACAGCTGCTTGCAGAATTTAGGAAAACACCCTGAGCACATGAAATGCGACAGTTACCATGGCAGTTTATATACAGCCATGCATCAGACAAACCCAATAGCTCTTTTCCAGTTTAGATTCCCAACTGAAAACAGAGGATCCAGGTATAAATGAGCAAATCTCTTGTTTGCGTTTGTGAGAGATTACCTCCATGGGGGTCAGCTCCCGACCTGCGGTGAGTGACCACCCTCCACACACGCAGGGGGTTTACAGTCTGGGAGCAGCTGGTTGCTCTATACCTCCACTCTTCATACAAAAAGAGTGTGTTTGGGGGGGACAGTACCGCACAGCGAAGCTCCCTCCTATAAGGGATGTGAGTGAATACAACCCAGGGCTGCTCTTTCTACCCCTGCCACCTGCTCGCATGACATCCTATTCCACGGTAATATACGGCAGCTCCTATCTTCGCACCGCACCGCTATCTCCAGCACCCAGCATTGCTCACCGCACCTGCGACCTGGCATTGGAAAATCAGCTCTGTGCCCGCCCGGATGCCCGGCGTGCCCAGCCTTGCCTTGTCCGGGACCCAGATGTGACTGGCTGACAGCATCCCCGCACAAACACTCGTGTACCGGGCCTAGCTGGGATGGAGTTGATTTTCTTCATAGCAGCCCTTAGGGTGCCATGTTTTGGATTTGTGTCTAAAACAGTGATGGTGACGCGCCAATGGGTGTTAGGTTCCTATCCGATTTACAAAATTAGGGACGAGGGGACAGGGTAAGGGAAGCCGGGGAGCAGCTGCGAGGCTGAAATGGCAGAGGGACCTTCCTGCCCTGCACCTCTCCCCCTGTGTGTCCTCACCAACTGACTGTGGGCAACACCGCTGCCTGTTTGAAGATGCTCTGAGGACCAGGCAAGCCCCTGCCAGCTCACGGAGGGGATGCAGGCTCCAGGGCCAAGACTGGTGACAGCCAAGGGAGCAGGCATCCACCGCTGTGACTGGCAGGTGACGCTCCGCTGCTTTGGGTTGCCTGGGAGCCTGCCTGGATGTGCAGCTGGCAGTGCCGGAGTCCAGGCATCTCAGCCGTGACCACCCCGAGCAGCCCTGCAATAGCTTCAGAGAGGATGCGTGCGAAAGACTCTGACCCAGCGACAGCGTCAAAAGAAAGAGCCAATACATCTAGATATGCTCTGAAAGGATGAAAAGGGAAAAAAAAAAAAAAAAAAAAAAAAAGAAAGATGTTATTCTCAGGTCTATGCCCAGAGGGAAAGTAAGGGGGAAAACGGTGGATGGGTCAGGGCTCTCAGCTGGCAGGGCTGTTAATGGAGAGAGACAACAGGACGGGGGGGGATTGCACCGGACAGACCGGCTGGGCGCTGCGGATGGGAACTGCGGCTGTACTCAGGGAGAGGGATCTCAAAATGGCATTCTCTCAAGGGCATCCTTCCTCGTGGTCTGCCTACGGATAAGCACACCACGCACAGCTGTCACACTGCTGCAGGTGGTCTCGGAGAACAAACCAAGGTGGGTTCGACTGAAGATGGGAATGCCAAGAAATAATGAATGACGAAGAAACACAGAATGTGAAGTTCCCCTGACGATAAAGGTCTCTCTCTGCCAGAGATCGCACTCAGTAACGCTGCACAGCTGCTGAGGCTACAATTTCACTCCAAACAAAACACTTTTTATAAGCTACTTCCTACCTGTGATAACACAACTGTGCCCTGGCTGGCACAGCTCGTGGCAAGAGCGTGCTGCACGGACTTGCTGGAGACGAGGTCTCCTGGCCCGTCTCCTTCCACCCCAGGGCTTTAGGAGACTTGGGAAAGAGTCCTCTCAAACCTCCCGCTGCCAACACGTTGCTCTTCTGCACTGCGATACCACTCCACCGCTTGGATCCTACTACAAGAAGCAGGCGAGCACGTGCTTAAGCATAAATCTCTGCGCCGTCGCACGGGACGACTAAAGCTGGTGCACACGCTCAGCTGCAATCCCAAACCTTGGCTGGAGCGAAGAAACAGAAGCACTGTTTTTTAACAGCAAACCTGGCAGCATTGTTATACCGTTTTATCCACCTTGACAGTGGAAAATAATTAATTTTCAGAATATGGATGGCTGAAAGACTTTATGTTGCTTCTGTGCCAATGCACAAGGTGTTTTGTCAGACCTCCTCCACCTGCCACCTCTTACTGTCCTAGAAAAGGAGCAAATGCCAGACAGGAAAATATTATTTTTTTTATTCCTTGGTCTCTTTTCAGTTCACAAGGAATCTTTCAATCTAATTTAGCAAATGAAATTATGTTCTTCCCCTTCCCGGGAATTTTAATTCAAATAAATCTTGGCACAATAATAAATGTATTTAAATATTTTAATTTTTTCCAAAACATCGAGGGCTTTTATGTCGATTTAACTGAAAGCCTGGAAACCGAAGCCCATCCTTTTCTCATTGAAAATGTTCCTGTTTGGAGAGTCTGCCTATATTTCTGCTTCCTGACTAGCTGATGTGCTTTAATTGTGCTTTCCGTAAAAATAAACAAAAAAATTTAAAAATCATCTGTAACAATGAGGAATCAAGATGATCCACAATACAGGCAGGCTTTGGCTTCTCTTTGGAGATCACCAGAGACAGCTGTTGGGATACACACTGTGGACCAGCCAGAACCTGACGGAGAGCCAGTACTTGTAGGCGCTCAAAAAGTCAGGCGGGGTTTGGTTTTGAAGGACACGGAGCATTTTTAACTCCCAGAGACAGCACAAAGCGCTGAGCTGCCCAGGACTTCTCAAAAATGCTGCACGGCAGTCACTTGCTCACTCCCGGACTGGACTTGTGTCTCGACTGAAAATTGAACAAGGGAACAAAAGAAAAAAAAACAAACTCCAAGAAAAGTGCCCCATCCTCCCCTTAGTCCCTTCAGCTGCTCATCGCTCCATCCTATAAGACATTACGCACAGGTAACCAATACACTACACATAGGCGACAAGCTTGGTGTCCCAGAGCAAAGACATCCTTCCTCCGTTTCCTCAAGAAAGCACACGAAGAAAAAAAACGCTGCCGGAGCCCACAGCAGGCCTGCTGCCTGTTTGCTCCAAAACCCAGAATATTCTAACAACAAACCCATTATCAAACCCAACTTGCCCCGTTAAACTTGCAGCATGCACTTGCGCGAAGCTGGCGCAAGAAATCGTCGTGCAATTCTCATTGCTGAAATATGTCATCCTTTGTGTTTGCATCTTCTAAAAAAAAAAAGAAAGAAGGAAAAATACCACATTTTACAGCTGTAAAATAAAACAAAATATAGGTGCAATTACATATCTGCCTTCTGTTATGCTGAAATTCATTTTATAATGGGTCCGTGAAGCTCTTCTCAAAGCTCAACTGCAAGAGAGATGTGAGGTGACCAGAGAGGTCAGCTGAGTTCGCAAGTAGAGTAAAGCTCCTCGTGCGAGCAGCCTTAAAACAGGCCGCTCAGAAAAACCCCACGCGTGCTATGATCATTTCATGTTTCACTCACTCTTCAACGGGAACAGACAGCATTTTATAAACCTGTTAGTCTCAACAGATTCAGCTTCCACCAAATGCCTAAATGAGAAGTGAATGGGTGAAGGCAGCATGTTGTACAAACGCCGTGTAAGAGAACCAGACCTGCAGGATTTATGCTGTACAGCAACTGAGGTTGACACATGAGAAAAATTACAATTTCATTTCTGGCTATAGTGCAACAACTTAGAATTAATATTAGTTAACTACTTCTTGATACGCAAATATTTGATCCCGCCTTGCCATCCTCCCAGGAAAAATACTGCCATCTGCTTTAGCCCTTTAATTGATAGTAAGCATTGCTATCTTTAAATAACAATGGGTTAAAGATATAAACAGCGGAGGGCTACATCCAGCTATTTTTTATTTTGAAGAAGTGATACAGAAAAACCCAGACCAGCCATCCAAGGCAGGGCCGCGGTACTGCTGAGTGCCTTGTAAGCTCCACTGTTCACATGGTGGCTTTACTTCCAATGAGTACTTGGGCTGATGACCGCCCAACTCACCCCTTCCAGATGACCCTGCCGAGCCAGCCAAACTGGTACTTCCAAAAAAAACCAAAAAAAGCTTCCCAAGTGGCAACATGAACAGAGACATTGACCAACACTGTGGATTGACTTCTGCAATCAGACAGTGTCCAAATGAGATATTGGGAAAAGCCATCACCTAAATACCGACCCAGTGAACCCCAGCGCGACCAGGCACACCTTGTGGGATGAGCAACTTCCCAGAGAAGGGAGGGGGACATCACCTCAAATCCATCACAAAACTTCAGGACTCCTGAGGCTGGTTTGTGTCCCTGCACACAAGCAGTAACAGGAGAGATGAACACAAGCCCCCCCAGACCACAAACACCCAGGGGCAGGCAGATCGTGAAGAGCCCGCACCGGGAGATGGCTTCATCCCTCACCCACAGCTCATGTCACCCATCCGCCTGGCACAGCGGCGTGAATCACACCTGTCCGCAATCAAAGATTTGCTAAGCGAAACCTGAAGTACCAACACAATGGATTGTGCTTCTCAGTTTCAATGTTAAACACGCCTTTGGAGGCGGTGGTACCTCTTGGAAGTTAAGAAAGCGCCCATCCCAGGTGGTGAGTGAGCATGGCAGCGCTGGGCTCCACAGCAGTACCATGCCAAAACCAGAAAAAGAGACGCTCTTGTGAACTTCTCGCTCGGGTGGATGTCCTCTGCAACAACACATACTTAGCTGGTGAGATGTGAAGAGTTCATTCACTCTCAGCATATTTTAGCTAAGCAGTTCCGAGGTCCAAGCGTGAAGATGTTTCTGAAGAGGGGTCTGGGCTGACGGTTTTCACTCCCCAGCAACCGACACCAGCTGGGGTTTTATTTACTGTTTCCCATTTAGACCAAAGTAATAAAAGTGTTCACATCGCAGAGAGGCAATTGTAACATGTAGCATTAAACAACTGTAATAGAACCCTTTTAAACCCGGAGACATCGGGAGCACCAAGTATTCATCTCTCCTGTAATAACACAATCTATTTTTAAAACATATTATTAGAGGCAAGGACTACTTTGTATTTAATAATCAGTTTGCAATTTTCAACATGTTGCAATACAGACATGCAAAGACACCCGCTGAACAGTTTTTGTCAAAACTTGCTTGTTTTTGAAGGTTGTCCCCCAAAAGAGATTTTAAAAATAAATCATCTTTTGCAATCTTGGCATGAACAATTCTGTAAAATCTTTTTTTTTTTTTTTTAATATGTATAATTCCAGATGCATGCTGTGCTACACTGGAAGAGAATAATTATAATGTGTTTCTGCTCTGTATTTTCGGGTTTATCAGCTCAGCATTCCTCTTCCACGGTATCTGGTGAAGGCTCCCTCGCTACACTCCTCTCGCAAGCACTGGTAGTAGCAGCACACCTCCTCCCCGGATAATACAGACAGCAAGGAGAGGAGACCAGGCAAGACCAATTCAGCAGAAGAACTGAGCCACGGGACAGGTTTAAGACAGTTCTATTTTTAATCAATCATCTTAGCTGAGATGAAAAATTGCCAAAGCCGCCATGAATAACACCTTGAGGAAGTTTTGGGGAACAGACTGGCAATATTATGAAAAAGTGAAACGCTGGCATATCTAGATCTTGCGAAGTGGCAGGTTCACAACAGTCTCTTAGTATCTGCAGTCAGAATAATAAAAGCCCTGACCATGTTTATAAACCCTACAGTCACTCACATTTGGGGATGCGGGAGTGTTTTATTTCCTTTTCTAACTAGCACATTTTACTGGTGAGAGCTAACCTCTCACTGAAATACCATGGAGCCTGTTTCGTACTATCAGCACACCGCATTACCCTCCAGCTGAACATTATTTTCACATTTTAATCACTCCTCTCGATGTGAAGTCCAGCAGCTGAAAAATCCACTTCCTTCACTGAAATTTTATTCCCTTACTGAAGTATTTCACAAGGCAGCGGTTTCCTCAAAACACTTCCTCAGGAAACCCTCCTGCAGAAGACAGGGCTGAACTGGGCTGGGGGGCACAGAGCAGGAGAGGGACCGGCACAGGCGGGTATGGAAGGGCAGCGGGTTCCCCTGATCCCTGATGCAGGGTCTGGGTGTGGGATGGTGCGGGATGCGACGAAGATGATGAGAGGGCTGGAGCACCTCTGCTATGAGGACAGGCTGAAAGAGTTGGGGTTGTTCAGCCTGGAGAAGAGAAGGCTCCGGGGACACCTTATAGACCCTTCCAGTACCTAAAGGGGGCCTACAGGAAGGATGGGGAGGGACTCTTTATGAGGGACCGTAGTGACAGGACAAGGGGTAATGGTTTCAAACTGAAGGAGGGGAGATTTAGATTGGATATTAGGAAGAAATTCTTTACTGCGAGGGTGCTGAGACACTGGAACAGGTTGTCCAGGGAAGTTGTGGATGCCCCATCCCTGGAAGTGTTCAAGGCCAGGCTGGGTGGGGCTTTGAGCAGCCTGGTCTGGTGGGAGGTGTCCCTGCCCAGGGCAGGGGGGTTGGAACTAGATGATCTTTAAGGTCTTTTCCAACCTGAACCATTTTATGATTCTATGATGAGGACGGAGGGTGGCTGGGAGCAAAAGCCGGGCCCTGGGGCTGAGGAAACGAGCCCATGGGCTCTGGCTGATGAATTGGGATGGGCGGGACGGCTCCATCCTGTGCCGGGAGGAGAGGTCTGATGCCTACAAAGCATCACTTGCATCTGGTACTTTGCAGTTCAGTGCACTCAGTTAGTACTGGAACAAGTTGCCCGGAGTAGCTGTGTGGATGCCCCTCCTTTGGAAATCTTCAAGGTCAGGTTGGATGGGGGTTTGAACAACCTAAGCTAGTGAAAGATCATAGAATCACAGTATCATTTAGGTTGAAAAAGACCCTTAAGATTGTCAAGTCCAACTGTAAACCTAGCATTGCCAAGTCGACCACTAAACCATGTCCCTAAGCGCCATGTCTACATGCTTTTAAACACCTCTAGGGCTGGTGACTCAACCACTTCCCTGGGAAGCTCGTTCCAGTGCTTGATAACCCTGCCCAGGGCAGGGGGGTTGGACTAGATGACCTTCTAAGGTCCCTTCCCTCCCAAACCATTCTGTGATTCTATCATTAAAATTGGTATATGTTGGGATATTGGGTTGGTGTACCGCAGATTTTCAGGAACAAATTGACCAACATTTTGCACGCTCCTGGCATGGGTGATCACCTTGCAGAGCGCTGGGCAAGCCATCAGGGCCAAGAACTTGCTCCGACTGTCCAGGTCCACCCTGCCACTGTAGACCCGTGAGGTACTGGAGGGACAGCCCCCCTGGCTCACACCACCCCAGACCTGCTCTGCTCGGAGTAGGGACGACGGCTCCGGTGGCTCCTCATCCCTCATCAAGTCTCCTGAGCCACCCCTGAGAGAGAGACGGCTCTGCCAAGGCACTGTCACGCTGTCTGCACGCCTTAATTGGGGTGGTGGGGTGCGTCACGGGAATCGGGATCCACACCAACTGCTGCCTGAGTCAGAGGAGATGAAGCACCGTTCCCCGAGGGAACCGGTAACACTAAGGATACGCATCCCTGCTTTGTCTTACCAGTTGCAAACTTGATTCCCTATTGAGTTAGAATGACCTTTAATTTCTCTGAAATACAAATCCGTGTGAATATGGTGCATTATTCGCATATACAATGTGATATCTATTTTTATATCCGTTCCAAATGCAAAAGGATAATAACGTATGGGAGTGGGCACTTTCATCTGATAAGATTTCACTGCAATTCAACATAGAAATACATCAGTAAAGCTCGTAACTCTCATAACTGCTATCTGTGTTTAATTCACACGGGGAATGGCATAGGATCTTAATCTGACACACACATGAATACAAATCCTTAAATAACACTCTCTCCACATAGTCATAACTGTAAACGGTCCCTCATCTTTACTACCCCAAAATAAAGATCTATTCTGACAAGACGAAGCCCTGCCAATAAGTTCTGAAACTCAGTTAATGAAAGACTTTAATGAAAGGCAGCCCCATGTCGAAGGGCTGCTTTCCTTAATCTCTGCAAGGCATTTCAAGCCCACAAGGTGCAGCTCTCAGCCCTCTTTCACAGACGGTTTCATGCCAAGGACTCCTGGCTATTAGATTGTTTGCCTACATGACTAAGATTTTGGGGATTTCACAGAATCACAGAATGGTAGGGGTTGGAAGGGACCTTCGGAGATCACCTAAGTCCATTTCTGTATTTCCTTCTTTTCCCATGTACTACGAGCCATGTATGCTGAGCCCCGTAAAACTGCACCACCTGGTTCCTAGTGGTTCCTGAAGCATCTTCTTTTAGGGGGACTATATATGCTGTGAAAAAATACCACCCCAAAACTCCAGAGCTTCTCTTCTTTTTATGCTGTGCACAAAAAAGCCGGCTCAGGCACTACGCTTCACCTTAACAACAGGTCAAATTGTAGATTTTTTAAAAAAAAAAAGTAATTGATAACACGAACAGAACACTTAAGTAAAAGCACTGGAAGACCATTCTACCACTGGCAGGGAGAAAAAAAGATAGATTTAAATTTAGTCGGGCCAACCACTTCCATTGACAAACCCATCACAGAGGACAAACCCCAAACAATTTGGGTCACGGTGGCAGAAGCCCCACAGAACACCGTTCATCCTTAAGCACTCTCAGGTTAATAGGAACTTGCATGAGGGGGAGAACGCACTCCAGCTGAAAAAAACGAAGGAAATTACGATTTAACTGTAACTTCTGTACGCACTGAGCTCTGCGAGAAGACTGAAACGTGGTGAGGAAAGCCCAGGAAAAAAAACATTTCAAGATCTCTAACCAAGGTTAAACTGTAAAAAACAAAAGCACCAAATTTTAAAGCAAAAAGGAATAGAAAACAGAGGCATCCTCATCCCCTTTGCAGTGCTGCAAAACAAAGAAAATGAGACCCATAAATCAGCTGATTAGCACAACCGCTTATAAGGAAGACAGGGGAAAACAACGCAAGCAGCCCCAAAAATAATGCCTAAAAATGATGCATTTGCCTCCATGCTGCACCCAGAAATAGGGAGGCCAGAAGCAGGGACAGCCCTGGGCAGTCACATCTGGGCACAGCTGGGAGGCAAGGGTAAGGGCTCCTGGCTTATACAGCTTTCTACTCTTTACATCCACGTTCCTCCCGATTTTACATACACATTTCCTTAATTTCATATTAGCAAATATTGCGAGTTTCTCCTCAAAACCACCAATGAAAAAAAAGGACACTTTCAGAATCATTTTATATGATTAAAAAAAAAACCCAAAACACCCTACAATATTTGTTTCTCATGTCATATGAGAAAATATTGGTTTAATTTATGTAGTGTGAAAGCTGACAATATGTTTTGCAGTTTTGTTTAAATAGCTACTGTTCTCACGTTAGCCATAAGCGAATCTTAACGCTAAAAATAACACTTAATAAAAATAACGTGAAATCCAGTAATTCAAGATACTGCTGCCCAGGAATCATGACTGCATTACGGTTTCTAGTGAAGCAATGCAAAAAGAACCTGAAGCTAAAATTTTGGCATTTACTTTAAAAATTTAATTTAAATTTGTGAATTTAAATTTGTGAATTTGCACAGAAATTTATGGGGGGATTTATTCTGAATAAAAGCTATTCCTTTTCTTGTAAAAAAAATTCAGTGTTTCATTTCAGCTTTTCACACAAAACAGTTCTTTTAGTTGTTTGTTTTTTTTTTTAAATTTACCTTGAATTTGAGCTTTAAAATAGAAACACAAAAGAATGTTTAGCTTGAATTTCTCTCTATGCTGAATCGGAAAGCTGGGATTTTGTTACTGCCTTCAAGATAACCAAACATGGTATTCTACATTATGTGCGTTTGAAAAGAAAAGTGAAACAAAAAGTAATTTTAGAATGAAAAATACATACTTCGTCTTCTCAGGAAGGTCAAAAAATTCCATATTGGTTTTAGTAAAATAAGAAGCGCAATCAGATGTAACACGTTTCTGGGACAAAGTTTTGGTTGCTGTTAAAAGAACCTTGCAAGCCCTTGAAAACCCAGCCTTGGTAAAAGGGTGACCTAAGCACCTCGTGCCTGGTGTGGACCTCTCGGAGATCTCCCCAGGCTTGATGCGCCTCAAGAACGCTCCAGACAGTTTGTTTGCTCCTGTACCTGTAATTTAACTTCAGAATTCAAAGAGAAACTAGAACAAGTAGAAGCCGTGGCAGTGAAATACGTGAGAAAACCTGCCTATAAAATAGACTTCGGACCAGCGCAGACTCAGCCCCTGCTGATGTGCCCAACACGCCGCTGCTGACCTTTGCAGCACGGCCAAGGACACATCTCTGCACTGTTGAGGTTCTTGCAATGGTTTCTCAAAGTAGCACCGTAAAAATAGTTTCCTCGTGTATTAAGCCTTGCTGACCAAACCCCTCGCCTCCAACTCGAACAGCTCAATTCAGTGGCCCATCTGCCTGCAGCTTTCTGCACCATTCGCAGCGTCAGGGAAAACGGGATTTAAAAATACGGCGCCGTTGAAAGATCTAACTGCAAAATAATGTGATCTAAGCCAAGAAATATATAGAGCACGACCCTCGTTGGGCAATCTCTGGACATGCCAGTAAACTCTGACAAGCAAAAAGAAGGCATTGGGGGAGGTGCGCTCTCAGGCTGATGAGATAACGAAAAGCCACCCAGGGGCAATCTCATCTGTAAGAAAATCATTGCAATAACAGTCAAAAAAATGCAGTTACTCTGGGCTTACAGGAATGTTCCAGCAGATGGGGAAAAAAAAAAAAAGGAATCAAATGCCAGCTCGCCTAAAGAGCACTCTATCTATGTTTATTGTTCAAGCTTTAGCCCTGAAGTCTAAATATTAAATTTAGAGCGACCAGAAAGGTCAGAGAGATGAGTAATGAAATAATCAGCAGAAAGCATGCAGCATGCTTCCCTTTGGATCCTCACCTTTGCTACACTTTTCAAACCTTTCCTCATTTCACAAACTAGGGGTAAATTCCTCATTTATATCTCCGAGAGTCAGGAGGTTCGCTGCTGACTCTGTGGGGACCAGGCTTTCTCCCAGTGCCTCCTGCCTCCACCCCAGATCCAGAAACCTGCCCACACGCTTTGGCCACGTGTCTCCAGGGTGCTGCAGGGAGCAGCTCGCATGCTGCCACTGCCCTTCGGCTCCCGGCATCTACCCACCTCTCCATCCTGGCCCAAGGGTGCCCCTCAAGTGGCATTTTGCATGTCAACTCTTTGCCAGCCTTTGCATTAGAGGTTCCCCTCTTGCTGGTCATCAGCAGCACTCAGTGATTTGGCAGGCTCCGGAGGACACCCAAAGGCTTGTTTTGCTGATTCAAAGCAGTTTCTTTCGCATTTAGCAAGGATCCTGTCGGATTTTCTAGCAAAGCATCTTGAGAAGTGAAATTGAAATGTACGTACTTGAAAACGATGCATGGGAACCCAAGCACCCAGATCCAAATATGCAGAGTCATTTTTATTGTGGACGCCAGTACTGGTTGCCTATGGTATGCCAAAAAAACCCCAACCAAATACCCCGTAAACTGAAATGCCTTCGTTGTTACGGCAGTCATTGCTAAAGAAGCCAATTTAATGAATGAATAAATAAATATACTTCCTCCTGAATGACTGCATGTGACAGAGAAAAGGCAAAATAATCTACTGCTAACTAGAAACTAGTTTAAAGCGTGGTTCTGAAACACGCTTTCAGGGTATAAACACCACTTCAGATATTCAAAAAAATCTCCCTTTTCAAAGTTGTGGTTGAACCAAATCACCAGAACCGAACATCCTCTTAATTTCAGGACAATCCATATTCAAATGGGTTTCTGATCATATCCAACCTTCTGAACATCCTCTTGCTCCTGCCCACAGAGCACCAGCCCGGCACGGGGGCACCCGCAGTCCTGCCCTCGCGTTGCCACGCGGCGGGAAACGCACCATTACTTCACAAGAACGAGCAATCCACGTTTAGTGAGTTCAAGCAGTCAAAAGAGGTGAGAATCTCAATGACTTGTGACCAAGTGTATATTTCTAAAGGCGTGAAAAAGGCCAAGGTGCTCCTCAAGCCAACGCTGAATAATTTTTGTCCTCCTAGCGAACAGCCAAGGAGCATCATCAGAAATATGTACAAACAACACCGAATTACACATATCACCTTCTGCAAAGACACCGGCACACCATATGTTAACTTTTGTGTTGTAATGGCTACACCGACAGCGCCGAGAGAAGCCACATGGCCATCTACGTGTTATTTTAAGCCTGCTCCTTCCCAGAATGATAGCCCTGGGCAGTGGTACCCTGGGAAGTTTACTACCAGGTTCTTCCTCTTGTAACCTTTAGCTCGGTATTGAGAGTCTGGATTTACCATTTGAAGTCTACAACCACTGAAGACAAGTGGTTGAGCAAACCTGGCGCAAGATCCTCGCCTGCACTGGCCAGGAACGAGGAATTTGGAAATAATTAGCTTACCATAGCTAGCTGTGGGCATGGAGGCACTTCTGAAAATACCAACAATACTCTCTAACGTTGATATGGCTCCCTCCCATCTCCCCCATTCCTATCCTTGCCACTCCCTGGAGATGGGAGAGAAAAGCAGTGAGTGGCAAGGCGAGAGGCTGGGCCTGCAGTTACCATAAACTCAGCACACCGAACTGAGGTCTCCCTCAGAGGGTATCAGTCCTACTGAACACGAAATATCAGCTCTCTGGCCCAGGTATCAGGACTAGTTTCAAGCCAACACCTTCTAGTCTGGCTTTCCCAGAGGATTCCAAAGCGTTTGGCTAAACCACACGAATACCTGCACAGATACACTCGGGCTGTTCACTGCCTCAGGGATGAGTGAAGAAATGAAGCACTGTTTTGAAGACACAGAGGGGAGGAACGCTTCTTCACGTGCCTAAGCCAGGCTAAAACTGCAGCTGTTGTGCATGCATTTGTGCCAGTGAAGGCCATGCTGGTGGAAGGCCATCGTCCACCATGCAACACTTGCATCCCACCACCCAGTCCTGAATTTCCTGGGCACCAAACTGTGACCGCAGTGAGATTTTGAGGAGATTAAGAAGAGCACAAAATAGGTCCTTCATGTAAGATTTGGTCAATATTGGAAAACTAGGCTCATTTAAACACTTGATGCTCTCCCTTAGCATAGAGGATAGACTTGTGTCAAAATACAGCAAAACTAGTCCAGTAAGTAACTACTGTTATTTTCTTTCTGTTTAGAGAATTAAATAAGTTTACATTTCTCCCTTACACTGCCGGGCCCACAGTATCTACCTCTAGTACCACACTGTATTGCACAGTCGAAGACGCAAACTCAGTTTTTCAGGCGCTGCACTAACCACCAGAGGGAGTCCCTGGAAACCAGCAGCAGAGGAAATGGAATTAAAAGCAATGTTTTCTACAGAACGCTCCGGAATACTAATCAAGACCGACAGATAAAGCAATCCATGCAAATCAGATTGACGGCGATTGCTTTGCAGGGTCTGGCTATTTTATCAGTAGAATTGGAGCAGATTTTTAAATGCACCTTCAAGACCCGAATCACGCTGCCTTCTCCTCAGCTGTGCAGCTGAGCACGTACAGGTACAAAGGCTTCGTGAACTGAAATCACCTCTTTGCAGATTGCTTCCTTCCTGAACTGCGGGGCCACCCGAGATGGTTCCATTCGATCACGGTCGCGGTTCGCTCCCTGCCCTGCCGCAGGGACCGTGCAGCTTGTCGAGCCACCAGCCAGCATCACGGGACAACATCCACACTCATCACCTCTAGGTGACCCTCCCTCGCCCCGCGGAGTGGAAAGGAAACTATACAATTATTGTAGACCAGATGCCTAGCATTTACGTGGCTGAAATTCAGTTAAATGAATCCTGTTTTCAGCTGTATTGCTTCATTAGGATCAACTGGAGAAATTAAAACAGCCGTTTGCCATAAGGGTGTGAGGTTCTGCTTGCAGAATCCCACACAACCTAGAGCTTTCGGGTCCTGACTTGGTGAAAAATAAGATGCTGGATGACTGCATGGAGTCATCTAAGAAGGCAATTAATAGACTTTGTGTGAGCTCCCCAGGGATTACCAGCCAGCAGCAGAAGCTGCTCTACATGCTTTGCCGGCGGCAGCGTATGGCAATTCCCTCGGTGGCTGGAATTAAGCAGTAGATTTTCCCCCCGGCTGAGGCTGCCGCCGGAGAGGGCTGCAGAGCCTTGCTTGACCTCCTCACCTGCACCACCGATGGTCCCCGCTCACTTCCTTGGTCCTAAACACCGTTTCGACCAGGAACACATCGTCAGTGAACGCTGTTCACGCAGCGAACCGTGGCACATCGTGAAAGCCGAGTTTAAAAACAAAATTCGCAACGCTATCAATTTTATTTCGGGGGCGTGTGAAAAATCCTCTCAGCCCAGCAACTGACTTCTATCTATATACGTGTGAATTTCTTCCCCAGTTCACTTCTGCTATAGAATGGAAAAATTTGCATGTACAGAGACCATCTGTTCGCAGAGCTCAGGCGGTCGGAGCAGCGATAATCTGGCGTGCACAGCTCATGGGAGCACACACATGCGGACGCACACGCCACACGCGTATTCCTGCGAGCTCTCACTAACTGTCCCAGCCAAATCCATGGGGCAGCACTAAAAATACAGCTTACGCTCATTAGCTTCCGGGGCCCCTAACTTATTATTATTAAACTAGAGGTTTGATAACTCTTGTATTTAGTAATTAATTGTAGCATAATTAGAAATAATTAATCTATTAATTAGAATGTGTGGGAGAGGATCACAGCAAAATTGTCGTGAAGCAAAGAAGGTTCTTAGCAGCGATCCTTTACAGTCAGTGACGAAATAGAGAGGAAAAATAGGATGAATTTTGCTTAGAGGTGCCCGGTTGAGACACCTAAAATACGTAACCGACTGTCCCAGGAGTGTCTGCGGCTGTTCCTCAGTCACACAGACAGCCCACACCCCGGTACTACAGATTCCTACGTTTCTACTCCTGTTATCAGCAGGATGGTGGTCACACAATTACTAGTTGTTTGGAGTGGGATCACAGCTAAGGGAGTCTAGGAATTACTGTGCAGAGATGAACTATTGTAAGGTCTGGCTGTTAGCTGGGAATCCAGAAAGTCTACTAAATAAAAAAAAAGAACAAAGTTTCTTGCCAGCTCAGCAATAACTATACATTCGTGTATCTCATCTCAAGTTAATCACTGATATAAATCAGCTAGTACCCAACAACTAGCATAGGCTACCCATGAATAGTATAAAATAAGTAATGGGGGGGTGGGGGGAGAAGGCCTGACACTAGAATCAAACATCATCATTATCAGAAGGCACCATTTCTTGCAAGATCATTCAAAATGACTAAAACACCTATTCCTGTGTTAAGTCTATTCGGATATTTACTAATGCCGAAGAAAGCTGGAGGTGTCACTTTCTGTACAACCTCTGTAGTTTCTATAGAAGTTTCTATAGAACTATAGAAGTTTCTATAGTTTGCTTTTCCAAAAATAAGTAACATTTGGAGGAGCACAGCACCATCGTGACAATGAACTGATTTGGCTGATTCGGGTTAGGAATTCCTATCAGTACTCAGCACTCTTTGCAAATCTGGATCCGTGTGGCTACCATCGCAGCACACTGCCTGGTCATTTTTTTTCTTTTAGGAATGACGGCATCCCTTACAGTATTTAAAATAGTTTATTTATTTTCAACATTCTTTCTCCTCTTTTCTTCCAGTGAGAAAAATTTCACAGAAGGTTCTGTTCAACTTATTCCATGACATCCTATATTATGAGCTATCCCAATATATTTGGCTTTAAAAATAGCGTGGATCAATTGAAAGAGTGGGGTGAGATGTCAGTGTATGTACGGAAGCAAACAGAGCATTGTTCCGCGTGGAATTACAGCACTCATAGAGGGTCTGAAAAGGAAGACAAACTGCCCTAAGAACGCAATTCTTGTTCTGACACAAATAAAGACATGTTATTTTAGAGACTCCCCCAGGACACCAAATATCAAAGCACTTTTAAGAACGACAGAAAATGAACACAAAACTGAAAGAAGGTTTGTTAAAAAAAATCAAATCTCTTCCAAGCAGCAATTTCTCCTTCACTGAAAGAAATCAGATGCCCAATCAATAAATACATGTCCCATAGACTATTACTGTTGAGCAAAACAAAATGCACTGAGACTCAACATGCCAAAGGCAGGCATTGGAAAAGGCAAAGAGAAGAATACCCTCCTCATCACAAAAAAACCATTTGCTCTTCATATGCTTCAGATTTTTGTAGAGCTGTGGACTCCACAGATTACTGCACTCTTAAAATTGTGATAATTACTTTTTTTCCTAAGCTAATACACTCTTCTGCCACTGACTGCAGTCTAGTGAAAAAGCCACGCTGCATCTCCTACCACTGAGTGCCGAGAACTATGCCAGTCTGCACCAGTTGCAGAAAAAAACAAGGGTTTGAGGGCCACGGTGCCAGGGAATCTCGCTAGCAGGAGCCTCCGCTCTCGACGTGCGTGCGTCTCTCTCAAACCTCTCAATGATTTTTCTCCCTGCACAGTTTCCTTCCTGAAGTGGCTTCCATTTAGCGCAGAAGAATTCAGCGCAGCAAAAAACACCAGCGAGAGACTCAAGAGCCGTTAGATTTGTTATGCTCTTGGAAGGAACACAGGCACCTTTTGTAGTTCCAGACGTGCGACAGCGGCTCCGGCGCTGCCGCTGCTCTAAGCAGGGATATAATAGAGTCCTGCCGAAAAGTGGCCAAGACGCGTACAAGCAAGATGCCATGGAGTTTTATTAGCATAACACTGGGAGAGCACTTCACTGCCCTGGAAAACTTTCTGCCGTGGATCCCTACCATCTGGGAGACTGAAAAACTGAATTGAAAAAAAAAAAAAAAAAAGATGCCTACTTGCATAGAGCGGAATAATAAAATAACGGTTTGATACTTCCTGACAGATGAATAATAGCAATGATATTTACAGTTCTAACACTGAAAGGAGTCTGTAATCCCAGTTTATCTATTCACGAGTGAAGCAATTTGCCTCCTGTGCTCCTGTCAGCCGGAGCCAAGCTAATACAAAGAGTAACCAGTTTTACTCGCTGCTGCTTCTGGCTGGGCCAACTTCTTCCAGTTCTGGTTTTAAACATGTTTCTCTTAACGTGAACTCAGCTTACGAAGCGCATCCAGGTTCTTAGAAATGTCATATATCCATCTCAGGAAACCCAGGTCAACCTGAGAAGAGGGCACCTGGGCAGTTTTAGGGGCAGGGGAAGGTCGTAAGGCAAGTTCACATCGCAATTCCAGGAGGAGAAGCGTTGGTTGGTTTGGAAACACGGGCAGTGGGCTTGTAGGAGGACTGTTATAAGGAAGAGCCTTGGGAGGAAGACACGACGAGTGCTACTACGGCCTGAGCTGGGAACTACCCCATTTTTCAGCTGGGGTGGCAAGGGACTCCTGCCCTCGAAGGGTCGGGCAGAGACGGGCACTGGCTGGGGACTACCCTTCACTGCTCGCTCAGGAAAATAAATTCACTCCTAGTTTGCTGGGCAACAGCCCATCTCTGTCCAGTTGGCAAAGGAAGGAATTTTTTCCCCGTGGTAAGCAATATACTAAAAGATTATCTGTAAGTCAGGTGGATTTTTCTGGAGCAGTTCCAGCGATAAAGCAACGCAGCAGATGAAAGGAAAAAAGCTCATTATCTTACTTGAATTTTCCCTCCCTCTTCATTGACTTAACAAAGCACAGCAAGTTAGATCAGAACCGCCCTAGCTGCAGAGCATTTCTGAGCGACTAAAGTTTATACTGAAACCAAAGTAGGCACGAAGATGGAAAAATCGTGAAACTTCTTTCTCCAGACCTTCCTCTGGTGTTTTTGGAAGATGTCACTTGGGAAAGATTTATTCCCCCGGGAAAGCTTTGTTTTCTAAAGAAGTGGAAGTTTTTTGCATTTTTAAAAGTTTTTTGTATTTTTAACATGCACCCAACTAACCATTGCCTGTGGCTTGCTATTTTGTCTAGCACTAGGTGTCTGGCCACGCAGATCACATTAACACCAGTAAGTTTAAAAGTTTGTTACTTACAAGTTCTCTACGCCTACATTATAAATAGGAACAACTTCTGGGATGATTGGGCTAAAAGAGCTGCAGCAGAATGGCACGCTTACGGTCCTGCACCGCCCACACAATATGGGGTTGGACAAGTCTTTAAAAGTTATTAGCACACTTAAAAGCACACCGTGCACAGAATACACCATTTTAGCGGTTTATAATCTGCACCAACACACCTGATAGCGTGGGAAACGAGTCCGCAGCGCAGTATGTGAAGTGCCTCTCATGGGGCAGGGATCTCTTCACACCAGCACGGTTTTGGAACCAGCTGGCTGCAAGTGGGCATTGTGTTCTGTGGTGGGTCCCCTCCATTATTGATGAGTTATTCTATGTATTATGCAGTACTGTAATGAAGATGCAGCCTTTTGTCTTCCCACACTGTGTCCTCTGTGGTGCTGGGAAGTCTCGGGGCAATATTATCAAATAAAACAGTCACTGCATTGTAGAAGGTGAATGCAGCCGACCGGCTTCCCTCGCAGTTACGCTTTAGTGCCACTGAAATAGCGAGAGACGCGGGACTAGTTGGAAAAAGTCTAATGAAAAAATGAACTGGATATAACATTACAAAATTCTATTAAAAAAAAAATTGTGTAGAGTTTCATCTGAAATCCCGCGCACCCTAATCTTCACACAGATCCTGCACTGACAGAAACCTTGCAAATACTTAGGGCATCTAACTAGGGGAGAGAATGTATGCTATATACTGCCAGTTTATCGGCTGTTTGATGAATCGATGCTTTATCCTTCTATTTCTCCCCTTATTTCGGAGGGCTCAAAGTGCTTTTCAAGGAATTTCCTCCCTGCAACACAGAAACGCAGTCACTTCTGGATGAGGATAAGAGCAGAGTGACTGAAGGAATGGAAAAACATCTCAAAATCCGAAGAACTTCATCAAAGCCAACTTATGGGAAAGGGGGGCTAGAGAAATACGTGTCAAATAATCCACAGTGGTGGAAAAGAAAAGCCAGCAGATCTGCTAATAAGAAGAAGAGGAGGGTAGGTTTAGATTAGAAATTAGGAAGAAGTTCTTTACAATGAGGATGGTGAGACACTGGAACAGGTTGCCCAGAGAGGTGGTGGAGGCCCCATCCCTGGAGACATTCAAGGCCAGGCTTGATGAGGCTCTGAGCAACCTGATCTAGTTAAAAATGTCCCTGCTTACTGCAGGGGGTTGGACTAAGTGGCCTTTAAGGTCCCTTCCAACCCAACACATTCTATGATTCTACGAGTGAGGAGCAACCCTTCTGACTGCCAAAATGTCCTCCTTGCAGAATTAAAGCTGGGTCTGTGAAGCTCTGAGAAGGAAGGGACGGGGCTGAACTCTGCACCTCTGTGACCCACACGTCTGTAGCGTGTGGTCTTTAAGCCACTTAGACTCAGAACAAGAAAATGGCTTTCTTACAAGCTCCCCTCCAACTTCTCCCTTCTTAGTCAGATAACGCAGCTGACCTCTTTAACTATGACTAACTCTGCAACGTGGCCCTCTGCATAAGGCTTGCCAGCACGTGGTGTTTACGTTTAGAAATATTGTTTTCTTGCATTGTAAGTCAACAATAGCTACCCAAGTCCCTAGGGCAAAGACATCAAAAAAAAAGCAAAAACACATTATATTCACTATGTCATAGGCAGCATTTACCAACAGGCTGCATACATCAGACTCTCCGTTTTTCTCCAAAAGGTACCAAGTCTTTAAGCCAGGGAAACCCAAGATGCCCTGAGAGCTGGTCACGCCAAGACACAAAGCCAAGTTGATGCTTCCTTCTGCAGCACGGAAACATGCAGGTGCTGTCAGGCACCAGCAGGGAAGCGAGGACAGTGTCTGAAGGGAGAAAATAAGAAGGAAAGAAATGAAGCCATTCCTTTGCCTGTCCGTAGCGATGTGGGGAGCAAGAAAGGAGAGAAAATAGTCCCGTTCCCTCTCTTAGGGAAGTGTAACCAGTCGCTGGGAGTAGCTCTGGGTGTACAGGCTCCATTAAGCCCTGCAGAAAGAATTACCTTTTACCTTCATCATGGGCACCACCGCTTTTCCTACAAAATTATGCCAGCGAAGAACTTGCCCATTTTAGCTTACTGATATCCTCACCTTATGTCCTGCTCCAATAACCGTGCCGTGCGGCCGCAGGTCATTGCATTTGTTAAATCTAAGAGGATGTAAGCCCTGAAGAACACGAACCGTGTCTGCTACCAAACATCAAACAGCCTGCGGGCAAGATCCGTGCAAAATGCTTCTCCCGCAGTATCCCTGGGCAAGAAGGGGTGATGCTCCGTCCCCAGTGAAACCTGGCTGCAGGTGACAAGGTAAGCTGGTGATACTCCTTGCGTCAGGTAACTTAGGCCAGTAAAAGGTCTGGCTTCACAAAGTGGACACCCACGAAAGAAAAACAATTTAATGGGAAGTCATTTGTCATCCTAATGGTCTTACTAAATGGCACCATTAAAGAACCGTAAGCAAGAGAGTGGTAATGAGCAAGTCACTGTTATCATTTGCTCTCATTTTGCAGGCTGGCTCAGGACCAACTCTTCAGATTTTATTGTAAAGGAGAACAGATTCAAGAGACTTATACGGAAATCAAAGTAATTAGGCATATAAACAAGCTGGCAGGTAAACAACTGTGATTCAGTGAGGCAACTGTCAACCTCTAAAGGAAGGGTGGTACACGTTTGTATTATTATTTTCTTTTTAGTCTTATTTTATCTCATTTCAGATTGCTCCTAACGTGATAATTAGCATCCTTACAAAGCACAAGGCTGAGTCCGTGTTCAGCTCCTGCGCTGCACGGCTTGCTTTACCCCAGCCCGAGGATGCGCTCCGACCGCAGCACTGGGAATTGGGTCACGCAGAAGACGGCCAGCCCTCCCCGTGGGTAAGGCTGCGTTCATCCACTGCAGAAATACCACTAGGCAGCAAGTCTAAACTACGGGTTTTCTCCCAACTTCCCCAAACTTTGGGATGTCAGGCTCCCGGGAAGAATCCCTCCACAGGGATGATCTTGGCACACAACTCAGGTTAACACGGGGTGGATGCAGGACCTGATTCAGCCCATTTAACCGTAGGCATTTAATGAAGCACTCTGTCTAGGTCCCCGTGTAATCAGCACAAGATCAGTGCCTGCGGTGAATGATCTCGGGTATCGTAGTCTCGTGAAGAAGTGGGACAGTACAGTAATTCTCAACACTAGTTCATAACTGTATATTCATTTGAAGTGACTCATCCATTTGAAAGTCAGCACCGCCTAAAAATATTTCCAACTCCCCAAAACACAGACTGCTATCATTTTTTTTTTAAACTAATTCAGCTTAACGCACCATTCAAAAACCCACACCATTGCTTTGCGACTTAGACTAGCTATTTTCCCAAATGTTACAGTACCCTGACTCCACGCCTGCTGAAGAGATAGGATGCAGTCTCCGATCCTCCGCTGATTAATTTTAGTCTATGCAAGGGGGCGGTAGAACGAAGGTAGAAGCAGTCATGGAAGCCCGAATCTGTATCCAACTATGGGAAGATCAGCAGTACCTAAACACCATAATGTCTCAGCAGGGAATATACGAAACAAGTAAACATTAGAAATAGCACATCCCAAGTAGTGCGCGTAGCATATCCCCTACTGCAGAGCTAGCAGGTAGATTGGGTATTCTGTACTGTGACTGCGCCAGAGGGAACCTCTGTTTAACTCTCTGCTTTTGGTTAAGGATTTTGTTAGTGTGTGAGCAGTTCTGTGCATACAAATGCACTCCTTAAAGCTGTCACCCATCTGCATGAGCACAGGAGCAACTTTAGTACGTGGATGCACAGATATAATAAATACATTTTTTTTCCCTAATGATTTTTCCATATGATATAGCAAACCCTAATGCGGCACACCGGCAGCAGAATGGATGGAGTACGCAGGCACTGGCTGTGCCTGGAAAGATATATGGATATGTGTGTTTATGTGAATTACTATTTGCATTAATTGATGCCCACAAAAGCTTATGCGCTATATGAGCCTAGAAGAGCAGAGCTGAATAAACATTTTATACCTTATATCCATCATGTACTTTTGCTGTCAACTTGCATGCTGAGATCATGACAATCGCTGGGAAACTTATGATGATATAAAAGTCCTCAATATAATCTGTTATCAATTTGTAGCTGATATAATTTTAAAGAGAAATATTTATAGAAATACATTTTGTAATTAAAAAAATAATTTTGATAAAAATGAGTATTTGGGGAATTTGTTTCACAGAATCAGAGGGTTTTTTTAAAAGAACAACAAATGCTGAAATTCCCTTTAAACCAAATTTCAGTTTTTGACAAGCTCAGCTGTAAAGAGTGGGACAACTGGCAATCTTTGAAACTTCTAACACTTTATGTATGAGAGAAAAGGAGTTGTTGAAGACTGAATGTTTACCAAGCCTTTTTTGTTTTTTCTAGAAAAGAAAGTAGCAAACTTTTTCATCCGTGACCCAATTCATGTGTCTCTATGTGACAACTACAAACTTTAAATGCAAGCTCTTCAGCATGGGCTGGATCTTATGTCTGCAAAACATCTAACACACTTTGGTGTGCTAAATAAATGAATAAAAGAATACCCCCCAAAATGCAAATTATTGTTTGTTGTATATTCATGAAAAGCCTATTGAATTTCTGAGAAGTCTGAGTACTCAAAAATACCTGTTTTTCTTTGCTAGGAGTAGCTAACACAACTAAGGTATTCACGTTGAGATAGTTTCTTTCATTTTACCCTAAGAGCAATAAATTCTCATCTTGAGACTCATGTTTCCACAAGGCACCTCCCTGGAACAACCTCAAAATCCTGAAAAAAACCCACTCCCTTTGAGAGGAACAGACAGATGGAAAAAAACCCTCCAAACTTAAGGGCTTTCGGAAGAAAGGCAGACTCATCATAGACATTAAACAAATCACTACATCAAGACCACAGCCAAAGTATCCAAATCTTGGAGTCTCATCTGGTGATCTAACAGGGTTGAGCACATATGAGCAGCCAAAGAGCTCTGTACTCTTCAGACTCGCACGTGTTTAGGGTTGGTGAGTGTTGGCCACGTTTCCTCCTGAAGTCTCCTGCTGTGGCACAACTAGAGCTTCAACTTCAAGCTGAAGAAGGCAGAACTAAATACAGCTCAGAAGTTAAGACCTTTCTTGATTTTTGATGACACTTGCATTTGTCAGCTTAATAGGATGAATGGAAATAGCAGAAGAAAATATACAAACTTTTACATTACAAATACACCTTTTAGTAAGACATATTTGTGTACTGAAGGTTGTCAGGAGACAGTCTCGCTCTAGAGAGCTGTCGTCCACCACCAGTGAAAGCCGCAGTGAAATGTGGACGGCAGCAAGAGATGTAAAACCTTGACTCACTGTGTTTTTGAAAGGAAAATAAGGCTGTGGTGCGTACTTTGCAGGAAAAAAAAGACACCACACAAAGATTGCTTTTTGTTCCCAGCCCAGGAGCTGCAGAGAGTTCATAGCTGTGTAACTGAGGGCAGCACTTCATCCAGATACCGCAGACCAGAAACTGGTTTCCATTGAGAAACCAGGACTTTATTTTGGGCCCTCGTCAAGCTAGAGCAATGACAATTTCACAGAACAGTAAACTTCACCACAAACTTCAACGGCAGTCAATACAGTACTTAGGAACAACATCAGTCAACGTCCAGAGTACAAGCCTTTGTGTTTTACCTTATGAAATAACCGAGACACCACACACTCCTTTTTAAAGCCAGCCCACAAGAGCCAACAGCTGTAGCTGACACCCAACATGCTGGAAATACCAGCTATAATATCTACCTTATGAAACGTTGCCAATTTTACTCTAGCTTCTGTTTATTTAAAATTCTATTCTGTCACCTTAGATGTGACACAACGCATACACAGATCCACACAAATCCGTGGGACTACCTGCCTGCTGAGGCATTCCCAAGCAACCATTGATTTCCTATCGTGAGTGAAGAATGGTGAATTTTTCACAGGCAGGTGAATAAAACCTGAAAACACGTACCATTCGTACCACTGCAAATGCTGATCTAAAGGCTGTCTATCAGAGACCAACTTTTTTATTATAACGTGTTCTGTAACAGCATACTATCCAACACAGCTGCACCGGGTGATTGATAACAAGCACTGGAAAATATCACGGATTAATAAAGAGTGTAGTGCTGCTAATTTACCTCCGTCTTGTGAGTTCATGATATTGAGAGCAAACAGCATTGCATTGGAGAACGTGGTAGCCTCTTCTTTGCTTGCAAAATTCAAGCCGTAGACCTGCCGTGCATCGCGCCATTGATGAAAGGTAGGTGTTGCTTGATTGTACTTCAGTCCTTTCACAATTGAGTAATTAATCACTACCTGTGATTTGAAAGAGAGGGGTGAAGATTAAAAACAGTTCCGTTTACAGTGGGGAAAAAAAACCCAACGCTTTGGTAAAGCTGAATTAAATTTTGAGAGGCAATTCGCATGGCAGCTCCTACGAGGCTGTATGGGAAGGCAGCGGGTGTTTTGATGACCGAAGACCCACATCTGGGGGTGAGATTTACAGCGGTTCAATTCAGCCTCGGGGACTCACAAGCTCGTTTTGCGAAATCTATGACCTGCTCGTGCTTTCTACAGCACCTCCGCAGGATACAGCTGTGCAGATCCTGCAGACAGATGTCAGGAGCCAGTGCCAGCAGGTGTTGCCATCTTTTGGGGGATGATCATACGCAATTGTCAGAAAAAGAGCCAGACAGAGCTCTTGGCACTAGCCCTGCCCTACAGCTTATAAATGTTTGACTTGTTGCACCCGCTCTGCTTTTCTCCTCCCATGCGCCTGATCACCACCGGCTTCTTACGTTGAGAGAGTTTTTCTCGAGAATCAGATAGGCGACGACAAAACCAGACAACCAAATATTTCCTCTCCCACCTCCTCCCTTTGCTGTATGCACTATAATTTCCAGGTAAGGGGTGACTGCAGCAGAAGGGCGTTTCTGTACGGTTTGATGTAATCTGCTAAATACAATGCCCTGTTTATCCTTGGGCAGGGCACACGGGACGCCCACCTACGCAGTACACCTGGGATCCGACCAGAAACCTCCAATGCTAAAAGCATACGCTGCAGTAGCTCAAGGTGGAGATGCAGGAGTGTCCGCTGCACCGCTAATAAATCAAAAGGACCCATGGCAGAGACAGCACCCCGAGATCCCCATCCGTGGGCTGACAACGGCACTCGGTTGTGATGCAAATTTCAGAAACAAAATGCCAACAGAAGGGACGATAATTATTCTCATAAACAGGCACGGTGCAGTTGAAAACAGAGGAGGAGTAGGAAATGGAGGCTCCCTCTTCATCAGCCCACACAGGCTGGGGGGCAGAAGGGAGCCAGCGACGGAGAAACTTAAAATTATGAGCAAGGAAAGACTGAAGTTCATTATTCAAACAGGAAATCTGGGTTTTAATATTGGAGATCGTCTGCACAAATGGCGTTATTTTGGCTGGGGTTTTACCAAGAGCCAGAACAATCGCACAATTGCTGGTCCTTGTCGAAAGCAAATCAACGGAAATCCTCCATCAAATTATTTTGCAGGGCTCATCTGTAAATTAGGTGAGTTGGACATGGGTATACAGGAGTAGGAAGAGGGACCTGGGTGCACGCTGTGTGGGATCTCACTCTCAGGGCGAGTCTTACCATCCTGGACTTGGTAAGAGGGGAGCAACAAGAGAAGACAAGGGAACAGAGAGCCAGTACCTACTAAAAGCTGTACACAGTATTTATTGTTACAGGTGGATCCCCCACACCAGAAAATCTACCGAAACATCTTTTTTTCAGTCTGATTAACCAGTACTTTGGAAAGTTTACTGTTAGTACTACTATTGGATATTAAAACCTCCAGCATATTTAATTATATTGACAATATTTTTGTTAGACGACCGACAATTCGTCTCAGTTATAAAAGCAGGGTTTTACAAAATTTCAGATTTTCAGAGTTTTACAGAATTTCAAAGATGAATGACCCCTACCTCCGAGTTTTGACTTTTCAGTGGATTGACAATTTAAACTGGGAGAAAAACATTAGATGAGCACCTAATACATAAGGAGGAAATTGTTTTTCACACATTCCTGTTTTCGAAGGATGACATTGTCTTATTGATATAGCTAGTTAACAGCCGCCTGATAACTATACTATATTAATATATAAAAAATACAGAAACCAGCAAAGAAGCCACTACACCAATAGATAATTACAGATATACTTTATTTCTGCAATGCATATTGCTTACCTGAGCCAGCATTAAGCAGTGACATAGCAAATTGTCTTTGAATACTTGGTCTAGCTTTAGGCATAAATTATCCTGATGGTTATTGAACATAGATGTCTGGTCCAAGTGTTCTGCTCCAACCAATATCATTATCAAGTTTCCACGTAGATGCACTGGGCAGCGATCAGACCTACACTGCTTTTTTTGCCACATTTCATAGAGAGGGTCCTGACCCGTGATCCAAAGGGAGATGCAGTGTGACCTATGTTTGATACACAGGCTCCAAAGAGTTGGTCCCCTGAAAACAGGAACTACAACACCAGCATGCTGTGCAGGAAGCCACCTACACCAACCACAACGATGTGGAAACCACGTTGCTCCAGTCACAGCAAAGCCATGAACTCACTCCTATAGCCGACAGCTTAGACAGCCCTTTTCTCTTAAAAACTGGTGACACCACCCCCATTCTACCACTGAGCACTGGGAGAGCCTGTATCAATGCTGCTCGTGCTCAAGAGGTCTCTGAAGCATCGAGGGGATTCATGCCTGGATTACTAACCCAACAGGTTTAACACGTCCCAATTTTTAAGTTTTCCAACCACTTCCAAGTAGCTTAACCAATCTTTGAGGAAATGTTTAGAAAGACTGTGAGCTTCTACCAGGCTTTGCAAAGTGAGTATTTCTCACCTACTACAAGAATCTTCTATTTCAAAGGACACCACCATTAAAGTCCAAAGACTTTAGAGGGTGTAGTGCAGTTGTATAACGAAAGACAGAAATTGTAAAAACCTATGCCAAAAAATCATCTCATAGAAGTCAGGTAAACTGTTCAAAATTTGCTTTCCAAGAGCATTGCCTCAAAGAGCTCAGAGAATCCGCTCTGTTCTGACGGTTTGATCCCTTCAGTCAAATAAAGACAGAATTTGAATGTTGACCTTCAGTGATCATCAGGATGCTGACATGCGTAATACCTTGTCTTCAAGCTCAAAACAGAGAGTTTAAAACTGGGAAATGAAACATAAAATAGCCTGAGTTTCATTTTATCTCCTTTGGCTAATATTTCTAGAAAACAGAAAAAAGAAGACAGGTTCTCCTGCTGTTGTTGAGTGCACACAGGTATCCAGTACAGATGGTGTTGAGACTCTGCAAGGCACATGATGATAACTAAGTGCTTCAGAGCAGCAATTAAAATAAAAAAAAAAAACCCTGTTTGGAACATAGGGGTTTTTTTACAGGTGTTTCTAAGGGGTCTTTACTCTAAAGCTTTGTATGTCAGTAAGACAGCATCTGCCATGCTAAGCAGACCAACAGTTCATCTTTTAATCTTCAGTTGTAGTCTATAACAGGTGAACTGGCAAAACTTACTAGAAATCTTGAAGAAATAAGTAATGGATTTGTCCAAAACAGACAGTTCTTCCTACAACTCTTCACCCAGCATTTGTCTTAAAATCTTACGTACTGATTTTTTCTTTTCCAGCCCCTTTTAGTATTTTCTATCCTTTTAGTATTTGTTCTATGAAACAAAATAGTCTTGTTACTGATATAAATGTCGGTGTTGTTTTGAACCTTGCTAAATTCTGCATTTCAATGATCTCGCGTGGCAAGAAGTTTCACAGACCAGTTGTGCACAGTATTAATACGCTGACACCTTTCAATGTTGCCATCACTATAATGTTAAAAAAAGATTTGCTTCACTTCTGCCCGTTACTCTCCTTCACCCTTTCACCTCAGTTTCAAGTGTAGGCTCTCTCGGGCAGGCAGGGAGTTTTGAGATCTATTAAAAAGTTCAAAAACAAGAAGCCCTTCCCTTTGATTGCAGCCTGTAGGGTGCTGAGTTATAAGTTATCAGCAGCAATGATGGTGGTGGTTGTCAGGACTCACAGGACTGGGTCTAGAAGGGGTTGAGGGGCCCTCAGGACCACATCTGAGGCGCAACCACAATCAAGATCATGGGAGGAGCTCCCACACAAGTATTACCGCCCATACTCTTGCTTATCGAACCAGAACAAGACATTTGCTTGTTTCTCCAGAGTATGAAATGGTTCAGAAGTTTGTTATCACCTTGGGGTCTTGCCATGCTCCCAGGACTCAGACTCCCCTCATGGGGAGCAGTCACGTAATCGCTAAAACAGGGAGGATACAATGCAGCAGCTAAAAACTGCTGCAGTTGAGGCCAGATTTTTTATTTCTGTAAGCAGGCCCAAACCTGACCAACTTCTCATAAGTTACAGCAGTGATAAATTGGTTCTTTATTTTTCAAAAAATGTGGTTTGTTTTATATATCAAGAATGCTGTCCCCGTTTCAGTTTTGGCTTAGGCTCAAATGTAAAACGTCCCACCTTCCCCAAGGCCCTGTTTGTACATTGACTTCTTAGCCACATCAATACAGCAAACCCTCAGGAGATATGATTCACTTTTGACTTGCACCCTCCTCCCCATCTATTTTGTTCAGCACATGCCTTTCGGTGATGAGATCAAGCTGAGCTGAAATCACTTGATGTAAAATCACCATTTTAAACCCTCAGCTGATGAGGACTCCAAACTGGGGAGCTACCGCCGTAAAGATGGGCCACTTGCGTGTTTTTAACTTTGTGAACTTCTTGCACGGCGACTGAAGCCAACACACCTCACCTTTACAAGGGGCTAGGTTACAACAAGCCACCACATGGGTTTGCCTGCGACTGTTGGGGCTTAGAGAAAATGAAGGCTGCAAGGCAACATCAACGCTCATGACGTCAAGCGACTGCAGTACTGATCTGGCCTTAGCTTCAAACCAGTTCTGGCCTCTGTGGCTACTTCAAAGCTTCAAAAGTCTATTTCTGGTTTTCTGAAGATCACCGCTCATGCCAGCGTGAGTCTACGCAAATGCGCACGTCTGTGCAGAGCAGGAAGGGGGATTCATGGACCGCTGGCCTGTAACTTAGCGTGGCTGCTGCACGCAAGCACGCAACGAGCATCTCACCCAGACACTTCAGGAGAACAAGAGGTGGGGTGACCGCTTCCCGGTGGTGAGAACGATGCTCAGGTTCTGCCACTCTAAAAACCATATTTCTTTGCGGTGAACTTTTTAGACACCGTCAGCTAAAGAAGAAGATAAACACAGATAAGGTAAAGCAGAATGAGACGACAGTATCACAAACTCCAACACGTGCACCAAAAAAGGGCTAGGAAACAGAAAGGCAGCTAGACAAAGACAACGAAAGGAGTCTACAGAAGGACTGTACAGAAGGAGTATACAGAAGAAGACAAATAAATAAAACAAAAAAGGGGGATGCAAATTAAAGAGAGAGATTATTAGAAGTGTAATATAAACCAACAAAAATTAAAAGGGAAACACTAAAGGCAGGCAGGGGTGAGGTCATGAAGATTACTCTAGCCTACGCCTTGCCAAACAGTATGTAACCAAACTTCAGATTGTTCCTCCGTTGTGTTACATATTTTAAACTAGCTTCTCAACTCTTGGACATCTGTGTAGCTTCATTAGCATCAGTATGTGTCAAATCACATGTTAGCTGAATACTGGTCCTTTCTGAAAAGGCTTTCCTGGCAAAGCAACAGCTTTTAGTAAAACCTCACTTTCAGTGTGATTCAGCACAACCTGAGAGCAAGCGTGAAATGGGTTGTATAGAAAATTATTTTAACTGAAATTCAGTTTTGTTCTTCTTAAATGCAAACACTTAGCAAGCATAGCAAGCTTATGACTCCATGTGAGACTCATAAAATATATTAAATTCTGAATCTTAAGACTTTGATAACATTCCTTTTAAAACTACTATGCTACGCTGTCTTGAATTTACTTTATTCATAATACTGGATTTTTGTAATCCTATTTAAGGTGAATACTTTCTTTTAGACGGTTTTAAGTGACTAAGGTAACCTGTACTTTTTTTGTTTGTTTGGGGAAGGATGTTTAGCCTTTAAACTCTAGAAAAATATATTCTTCGATCTGTTTCCTTATGAATCGAGATGATTTTTAGATGGCATGCAGCCTCGTCGTAAGTGGGAACATTTGCAAGCAAATAGAATGTTACAGTTAATGCAAAACACGTTTAAATGACAGATCAAGATTTGAATTTTTCTTATGCCCTACTCTTTAAATTGTATACTCCGATTAAGACGGACCTCTGGTACATAGTCTCCCTTGCATATATATGTAGACTTTATGACTTTTGCTTGTTTTACCCCAGCTATTCAGATGCATCTTAGACTGCAGTCACATGAAAATAACTTGCAGTCACATGAAAATAACTTACATTCACCTGCTGGCTATGTAAAATAAACAGTTAGCATGGCCTGTTGCAAAATCAGTACTGTTTTTCACAACTGACTAGAAAGCCACTGCATTTCATTTCTTTTCAAAAACACCTTCTGTTTTTGAAATGGAACTACATAAATATATTGCCTTTACTGAGAAGGATGAAAGCAGTTGCAAAAGATGGGGCAGATGTTTCCAAAGTACACTGCAAGGATCTGAAAACCGATGTGCTAAAACCCTCCCCTATTTCTGTTCTGCTTTTCCTTTTTCAAAACGACGACCGCGTATCCGGACAGTGCAGCAACCTCATTAACACCTCCAGTAAGCAACCTGCCTCGCGTTCCCAGTTGGCCCAAACATCATGACAACTGAGGGTCACCATCAGCATTTCCATGAGCAGATTGGTCAATTGAACACTTGTGGCAGCTGAGAGGTGGTGGTGCCCCAGCTCCCGGTCTCCAGCTTGGCTTGGAGCTAGGCTTGGCTTGGCTTGGCTTGCCCTGCCCCATCCGTCTTGTGCCGGCGGCGGTGCTCATCACACCTTCCCAGGAGGCAACGCCACCCTCTGAACCAACAGAAAATCAATCACCCTCTTTCTTCTGATTCTTCTGCCAGGTTGAGGGCTCGAGGTGAGCGTGGGAGGCGGGCAGCCCGGGTTGCCACCGCCACACCGGCCTCACACCAACACACAGGGGGAGTCCCCGATGCTGCGATGTCCTCTCTAGAATGCAAGTGGCACGGCAATACAGCACCACTACTCCCCCAAGGTACATTTTTGTAATTTAGGCTCTAAACATGACATTTGGTTATGGATGCCATGCACCACCCAGCACGAGCCAGGCTGCCGGGGGCTGGTGGCCGAGGAGGGTCTGATCCCAGTTCTGATTATCTAAATCCCATGTAACTCCTTTAATACCCAAGGAGGTCCTGCGGACTTAGGCTGCCGTAAATCAGATCACAGTGTGCACCTAGGAATCTAAAATGCATTACGAGGAACTAATTACTTATCACAGCAACGTAACAATCACTCTTTATGAGATGGCAGTGCAGAACGTTTGATTTCTTTCTTTTGCTTTTTCATATATAGTATTAAAAACGAGCAAAAAGTAAGTTTGGGGGAGCTGACAGCAAAACCTGCAGAACGAAGTTAAGATCCATTTCACAATCAAAAATGGAGGGAGGAAAAATAACATTAAAATCTCTCTGGCGTTTACCAAAAGTTCTGTTTGCAGATAAGCAGCAATAAATTACACTACATTCCGTGCACAAAAAAAAAATCAGACAAAATCTGAATGACTGGAGTAAACAGACTGGTAGGCACCTTGCAGGGAGCAGGAAATGCTGCTAGGCGGCATTAAGGGTAGAACTGATGGTATCAAAACAGATCAAAGGTTAATTTACAGGAAACTCGATGCAGTTACTCACTTGTTGATCTTGCAGTTTAACTCCGACTACCCTGAAGGTGTTAGTGGCCGTGTTGTGGTATATGTTGATTCTGCTGAATCCCTGCTGTCCAGGTTTGATTGGCACCCATTTCTTACTGGTATCGTCATAGACCATAACTGAAGCCCGGGCTTGGCAAATACTCTGTTCGCTGCAGAGTGAAAAAACAAGGAAATCAGGGAAAAAAAACAGTGAATTTGCTGGGTACTACCGAAAACACCTAAAGGAAAAGAAACCAACAGAAATTATCAGAACTGCTTACAACATATGCTTTATAAGAGATCTGCTAATCCTTTGAATGCAACCTGCCTGTTAAATTCAAGCTGGCATGTATGTGTTCGTAGACTTAAAAAAAAAAAACAGTACGCTGCTGTTTTGAACTGATAATCTATTTTATAAAAAAATATTAGGCCCTGAAGAATAACTTGTATTGCAGAAACATTATGAAAACTGTCCAGCGGTATGAATGCTCCATTTATTTTATGTACCTGTTGGCAAGTGAAGCCTTTCACATTTGCATGAAAATTCACCAATATTTTACAGCTTACTGACAAAATAAATGTGACATCCACAGACGAGTTACACATTTAAGACTGGGAGCAAGCAGACCTTGAACCAAAAGCCACGTTAGGTAAACTGAAGAAATCAATTACGTTAATCCAGCTGACGCCTAATATCTAGACCTGCTGACGCGCTTAGAAGTCCCAGAATACACGGTGGAAAACACGGAGGAACTCTTTTTTCCTTCATCCTAGTAGCAAAGAAAGTTGGAAAGGGGAATCCATGGATGCCAGGGTTAAAATACATAGTCATCATTTTGTATAGCATTAATAACTATTTTTCTTCTGCAGCTTCACAGAAATTCGTCAGTTCTTTACCTCTCCCTTGCATACTCATGAGTAATATACATATAGTAGATTCCTGCTAAGACACACCCTTCATGTGCAAGAAATGCCACTGGCAAATACTGTTGAGGTGACATGTCAATACGGATCAGGATTTCAGTTCCTGCTCTCCTGACTTCCCAGCCACTTTTCTTGTACCAAAGGAAATAAGAGTCCCTTATACAAAGAAAAAAAAGTGAATCCTTCAAACTTTGAAGATCTGAGATCTTCAAATGCAACAGGGATTTTCAACAAGCCAATAGTGTATTTTAGGCCTATATAAAACTGTTAGGCTTTATGTCCTGCAAAAATCTTAAGTTCATGACCGTCCTATTAACTTTATACCTATATATATATTTTTTTATATGTACCTCCCTTTCTTAGCCCAAGCTGTATTAAATAATTTTCGGCAATGCAATATCAAGTGGTAATCCGCTGTGTGCTCAAATCCTTTTTTTTTTTGCCCTCTTGCATATAGTTCTTTGCTTTGGTTTTGCCTCAGCAGTGCCTCACTAGCACCCAAACAAATGGATGAGAAGCTCCTGGGTGGTGCTAACCCATATCCCTCCACTGCCACTGCACCAAATTCCACCACTTCTAAATTATACCAACTGCTGCACACCCAAACCCACCCGACCCCATCACCGTCATCATTTTAATGAAAGGGAGCACGTTACTGGAAGTATTAAGAGGATCTGGGTAGATTACAGCAGCATTTTTCAATCTTTTCTGATCTGTGGGTCTCAAAAAGATTTCCAAGGCAGATGCATCCCTCATTTGACACGAAAGCCTACTGATGCTTGGTTTGTTTTATCTGTCACTTCACATAGCCTCCAGGTAGCCCACAGACCTCCTCCAGGCTGTGGGTAAGAGCCTGGAAACTCTTCACGGCGTTTACAGGGGGAGCAGCGATGCTGGCAGACATCTCCGCAAAGAACAAGGTAAGAAAATTCAGAACAAAGTGTGGTTTTATTACGTAGCATGGAAGCAGCTAGACTCTGCTACTGAAGCATATGGGAAATACATTCAGATCAGCAAGTCTAAACATTATTTTATTTATATTCTTCAGAATTCATAAAATCACGCTCATCCACCAGTCGCTGGTGCTTTTTTATGCGAGATACCTGGAGAACAGCTGCGCCTTTGCTGATGTATTTACCCAGCAAATACCTCTCCATCACTTTTTTTTAAGGTAAGCTCATGTCTCGTGGCAGCTTCTCCGTATCTGTCAGTAGCAGCCGAGGGATTTGAGCTCACTCCAGCCTGCCTAATCCTCCAACTGGTGCAAGAGCCACAGACTGGCAGCAGCAGCGGCATTGCCTGCATCCTCCGGACCCAGCCAGGGATGCTCACTCGGCCTTGGATTCACAGATGGGGAGGAAGGGAGAGCAACGTACCAGCAAAAAGGCAAGTACACTGGATTAGCTTTGCCATGGGGAAGTCGAATGGCTAAAAATAATCTCCGGTGCAGTCCCGTGGTTGGATGGTGCCCACCTGCCTGTGCTAGCTGGTGTCTCATGCCACCTCCAGCTCTAGAGATGGGGGGAGCATCAGCTGCCCGGAGCCACAGCAACCCCCTGCCCAGTGGGCTCCCAGAAAACACGCTCCCTGGGAGAGTCACTCTCAGCCAGCATGACACCGGGTCCTCCTCCTCAAGCCTTACCAGTCGCTATAAGCCTCGCTGGTCGCTACAAGCCTTGCTGCACTGAAGTAAGCAAGAGCACACCCCTGGTTTCATCAGAGCAAGTCTGGGACCCAAAGTTGTCTCCATTTCTGATGAATTTTGGAACCCACAGTTGCCATGGGCTCCTGAATTAGACAGAATTAATTAAATTATCCTTACTTACAACACGGAGAATGCGCCTAACCATATACGCATGAGGGCCTTATGCGTAATGCCTTATCCAGATTCCAGTGGATACAGCAACTTTTCCTTCAGACTTCGCTGCCACTGAAAACTGCAGCGAAGAACCCCTCTACAACCCCACGACTGAAATATGGATGTAGACCCCAGGAGCTATCTTTAATGCACGACAACCAGTTGTTACTGTAACATAAAGCAACACATCAAGCTCAATCCCTGCTCTCCCTGCAGTCAATGGAAGTTTTTCATCATTCATTTAAATGGAAACAGGATTAAGCCTGTTATCTGGCCTCCAGTGAAATAACAGAAAGGAACATAAAACAAGTACAGCACGAGGGGAATCCTTTCCTGCAAAGCACTTCATCAGTCTTTCAAAACCTAAAATGCCCCCAGGGACCCATTGCTAGCTTGCTGTCTCACCCTAAATGGCGGTGTAACTCTTTATGCCTGGAGACTCTTTACTCGTCTGACTCACAAAAAGCACAACTCTCCCACTGCCACCTTAATGGCGCTTCCCTGAAAACAGTCCAGAAAATGTTTTTCTTATAAAGGTGAGTGAGAACCTCTTTATTACCCTCTTCGGAGCCCTTAACTTTAAATGTAAATCAAGCAACGTGGGTTTCGCGAAGCTCCAGCAAAATTTTCTGTTATTTTTGGGACCATACAGCATTGATACTTAAGTCGACTCCACGTAACAGGTAATAAATATGGGGTTTAGTCACACTACTGTGCAGTCACATTCCTTCTTCATGAGAAGAGTCTGGCAGATACCAGTATTTATACGCAAAGTCATGTGTGCAGTTTCTAGAACTTGCCTTATTTTCCTATGAATACACAAATCTTACTGAAAAATAGGTGCATGTTGGAGAAGATTCATCAAGTTTCAGATACCTTTCCAAATATTACTAATTCCCCTATTGATTTTTAATGTGACATTAACCTGCAAGTTGTCAGTTTCCACTGGGTTTCCACCATAGGCAATTACTTGCAAGAAAAGATAAAAATTGCATCATGGAGAGGTCTTAATTATAACATTGTTCAACGTTTGTGCATAACAACTACTCCAATGTGCTGCAATATGCTCTAGGGCAGATTTGAGACATCTTATGTATATGTGGAGGGGAATGCGTTCTTCCTAGGGACCCCTCTACACCCAAATCCTAATATCTACCCCTATCTATTCTGAAAGCATTTTCTTCTCAGTGCTTTACATCTGTGGGATGGCAAACCTCTGCACCAGGACCACTCGTCTGCCTGAAGTTAAAGCAAATCTGCTTAACTTCATATCCGACAGAAGCAGACTGCACTGGGAAATCCTTCGTTCACAGCTGGTACCTAAAATCCGGCATTCATCGGTGAGATTTAGAGAATATTGCTTCATTACAAAACTATGAACTAAAAATACATATATATGTCTGCAGACAATACTGTTTGCTTCATTTTGTGTAACCCTCTTTGACGCGCCGTCTTCCACCTCTTTGTTTAGGATTCGTCTTCAAAAATTAGCAGGTTAGCTGATTTGGGGTTAAACCTTCTTGAAAGGGTCTGTACTCGGCGCTGGTGAGGCCCCACCTCAAGTACTGTGTTCAGTTTTGGGCCCCTCACTACAAGAAGGACATTGAGGTGTTGGAGCGTGTCCAGAGAAGGGCTACAAAGCTGGTGAGGGGTCTGGAGGACAAACCTTATGAGGAACGACTGAGGGAACTGGGGTTGTTTAGCCTGGAGAAGAGGAGGCTGAGGGGAGACCTTATCACCCTCTACAACTACCTGAAAGGAGGTTGTAGAGAGATGGGGGCTGACCTCTTCTCCCTGGTGACAAGTGATAGGACAAGAGGAAACGGGTTCAAGTTATGTCAGGGGAGGTTTAGATTGGATATTAGGAAACATTTTTTCACTGAAAGGGTTATTAAACATTGGAATAGGCTGCCCAGGGAGGTGGTGGATTCACCATCCCTGGAGGTGTTTAAAAAAAGGGTAGATGTGGTACTTAGGGACATGGTTTAGAAGTAGTTTTTGTCAGGGTAGGTTAATGGTTGGACTTGATGATCTTGAAGGTCCCTTCCAACCTCAGCAATTCTATGATTCTATGACCCTTCTTGGCCAGCCCAGCCCCGGTGAGGGTGGGCAGCCGAGCACAGCGCCTGGGCTACGTGGCACCCTTGGGCTGGCCACACAGATTTACTGTGTCCTCCTTGCTTTGCTAACTATGGCGTCACCAGCACTTCTTGCCCCAAATGAGTCACATCAAGATTAAAGGTATCATTTAAGGCACAGAGACTACTGAATTTGGGGAAAGCAGCTAGCGGTAGCAATGAGGCTGTACTTGGAGACAGTGCTGTAATGATTCGTACATGTCTCTCCTCTTCCACTTGGGTAGAACTTGAAAAATGCAGGCCTTTCTTCCTGGCTTTTAGTAAATTTATGATTACCAAGGTTTCTCTCTCAAAAGAGAGCCACAAACTATTACATAAAAGATAACACGGGAAGTTTTAGGGAAAATATCTGTAGTTTTTGTGAATTACCACATGAGACTTAATGGGGCTGCTTGCCATTACCTGGCTGACTGCAAATAATTAAATAGGAGGAGGAAACATCAGGGGAAATGAAATGACAGAAATGTTGAGGTTGGGAGTGGGGGAGCCATGGATTGGGTAAAAGTCCTCCTGCTTCACTGTGCCTAGCCCAGTGGGTTATCCAAATATACAAGCAAAAAGCTCAGGATGGAACCACAAAAGACCTGGCATAGAGAATAAACAGAAAAAAAGGGAGTAAATCATAATGTTTGGAGTCATGTCTTTGTTAGAGAGGCTCTGAAGGGTCTCCAAGGCTTTTCTCTCCTGTCCCAGACCGAGAAAAAGACGAGAGGCCAAGCTGCACTGCTCCTTCATTGGCCTGTTTTCTCTACTTACAAGGTATCTTCTTATGAATAAAACTTTTGCAGAGCGTGGTACTGAGTGGCTGAGCCCACCTCTGACCAGCGACCCCGTGCAGAGCCTGGCACGGTGAAGGGATATCCCAGCCCAACCCTGGACCCCCCGTTCAGCACCAGCCCACCCTGAGGTCACCTCTCCAGGGGTAATGGGAGAGGTTTGAAATACTTTCTCCTAAAGCCAGGGCAGTGCAACACAGCTTTTGGAGGGTCACCAAACCATGCTTACAAAAGGTGTAACAAATGACCAGAACTAACCAACATCAGGGTTAAACACCTAATTCGGTGGGCTCTACTCCATCATGCCAGCTGGACCAGGAGACTTCCACTGTCCTTTATATTAACAGACACAACAGTTCCCTTGGGGCAGACGTTCACTTAGCATAAACTGTGGAAGCTCCCCTGACAGAAATCAAGCTATCGTGCTTTGAACCTATTACAGATCTACCTTGTTTCAAGCTGCTCACGATTCTCTCGCCTTCAAATGAGCTGTCTTCTGGTATTCTTAGGAGATGCAAACAGCTACTTTTAAAAACATTTACCTTATTTTTTATTTCAATTTCCCACCCATTCCCCCCTCTTTAAATGATTATTTATTTAAAATTATTTTTTGAGTGATCTAACCGTCCTTATTGATGCCAGAAATTGTTAGTACTACTTTCCCCAAGTTTCTTTTGTTCTACGTGGGAACAAAACCCTCAGCGCACAGAGCGTGTGAGATAACTCACAAGCCATTTAACACATCTCACTCTACTTGTCCACTAAGTCTGCCCACAAAAAGTCACAGCTGCGTGGTTAAACCTGACATGCAAGAAATAGATGCTGATGCTGATTTAAGAAGCCGACAGAATTCTCCTAATGTCAGCTTAAACAGCTAATGTAAATACAAAATCCTGCCCGTGGAGACATGTGGTCTGAGGTACGTCTCTGTGTTAACCTCAAAATTAGTAAAGCTACAAGTCACGTTCCTGCAGCGTTTAAAGCGTACTGCAAACTCGGATGGATTAATTTGCTAAACAGTTTAATTGGCTTCACTACTACAAATATAATAATGACTGGGATGCAGAGAAAGTGTTTCAGTAGTAATCTTGATGGAAGCGGGTGGACATTTTTCTCTGACAACTGGATTTACAGAACAAAAAACCTGGGAGACCCTCTGAACACAAGTCAGTCGGGTCATCCAGACCCATACGCACCGTATCTGACATCCCAGCTCAGCACAGCTAGAACTTGCCCTAGCGCCGCGGCTCTCCAGCCTTCCCACCAGAGATGCACTGCCAGCTTTGCTCATGACCCCATTTCTCGATGGGAGACTCATTTCTCCAACAAAACATCAGTCATGCTTGTGACTCCTTTTGGGACCGCTTTTTTCAAAGTTTACTTCCTTCTGCAACCGAACTCTCAGGACAGTCGGTGTCATCATCATTCACCCTACCTCTGTCCCAGAGCACTGAAGAACTTATTTCCTTAGCAACGCAGCAAAGCCTCCTAGTGAAACAACAGCATTTAGCCACCGATCAAACTAAAGGACAGTGGAAACCCATAGGGCCTTTACATCCAGATAGGAGCTTTTAATCCTCGGTGACGTGCAGACACGCGAATATTTTCTAGCAGACATTTAGAAAAAAAGCAGCCACAGTTTCATATATGATATGGAGGTGCCACAACCACTATCTCCATTTGCTTTTGAGTCCCATTTCATGGGACTCCTTGAAACACCAACCCATGGACCCAGAGGTCCTCAGTCTGCACTGACTCCTGGTCACCCGCGTGGGCAGAGACCTCCACGACAGTGCAGCCCTTGCCCCCAGGTCAGCCTGAACTGAAGCCCAGTCCCCGGGGGAGCTGCTGTTTTTTGGTCTCCTGCTCAGCTCACACGTAGACATCAAAGATCTGCCTTTGGTGCTGGGCTTTGGCTGCATCGCCAGCGGGAGATGAACCTTTTGCACTGAGCATCTGCTGCAGGTGCCTGGCCATCACCCTTCTCCACCATTGAAGTTCAGCATCTAAAGAGCTTCGTATTAAATAATTAGAAGAAAATAGTGCAAATACAAAGCTTCCTTCACAAACAGCTCTCAAAAAGACTGATGCTGATAAATAAAGAGTCGTGACACACCTGCAAGATAAATACGTATTTTACAGAGCAGGAAATGGAAATACTGGTACCTACAGCATTAACATGAATAAGATGAACACCAGTTCACCTGCACAAGGAAGAGTATTTAAGAGTTATTCTTCTTTTTGCTAGCAATAAGACACTGATTTTGAATTCTCCCTTATTACACTGGTATACCCAGCGCGAATCGCCATGTCCAGCACCTGCTGCAGGCATCCGTGGGAGACACTTCAGCTGTAAACCAGAAAAGAGGCAGCTCATGAGGCACCCCGATCTCACACCAAGCCAGGATTTTGGGAGACAAGTTGCTAAGTTTGGGAACATGCATGCAATACTGGCATGACCAGAGAAGCTTGCATAACCTTCTGTCACCCCTCAGTGCTCTTGAGCATGGGAGAAGTGAGTAGAAACACATGAAAAAAAAAATAATAAAGTATGCAAAACAATAATGCAGCAGAAGAGATATTCCACCTGGGCCTGACTGTCTGTCCAGAACAGCTCAGTCCTCACCACCGCCAGCAAAAGTCCACACAGAGCCCTGACCTCCCGGTGTCCACCACGGCATTTAAATAGCACATCTGCCAATCAGTGGAGATTTAGGGCCAGCGGAGTGGCTGCAGATTGATGCCCTTGTAAGCCGGCACAGCTGCTTAGTTTATACTGCTGAGATTTTGAAACTAGGCGATGGAGTTAATTTTAACCCATCACTTCTCCGGTATGTTTTGCAAACTGAAGCGTAAGAATGTAAATGATTCTAAGGGGAACTCCAGTCATCAGCATCTCAACTCAACATCTTAAAAAAAAAAAAATGCTTTAAGAGAACTGCTTTCCAAAAGGCACTTCATAGAGGAAGTCCAGTGAAGTGCCATCGCTGCCAGGCAGCCAGACTCCAGAGCCATGCCGTGCTCCAGGAAACCTTCCCTTCAATTTCCACCTGCAACATGGTAGGGTCATTGCTGTCTCCTGATGGAGAAACTCTACTGCTCCGTTAATGCTTTGATTCACGCAACATTTCTTTCTTCAGTGAAGTGTGGTTTGCGTTCAGATTTTGCATACCACCTTGAAGATACACTTTGGGAGTTCCCAAAAATAAATATCAAGTAAATGTTTAGAAGTTCCTAAAAATAAGTCAAGTAAATGGCCTGGGGAAGCACTATGAACCCAATTACTCAAAAAAACAGTAAAAAAACAACTGGACTAGATCAGGTTCCTATTAATATAAACTACTTCCCTTCACCCTTAAATTACAGAAATAAAAACAAGAAGTAACCAACCCTGTAAAATACACACTATGCAAAACTCAAAACTGAACTGTCAAGTGAAAATACATGACTGAGGGCTCTCACTCGTGGGCCAGCCATATCCATATTTCAGGAGAACAATACCTTAAACAAAGGCTTTGAAAGATCATAATCATAACTAATAATGAGGAGAGGCAGACTCATAAGTGGATACAGAAAATCAACACAAAGGTCTTTCATTAAAGCTGGCACTGCTTTGCCTTGGTTTCCCTTCAGTCCCAGAAGAAATGCAAATAAACCTGTGACAATTCCCCCGGAGCTGACGGAGGCAGACCAGGAATGAAGGAGGCTCCCTCTGTCAAGTCAGCCTCTCCCTCACTGCCAGGGGATGCGTATTAATGTACCATTGCCGTAAAAGCTTAATTACCATTTTACACAATTATAAATTATCCTGCGAGGCTAATAACCAAAACCTCTGCCTTTATGACAATACACGCTCTCCTTCCCATCCAGCCACGTTAACCCTGGTCAACAAATTCCCTGCCGTCCTGCGCTGTCCCCGGATACTTACGTGCCTGCCATGGAGGAAGCCCTGGTCAGGTAACCCCGCAGGAGGACACGCTCAAATCGGGCAGGTGTGCTTTAAACCCAAAGAGGCTATTTCACCTGGTTGCAGAGCAGAAGACAAATTTGGCAGGGAGACAAGCCAGGAGCCTACATGAAGGCTCGTAACCCAAACAGGAAAGGGAAGCGCCGTTGAGAGAGCAGAAGGGCAGGAAGCAACACTTACTGGTTACGGCAGGGGCGGGGAAGGGACTTTAAAGAAGAAATGTATTCTTTCTTTCAGCTGATTTACCGAACAAAAGTCCAAACAGTACAGATTAAGATTAGATGCGCCGCCTTTGCTTCATTGGTGGCATGGATATTAAAAACATTTTGCTTATTTTCTCAAGGCACGGGTTCGCTGTCCCAAGAAAAAGCAAAAGCAAACAAACCTCAGACCCAGAAAAAATCGCTATTATTCATTTATGGCACGGGCGTTTGCATGGTGCCAAACCAAACCCAGGGGCCTCGTCGGTACTGAGGGCCCCCATCCCACCTCGCCACCAACCTGGCATTGTCTGACGGCAGGTGGGGGGCCAGTCCTAGCCCAAAACTTGAATTAGCCTGGCACAGAGCCCAGGCTACTGCAGGCTGACTCTCATCTCCCACGGCAGTACAGCCTTTGGACAGGAGCTGCCTCACACCTGGCTCACTCGGGGTCCAGCCACAGCAAAAGCTTTTTTCTGTTTGCTCTCCAACCCTGTTGTCCTACTTGGGGCATCACCATAAATACATAAACAAAGAAACACATCTTCACAGAAGGAGGTAATCGATCAAGGACATGGATCTGTTGGAGCAGGTCCAGAGGAGGGCCACAAAGATTATGAGAGGGCTGGAGCACCTCTGCTGTGAGGACAGGCTGAGAGAGCTGGGGTTGTTCAGCCTGGAGAAGAGAAGGCTCCGGGGAGACCTTAGAGCAGCCTTCCAGTACCTAAAAGGGACCTACAGGAAAGATGGGGAGGGACTCTGTGAGGGAGTGTAGCGATAGGACGAGGGGTAACCGTTTCAAATTGAAAGAGGGGAGATTTAGATTGGATATCAGGAAGAAATTCTTTACTGCAAGGGTGGTGAGACACTGGAATGGGTTGCCCAGGGAAGCTGGGGATGCCCCATCCCTGGAAGTGTTCAAGGCCAGGCTGGATGGGGCTTTGAGCAGGCTGGTCTGTTGGGAGGTGTCCCTGCCCATGGCAGGGAGTTGGAACTAGATGATCTTTAAGGTCCCTTCCAACCCGAACCAATCTATGATTCTACAGGAGAAATCTCCAACATTTAAAAAACAAGACAAAAATTTGCTCCAAGGGATTTGTAAGCACTGCGCGCCCTCCCTCCACCACCAGCAGCCGGGTGACCCCCACCCTGGTTCAGCGGCAGGCAGCCCCCGGCCAGCTGGAACCTGGAGATAGCAAAGACGAGCCTTTGTCACCTCTCCCCTGCCTGCCCCGCGCTAAGCCTCCCACAAACAGCACGCGGGATTTAGCTTGGAGTAACCACTGTGGAGATCACGGCCGTAAGGAGGAGGATACCTTATCTCACGGCTTCTGCTGTAGAAGACATGCCACCCGCTATTGCCTTTCAGACAGTTAGCCCTGTGTACCATCCTGCCCCTTTTTTTAATTGGAATGCCTTGCAAAACTAAGCCTCCTTGCCCATGCTGTGTCCGCAGGAGACCCCTGAGAGACTCCAAGCCTTTCTTTCCATCCTGCCACCAGCTGACGATGTACCTGTTCGCATGCATCCGCATTCCCGTTAACAGGGAGGTTGGCTTTGCCATCCAATAGTGCTTCCGCCTCCCTTGCTGTCTCTGCAGGCTCTTGTTTGCCTGCTCGGCCACTCCATTAATTGGGCATTGCCGCCCAGCCACGGCAGCAAGACGGCCTATTAACACAAATTGAAACTTTGCAAATTTAGGAATAATAATTAAAAATACTGCAGTAAAAAGAAATGAGCAGAGGTTTTGGAGGCAGAACCGCCAATTAAAACTTTAGTGCTACCTTCCCCGGGGTAAAACTCCAGCGGTTTTGATGGGCTCCCTCTTAGAGGGGAGAGGCCCTCAGGACAGATCATCCTTCTTTTCTCCCCATTCCTTGGTTTGGCAAACTTGTACACATGGATGTAAACACCCCGCAGACACTGTCTAGTCTTCACCTCAGGGCATGGGTGCGTTATGGCGTGAGCAGATTAAAAGCAGAGGGAGAATTAGTGCCAGGAAAACACAAGTGGGAGAACTGGATGGACCCTACCATGTTCTGGTTGCTAGTAGAGAAAGCTGGGGTTTTCTTCCCGTTTTCACATGAAATTATCTTTGGGGGTTTTTGCCAGTGTGCTCACAAGTTCTATTAATGTGTCTAAATACGTCAGCCGTTATCTGCAATTACACAAACATGGACAGTGCAAATACAAAATGCAAACAACTGCAGAATAAACCCACTGGATAGTCAGAGATCCCAACTTCCTCTCCCGGGCTGAGGCCACCATGAGGACTCCCTGCCTGACGACTTTACATCCTTAATGTCACTTTTTAACACAAACTGCTTAAGAAAATACTTCTCTCATGGCATTACTTGAGCCACCCCAGATGTGATCCCAGGAAGGCAGTGCAGGATCAGCCCGTGGAGGGGGAAGGAGGGTTCACACCACCTTGTGTGTCACTGCAGCGTTTTGCTGAGCCACTTTGTGCCCACCTGGGCATTACACAAACCAGGAATGGACGCATTCCTAATCTGAACCCAGTTCCCTAAAGCGCAATGCAAATGAACTACCTCCCTCCCGTAAACAATCGCACAAAATCTTATCTTTCTCAACTCCTTTGATCCCTTTTGCCCATCTGCCCGAACTGGACCGGGAGCAGCCACGGTGCTCAAGCAACCTCCCAAAGCACACACCACAAATGGTGGAGCTGCTCAGCCCTTGAAGACCTGCTGGAGCCACAGCAGGGACCCATGATCTTACCATGGAGGAAGCACGTAGCATCCCATGCGCACGGGTGCTCTCTGGGAGTCAGCACTGGAGGCTCCAAAGTCTGCACTAATGAGAGCAAAACCTGCAGAGCCCTGAGGAGACCACTCCTCAGGAGACCACACAACCCCTTACGTCCTTGCAGTGGTTTCAGAGTGCAACATGCACGTGAATAACCTTAGATCCTCATTTAATACAGCAAGAAGACAGAAGTGTAAGAAATAGGTTGAACTGGGCAAGGCATATCAGCTACATCAACACTCCAGTGCAGTTTCTGGTGGGGAGCAAGGGCTACCAACGCCGCCCTACCTGAGCAGAGCAGCAGAGTGCTTTTCGCGTTCACTGGTTTTCCTGACATAAAAGATTGCTTTCATGGTCCAGCTGAAAGACCTGCAGAAACTATTGGTGAAATGGCACACAGGAAAAACATGGGTGCCAAAATCTGGTTGCACAGCTGCTAGCGCATCACCCGCTCAGCTGCAGCTTCTGACTCCTCTGCAGTAAATCTCTGTATAACTGAAGGGTTTCGGTTTTCAACCGATGGGGGAAGTTTAAAACCCAACAAGAAATAAAGTTCTCCATGACATTTAAGCAAAGCTTTCTCTGTTGTGTTTTTTCTTATTTCTTTTTTTTTTTTTCTGTTTAATGAAGCATTTTATTAATTATCACTTTTCTGGGATTTCAATTTGGCTGCATTTTCCTGATACTACACCTTTCCGCTTTGAGATCTGGGTGGATTTTGGGCACGACCTTGTTTCATTCAAAACACCTTCCTTTTCATTAATTTAAAACTTGACTTTATTTGGATTCAAGTGGCAGTTCCTCTGTATAGCTCATACACCGCTTAGACTATTACTGTAGAGCTTCTCTGTGTGAACAGAACTTTACTGCATGTATTAGAAAAGAATGTTATAACCTGAAAAATGCATCTCCAGATAACTATGGACTCAAATCACTAATTGCCCAGATCAGCCACACTGGCTCCACTGTTCTAGGCAGAGGGGGATGCAGGAAGGTGGACTAAGGAAAGATCTGAGCAGCCTTGTTATTTATCTGATTTCATGAGATAGAGATAGATAGGGTCTGAGATAGATACAGTCGCTGATTTAGGGGGAAGGAGACAGCAGTTAGTTGTCAGACTAGTTTTCCTGCTAAACCCAGCAGATATGATTCTCCTTACACGCAAATTTCAGCTACAATAATATCAGCTAGAATAATCTGGTTTTAAAGATTTGGTTCTCCTGACCCCAAACACTTTTGAGCACACCTGAAAACTCCCAGCCTCCCCCCACTGCACTCCTGCGAGCGCCGTGCGTGCCCCAAGCACAGCAACGAGCAGGTCCCCAGTGACAATGTCACCCCCGGGAAACAGTGACAGTGAGCGAGACAAAGCCCAGCGCTGCCTCCCGGTGCGCCCGTCATAAGCCAAATTAATTTCATTAATCGCTACAGCATACATTCCAGCAGAAGTGCCTCTAATCACCCCTTCGCATTGCTAAAATGCCTCCCCGGCCCTGGACTAGAAAGGGAGCACTTAGGAGGAAACAGCACCCCGGGACAAATCTCAAACGAGACCCAGTAGCTGATTTCTATCCGGTCCTCACAAAGGACCATATGCTGGATAAACAGATTATTCCAGTCATGTGTTGAGATCTGTGTGAGAAGATCAGGATTCCTGAACACAGAAGCCAGGCTTTAGTTGCAATTATGTGAATATTCCCCCAGGTTTCCGAGCAGCACGTCTGCTGGCCCCATGCTGGGCTTTCATGTTCCAAAGACATCCAAGTACTGTATTCGTTTTCTTTTGGAGGGTTTCATTCCCAGGCAAAACGTGGCTTGTATGAGACAATAATGTTATATATTTTCAACCCTTAGAGCTACAGACTCAATGCAGAAAGGTGAGCGTCTCGGTCTCAAAATGACTCATCTCCAAATACAAAACCCAGTTAATTTTTAAGAATGAAATTAAGACGCACTGTAGAATGTGTGGTGTATACTCTGAAAAGACTATTACAATCATAATACAAAAATAAAACTGTAACCATCAAAGAGCTATTTGAAGGCAGAGACGATTAAAATATTTTTTCCTTAATGAGCATATATTTCAAACCTTCCAAATAACTTTTTATGCCTGCGTTATCTGTTGTTTTTAACTCAGTGTTAATCCAAAAAGGCATCTTATTATACTGCACAAAATTCAAAATTTGCATATGGCAATGTCTTTTGTTTAATAACCTCATGATTAAGAAATCTGAAAGTTCACGCTGAAACAGTACACTCAAATTTCATAAACTACAATTGTATGAATGTATGCAGTTAGATATTCAGATGCGCAAAAGTAATTTCACAGCTGTTAATAGGCTTTGAATGTGAGACATTTCCTCATACACTGAGATTTGCAACTGCTAAACATGCTGATAAGACAAAAGAATGCCTTGTCCTCAGAAAGTTTAACCCTATATATGTATATGCTGTTGCTCTCTCGAATCTTTTTTTTCATGCTCTTCACTCATTTTAAAGGAGCAGGAGAGATACTGGAGAGGAGATTAGAATATACTTATTTAGTATTTCAAGAATTAAAAATGTGCAATGAGGTAAGGTGCTAACTGCCACTTTGACAGCAAAACAATTGCCCTGCACTGAGCATATTTTACAAATGAGAGTCTTCTTGAGATTGTTCATTTAGGATGCAATCCCATCACTGCTGAGGTCCAAGGAAATTTTGCCATGGACTTACAAGAGACAAGACTTAACCCTTGGTACAGATCCATTTAAGTAGTGATAGATAAATATATGGCAGAAAAAAAAAAATAAACCAAATCTTTTAAAAGACCTGAGTTATGCAAGATTTCAGGAGCCCTGTTTTTTTCCTTCTGGGAATCCCCCAACTCTCTCATTCACGTAGTGCGCTCTTCTAAGATGATTTCACCTCACCCCCTCACTCCGCAGAGGGAACGGTCAGGACTCACCTGCTTTCAAGGGGACCGTCTATTTTGGCTGATGCAAACAGCTTAGGTATTGCATTGAGGGAGTAACTGTATTGCAAAGAATTAACTCTCTGGCTGCCTTCAATTTTCCTCTCTATCAACTGTGATGAGCCATGGTCAGCGAGCCCAGAGCCCACGTTAAGCAGCATGGAACAAGTTACAGACCATATGGAGAGAAATAAACTGCCACTTCATACACAGGATATCTATAATGCTTTTTTGCTTGAGTCAGCTAATTGCACATCCGCAAATCAGCACATTTGTAACAAATGGAGCATGATGATGTCACAGGAAATTTATTTAATATGATCAAAGTTTGCCAGAAAAAGTTCCCCTGAAAATATGAAAGTACTTAAGAGTCCTGAGTGCTTGGGACATTTTACAGTCCTCATTAGACAAACATTTCCACATTGTTTCATGGCAGCCAGTGGTGCAGAGGACCGTGTCTTCTAAGCCTCCGTGTCAGCAACCTCACTGCAGACGCCAGCATGAGCATCTCCCCGCTGCAGGCAGAAGGCACCTCCTCGCTTAGGGCTAGAACCAGGCACACCACCCACACCTGCTCCAGCAGCAGGCCAAGAGCAGCTACTGCTCCCACCAGTACCCTCAGATGAGTCCTATCATCTCCTGTCTCTTCCAGAGGCTGAGAATTAAAGACTATAGATTATTACAAGCCATCTTCGGTATGGCAGATTTTAAGAGGCGTACTTAGCTTTTCCACATAACTTCTTTAATGTTAAAGCAAATCAATGACCTTGATCTACGGAGCCGTTAGCTATGGTCTGAGTGTCAATATAAACTTACTTGTGGTATCAGCTGAAAAACATTCTCCTATTTATGTCACCAAGCATACGCTATCCTCCAACGTTGCTCCACAGCAGATGTGCTTCCACTTTCAGCTGGCATTTTTCCTTAGACTTCCGTAAACAGATTATCACAAGTGTTCTCAGGAGCTGTAGGCAGTGGTCATTTGAACAGCATACATGACTTCTCGTAGCTCCTAATTTACGGGGAGGTCATATAGATTTCTGGGTTTTGGATTTGAAACAAGAAATACCAACTTTACCATAGTGTCAAAGAGAGACTTGGAGCTTCTTGCTCAAAACTAGCACTTGCTCATTTCTAGTACTAACCTTTGATATTTAATGCTATCCACCGCTAGGTAATGGAATTCCAACACCATGTTTTACTGATCAGATAAAATACTTGCATCATGAGACACCTCTATAGCATGTTGTGGGCACCATAACCCAGTGGAAGTGGTTTTAGAGGCAGATGGGTGGGTGAGGTACAGCCCAGCAGGTGGGAAGATAAGGAGAGGCTTCCTGATGCAAGGGATGCTGGAATGAAGAGAAGGCCTGTAAAAACTGTTTAAGAGACTGGAGCAGAAGCAGCTGACAAAAAATGATCAGAAATGACATTTAACTGTATTTTTATTACTTGCAGCTCTCTAAAGGCATGTGCCTGCCTAATGTTCGGGGTGTCAAACTGAGAACATTGGATATTAAAAGTCAGGGCCCAAAGCAGAATAGTAAAGTGAAGGCTGCACTATGGTGGTCCCCACTGCTTAGGGAAGAAAGATGCGCGAGGAAGGATGAGAGGCTAAGTTTGCATCAAGATGAAGAATGCCTGGCCTTGTTTCTACGCTTGTTTCTGATACTTGTGCTTCTTGGAATAGGACAGATTATAGTTGGCTTATGGACACAGGGGAACTTCAATTTGCAGAAGGACTGCTGAAGATGGAATGGGTACGGTCAGCAGTTTGTTGTGTCAACTCAACATCTTTGACTACCATGTCATTGATATTTAATGCTATCCACCGCTAGGTAACGTAATTCCAACACCATGTTTTACTGATCAGATAAAATACTTGCATCATGAGACACCTCTATAGCATGTTGTGGGCACCATAACCCGATGGAAGTGGTTTTAGAGGCACGTGGGTGGGTGAGGTACAGCCCAGCAGGAGCGCTGTGGACGCACTCCACAGTGCATCCACTGTGGAGCAGACACACAGGGAGGCTGTCTCCTGTAACAACAGTAGAGCATCCATATCCCTTCCACTTCTCTCATGTCTTAAATAGGTAGCAGCTCTTACAATATAACATCTAACAGGATGCTGAGCTGGTTATGCATGACTCGATACCAGCTCCATCCTTGCTGAAGTTGGTGGAAAACCTCCCAATTTCAGCTGCAGCTGAAACTTATCTTTTATATCATGTGTGTCATCAGTCAGGCAGTATAACAAGGTGCATGATACCAGCCTATTGGAGCCTCATCCTAAATCTGTTGTCTGCACTGATGGTGATGGGCAATGGATGTGGCCTCGATATTTCCAGATATGCTTCAGCTAGGAAGAATAACAAATTACGCCTAGGCACAAACGACAGTCTGTACAACTGATTCATAGTACGTGATTAGACTAAATATCTTCATTCTGATAAAACGTGAACATGGCAGGCCTGGTCGTTTGTACCTTTTCATCACAGAAAAGTACAGCCCTCTTCAAGGTGGGCACAAAACAGCATCAAATGTAAATAAAGTGTACTCAAATATCTGTATAACATGCTGTAATCAGTAGGTGGTTGGGTTTTTTCCCCCTAAATTTCACAAGAATTATTTTCAGATTATTTTAGTAAAAATAAACACCAGGAGAGCTAGTGAATGCAGATGTGCAGTAAGCAAATCCTTTGTCCAAAGCTACTGACAATACTTAACAAAACAAAAATTATCCTGGCAGCCCCTTCCTTTCCCCTTCTTCCCTTCTTCCATTATTTCTTGGCAAAGATTTGTCTCCATTGCCTGGCAGATAAAAATACTTGATGAGTGCCAAAACTGAAACAGGATCCCTGAGCACATTTGTGCACCAGACTTGTTTGCGTGCAATGTTTGGAATTTTGCAAGATGACTATGTATTTTTCTAAATCAACGCTGCACGTTGCTTGCAATGCAGAAGACAGCGAAGAGGAAAGGAATGACTATTTCGAATCATGGCAAAAGTATTCTTGCTTTTCCGTGATTTGTACCCTTTTTCCCCTGGCAACCTTCCTTACCTCTTCTAAAATGATGTTCTTGACTCTGATCTGTCCCCTGTGACATTCCCATCACGCAGAGACACCACACAGCCCCACTTCTCGGGAGTTACATGTCTACTAAACGGGCAGCTACACGACACGTGCATGTTGGGCAGCGAGCGGCTGGTCAACCAGACCACGCACTGCCTTTACCTCGGGACGGGCTCCGGTTTGAACCACTCTCCTCTCCATCCACTTGCTGAGTCTCACAAACCAGTGACTTTTATTCCTCTGCCAAACTAGGCTGACGCTTCTGAGTCTGCTGGGCAGCTATTGGGAAGGTGGTAGAGAGAAGGAAAAGGATGGGCCAGACAGAGCAACTGCATAAGCCTTATTTCCTTAGGAAAGCAAACTAAAGAGAGGTTGGTAGTGAGGGCATCCCAAAGAATCGCTGTTTACCTCCTCCAGTGCCCTCACCAGCTCCTCCATCTGCAGCCAACGACCGCCAAAGCCTCCGCAGCGGCAGGCAGAGTCCCTTCTAAAGCCAAGCTTCAGGCTATTGCCAAACACAGCAGCATTTCACCACCAATGTTTCCATGTAATAGTATCCGGACCAAACTTCTACTAAAAGCACTTCTGGCAATATATTTAGGCATTTTGGCTACACGTAGCCTGTCGCTGATTTCATTAAAACTTCTGAAAGCAATCCCCTGCAACAACAAAACCTGAAGGTGCGAAAAGGCTGGAAAGTAATCATAAAGGATGCACTGGGACCATCATGAAGAATGATCACCATCAATCTCGCAGGCTGTGTCACAAGTTTGGGAGTTGCCACGAAATACTTGTGTCCACAACATGGAGAAGACGTTCCTATGGTTTGTGGCAACTTTGCATGAGCCAGAGTTGACAAAAATTCTTCCACAGTTCTTACAGATGAGCTAAAAAGTCACTGGAACACTGGAACTTTTCTGACTGCACAACCCTATCGGTAAAAAACTTTACGCATCCCAATATATATTAATTTATAAATTATATACATGTACCACTGAAGTTCTAAAACCTTCTTCCCGTACTCCAGTGGATTGTCTCATGGACACCTCACTTCGGAGACCATTGCATGAGAAGATGACAAATAATATAGACCCTTTGTCTAAGTCCCCAGAGGAAGCAGGTCTAGTAAAATGTCAAGGTTTTGTGAAGCAGCATCCTTTATTTCTACTGTGCCACAGCGTTCAGCAGAGTGAAATGTATCATGGCTGGAAAATTATGGAGGGAAAAAGGTAAAATCAAAAATCTAAGGCAAAGCAATTTTCAGTAAAATTTCCCAAACTGTATACTAGAAATTTAAAGTCCTTCTGCCAATCTGGAAAGCCATAACAATTGAAATGAAGGGGGATGGAATGAGTTTTCCTCAAGTTAAGGCTGATTAAGAAGAATAAAGAACCAAATCACCTTTGAATAACCAGGATAAATGGAAGACTCCATTATTCTGTGGTGCTGAGCTGTAAAAAAAAGACCATATAAATTCCTTTGATTTCAAATCTGCACTTGGAAAGTAGTAGCAAACAGTTACAGCTCATAAGGGTGAAAGTTCTCTATAGTTCCTTTATTCCACATCTTGACCTCTCCTTCATATTGGCAATTGTAGACTTTTTCCAAAAGCATAACTTTCTAGTTCTCTGGCATTTTTTTACTGCCTAAAACATGCGGATTTTTTTGTCAGCACTTCAGACAGACTTGTCAAAAGATAACCCTCCCACCCAAAGCTTAACATAAAAGTTTAGCCCTTCAGCAATTATACAGACGGGGAGTGTTCAACAGCCTATACGTCAAGATGTGCTTTTGACAACAGCACGCTGCTTTTATTGTAACAGCACTGAAATATTTAGGACTGTTCTTTTGCGCAACCAATACAACGTTTTGGAAAAAAAAAAAAAAGAGAACCGAAAACCACTCACAAGTCAACAAACTACAGAAAGGAAAGGTGGATGCAGAGAATGGGGGAAGTTTCAAAAGTACCTCATCCTTCCTTCATCCTTCCCTTCCCACTAATGCCTTTCCAAGCCCAACTGCTTCCTAAAGCTCCACCATATCCCAAGATAAATTCAGGAGGGTTGAGCTGAGGTGGTGGAGGGTCTCTAAGAAGGAGGAACATACCACCTGCACCATCTTCCACTTGGCTGGTGTTTAGGCAGCCCAGCCTCTACAGTAATGCTAACAGCCACAGCCAGGTGGGATCAAAAGGCAAATTCCTCTTTCAGGTGCAGCAACCATTATTCCTCAACCCCAACGAGAATATGGAAATGGGCACCCAAAGCTGTATTATGATTAGATTGATAATTAAAAAAAAACAACCACAAGACTTTTGAAAGATTTAATGAATTGCCATAACCTCCAACCTCTTCCCCTACATCCACGCTGGCTTCTCTCTAAGCCCTGAAGAGCTTCCCAAAATCAAAATTGATGCAGAAACCTTCAGTCAGCTCGCAGCAGGATCTCTCACGCTGAACTTTATAATTGGTGTGTTATCAGCTGAGCAACGTTACGGCGTTATTTGGTTTGCTGAAACCAACTCCCCAAAGTGCAAACAGAATACAAATCAGGCAGAGCTCTGAATTGTCTCTCGGGCTGCATACTCAGTTTAGGCAGCTACAGCTTAATGGATAAAACACTGACCTCTGACACCCCTATTCAAATCCCCCTTGCGTTCCCATGACGGGGACTGGAACTGGGTTGGGAGCATTGATTTCATAGAACCACTTTCCTAAGTACTGTCTGCATTTTTTGCCATGAGCCTTTTCTCCGCAATATTCCTGCGCTCCTTGCCTGTCTCATCTCTTTCTGCGTAGGCTGACTGGCTTCTAACGCCCAGACAATGGTCCTTATTTACTTAATAATACAACCACAGCTGGAAATCAGACCGTGGATTTGGGGAACGCTCCTCTGAAATACGTGATGTGTGAAAACAAAACTTCCCTGGTCTAGTGGGAGGTGTCCCGGCCCATGGCAGGGGGGTTGGAACTAGATGATCTTTAAGGTCCCTTCCAACCTAAACGTTTCTATGATTCTGTGATTCCTTGCTGCACTCTGAAGGTTAGGGAGCCCGCACAGGGAATGGTTTCCAACTTTCAGCTTGGTGTTACGCAGCTAGTGGACCCTTTATCATTTGTCTGGTTTTCCATCCCTCCCTCGTATCTTTTCTGGGTAGAGTCATTTTGTTCTTCAGGCCTCCTCCTGCCTGCCCCAGCACAAGAGAAAAGGGAAAACAGAACAAAGCAACAGCTATTAATTGGTGTGCGGTATACCACATTGCTCTCAGCCTCTCACTTCCACCGCTACTAGAGTTAGGTTCACACCGTTTTAAAAATGAGACTGCGAATAAAACCTGCTGATACATGAGATTTTCCATGTCTTTGTTCCTATGCAGGCCCTCTTGGTCTGGGACATGCCTGATGCAGCTACTACCAGCCCCTGCCACCCTCGCTGCTGCCGTGCTGACTGCCCAGCTCTGACTTCACCGTCTCAAGGCACTGCAGTATTTAATAGAAATCACCCAGAAAACAAGGAGAATAGTGCTCACTCCGCAGTTTGTATCTCCACACCCAGCAAACTGGTTGTGGCACCTGTGGGATCTTCCATTCCCTGATACAAAAGTCCCATGCTTGCTTTGCCAGCTGGTGCTGGGTGAACTAAAAACCCTTGAATGAGCAGAAGGTTCAGAAAAGAGAGGGTTTTGTTGCAAATTCCATTTTACTGGTGCTACCAGTACCCCTTCAAGACAGGTTTTGAGGATCAGTCTCTTTAACCTGGCGTCACCCCTGGCTGATCTCAGGCACATGCCAAAACCACGATTCAGGCTTGATGTGCGTCTGTGCTCATCTCAGATCAGGGATGCTCCACAAGATGCAATTTAGTGGATGGAGCCCCTTTGCACTGAGCAGCAGGACACAGGCAGAGCTGAGCCGCAGCGCAGGCTGGAAATGGTGTAGCACCTGCAGTACCAATAATGGCGTCTCCAAAGAGGAGAGGCAGACCATGGTGACCTCTTGATTTAATTAGTTGCATAAATTTACAAAAGGAAAAAATTAGTACGATGGAAACCCTTGGAGGTCTCTGGGAAGTGAGTGTGCTCTGCTGGGATGGGAGATCTCTGAAACCCAGGTATGAGGGCAGTGTCCCTCTGTACGGGCCATGACACCGAAGAGCCAGGAAGCAGAGGGCTGGCTGAATGGGAGGAGAGAATGAGAGGGGGGTTGTAGATTTACATTTTCCTTCACTTTTTCATCTTTACATCATCCACTTCAGACGTTACAAATAAGTACCATCACTTACACTTTGACATAACCCAGCTTCAGATAAGGCTAGTTTCCAGGGACCAGACTAACACTGTGGCATTCCTCAAGCAAAATTGTGCCACTGTTTATAATTGTGATGCTCTAATGAGCACCCAGCTCATTATAATAAAGGATAACACAGTGTGCAATGAAGTGTGCCTTCCGAGACCCTGCACGGCGCAGTGTGAGAGCCGGCACTGCAGGGCGAGGGAGAGGAAGAAATGCCTCCTCCCGAGCAGGGTCACCAGGGTACAGCCAGGGTGGGCAACGCGGTACCTTCAGTGTGAGCTGCAGAGGCTCATGTTTCCAAAACAGCAGAGCTCCCCAGCTCATTCCTAAAGGTACTGGCCCACTTGCTAGCCATCCATGACCCTCTCGGTTGTCTCCTTTGTTCAGGGGTGCAGAGAGCATCACTTGACCAAGAGCTGAAACAGCCCACAGGCCACACTTGTACTGAGCCAATATGAGCCAAACTATTCACGCAAACTAAGAAACTTGTTATAATTATGCGTGATCTCTATGTAAGGCTTGTTTTACACACCAACAACAGCTAAAATTATTTCATCCTTTTCATTTACAGCATTTTGGTGCACATATAAGGATATTGTTATTCTGAAAAAAATAAAGGAAGGAATAGTACCCCTTAGTCCTTCAACTTATATTCAATAAGAAGCAGAAAACCTAATTGAAAGATATCAATTGATTGGTTTATCCTGTAGTAATGAAAACAAATTAAGGCCAATTCAGTTAGTTTAGTTCCACTTGTTTTTTAGTGGTAACACCGGGATTTCTAAAGATATTTTAGGTACCACTCTGAAATCCAAGGGAGACTTGGCACCTGGTATGCTCTGTCTGAGCTCCTTTACAGGAGCAGTGTTTACGTTGGAAGTGTGTTGGATGGTTTCATTCCAGCCTACTGAAGAGCAGCCTCCAGGTCACAGATCTGCTGCAGCTAATTTGGCAGAAGCAGCACTGTCTCTTCAGAGAAGGGCAACATAAATCGGCAGATGCAGCTTCTGTCTGGGGGAATAAACAGCTTTAATTTTCTGCAGAATGACAGCCACTGAGCAAATGTGAAAAAAAAAATAATAATAAAACAAACCAAAAAAAAAACCAACCCCAACCAAAAAACCCATGGTATTAAAGCACAGCTCCTCTGACAAATGGAAACCCTCCCATCTGCAGCAGCTCCGGTTCCCTGGCCAGCACGGTGCTGGGGGGGCACAGCCGAAAGGGAGAAGAGACTTTGTCCACTGCGGCGCTGCAAGCGATTTCAGCCATTTCAGGTTCTCCCCTACCAATTCAATCCCTGATGAGCTTTCCCCCCACTAACAGAAAAGCATGGATCAGCATCTTGCAGGGATGGACAGGACCTGGTCTCCTTTCCCAGATAGCCCTGGGAGAGGCAAAGCGCTTGAGCAGTGCTTTCGGCAGGCAGCAGCAGGGAGGCAGCGGGCAGATCCCTCCACACCATCCCCACCCGGAGGAAGCAGAGTACCCCGACCTGTGCTGGAAACAGCAGTCACAGGCAACACACAGGAGAAGTGCCCTGGTTTGAGATAAAACAGAACCAAGCAGTCCGAGACAAGCAGGAGGTGGCCGCTGGTGCCAATGCCTTACGAGGCTTTGGGGACACTGGGTGGCCCAGGACAGGTTTGAGGAGACGATGGATTATTAGCCTTTCGTGCTCTCCATGTGCTTCAGGTTTGCTCGAGGGTATGAGCATTCAATCTGTAAGGATTTACCCGCACCCACGCTGGTCCATGCTGGGTCACGTATCACTGTAGGGAAGGGGGAAACGGGCAGGAGAAAGGAAGCACAAGTGGTCGTGCTAAAGAGAACATGAAACAGAGAAACCAGGCCCAAACCATCCGTTGGCCATCTGTCCTAGGCACCGTTCTTCAACGTGCTTTTCTTTAACGAGGAAGGATGGCTGTGACCTCCTGCCTACTGATGGCACTCCTCTTCCAGAGAAACAACCAGCCGGATTAAAGTGTACACGGTAGCTCATTCCTGTGTTACCTCATTTGACTATTACTTTAAGGAAAAACCTCGCAGTTCTGAAATCTGAGAACTTCCACTGGAGACTCACCAGCTACTTAGCCACCAAAACCCAAGATCACGGAAAAAAAAGATATATTTTAAAATCCGTTAAAAATCATTAAACTAAAAAATGCTAAACCCAATGTCTAGTTTAAAATAATTTTCAACCTATTTCCATAATGCTACAAGCAACTTCAGCTAGCGAGATGTGTAGTGCATTGAAAGAGAAGTAATCAAAGACATTGTCAGAAAAAAGATGGGATAAGCCGTAAATAGCAATCACATCTTTCAGATGTTCAAGATGGGCACCACTGCTTTCTTGGTATTAAATGGAAGATTTATCATTATGGAAATGATGCTAGATTCTACTTAAAAGCAAATACAAAAAGGCAAAACCAAACCGGTGCCTCCAGTAGAGCACCCACCCAAGGACAATCATGGCAATTTTGCTTTGCATCAGTTAACAGAAGACACTTTTAAGGGCCAGCACTAATATTTCTTGACCTTCATAAGCTCCTACAGCTTACAATACTACTACCACTTAAACCGTCTCCGGAAAAATACATTTATTGTGTTTGAACAAAACCGAATGGCGGTCAGACCCGCCGCGAGCTGGGGCCGCTGGGGAAGGTTGGTTTTGCAGCTCAGGCGCAGAGCTGAACGCGTGGAGGGAGAACCTCTCCCATGTATTGCCCTTTCTGCAGTAAGCAAAAAACATCCCCCCTCTGAAAAACAGCATTTGTAGGTTGTCACAGGATAAAGCAGACCTTAAAAAAAAAAAAAAATGAAGCTTAACAAAGGGGCTTCTTCTTGACGTGGCTAATGGCTCAGGTTCCTCTACAGACAAAGACGCTGTTTGACCTACTGCTCTAATTAGAGGAGTAGTGATGTTGACATTTGTGTTGTGTAAAGCAGACATGTTAATAGCCAGAGGGAAAGCTGTCAGTGCCTCTAAAGATCACAGCATTCACGGCGATGCACGATGCAGCCTTTAAATATTCAAATAATCAATTCAATGCTTAAACTTCTTTTACTGATAACAAGAAACAACCTCTGAATCGGCAAAAAAAAAAAACCAACCCGAAACCAATCCCAATTTCAGTCAGTGTTAATGCTGAAAGATTAACAGGTAATACATGAATCAGTTTTATTCATCAGTATGTAATCCAGTTTTGCCATGAAGAAACAAAAGCAATTTATACTCTCTGCGTTTTCCACTTACTATTAAAATAATAACAAGCACCAGAGACTGTGGTTCATACATTCGTATGTGTCAAGTCCACCTAAGCATGAAAACAGATACCTCTTCTCATTTATAAATACATGAAGTGAGTTTTAATTTAACTCTGATCTATTGCATCATATTCCCTTGACGTGAGCCGCGCCGTTGCTACAGACAGGCGCTTCATGTTTTACCCATCAAAATCCCTGCAGTGAATCCTCTCTGCGCAGCGCCCAAGCACCCTGGAACGATGGAGAGCCCTTAATGCTGCAGCTCAATTAGCTCCAACCCCCCCTCAGGTTTTTTCCCCAGCACGTGACATCCTCAAGCCCGTTTTTACCCAAGGCGAAGCTGAACATGAAGTACAACAGACTGGCAGGAGGTTTGGTGCTGCAACCCAAGACCCAAGCTCTCCATTCCCACCTCCTGTATCCCGAGGAAAGAAGTCTCCTTCAGGCATGGAGAGGGAGAGAGGCTCAGCCTCCCTCGTCACACGCCGCAACACGCTGCCGGCTCGACACAACCCATCCTGGGCACTTTTAGAGCCTGTTTTGTAATTAATTTCTGTAAGTGGATAATTGAGTCATTAAGCTGAATTAGATCAATATGATAATGCACAAAATAAAAACGTAACTCTTATTTTTCTCACTGTTCAGTCCAGCCTTCAAAACCACTGCAATGCGATTGCTACGGCCAATGACTTCTGAAGGAAATTATTTAACCTGGTAGGCACCATGCTGTCCAAACTTAAACAAATTAAGAAAAAAAGACATTTACAAAGGTACGTATTTTGTTTATAAATAGATTGGACTAAATGCCTCACATTCCTTTACTAACGCTTTTAATTTTTTTCCCCAGCTTTTTAAGACTGCTCCACTTTCCTTTGCATGGCATCCCATGTGGCCAGCATTGCTCTAAGGGAAGGCACGGGAAGCTCATCTGTCTTCCCGACACAGCTCCAAACTCGACACATGGACGTAATATATACGAAAGGCAAGGAGACGATCTTAAAACACATTATGGTGAAAGGATCTGTGAGCCTGCAAACATGCCGGGAGGGCAGATCACGAGGAGACACCCCCTCTGAACGGCGGCAAAGGTTTGGGTTGCTTCAGTACAGTAAAATCTGTGCCTTTGTTTGTTGATAATCAGGAAAAATCAAGCCTGAAATGACACTCGTGTGTGAAGGAGATACAGAAACAGGGGCACAGCACACTGTCCGTCACAGCAGGGGAGGGAAAGCGAAGTTCATGTCATTCACTCTTCGCTGCACGAGTGCTGCTATTTCCTATTGATCTCCACCGTAACTGTAAGTAGCCACAGAAAGCCATTTCCACCGCCAGCACAGCGCTTTCCAGAAGCAGTTTTGCTGTTTACAATACCTTGGGGAAACAGGTGGAGGAATGAGGCAGAAGGAAGGAGATTCTTCTCCCTCAATTTTGTTTTATACTAAAAGAAATCCATTGATCTTGTAGGACATTTTTTTTTTTTTCTTATTTAGAGGTCACATCCTTCCATTCCCTGCTCCACAAACCAGACTGCTCTAAGCATAAACTGCGGCACTAGAGGCAGATCCAACAAACAGCAGAGGAAAGGGCAGACAGACGCACGGCAGCGAGAAGACACGAGGCCACGGCCGATGGTTTGCGGTCAGAACTGGGCAAGAGGAGGGAGTCGAGGCTGGTGATGTAGCAGGTACATCGGCATTAAAGGGGAGATGCTGCCCCGCGTCAGAAGTGACCCAAGAAGGATGAGTTCAGAAACGCAAAGAGCTCCTGGTGCTGTCCCTGGAGTCACTCATCTCCTGCTCCCAGAGAAAGGTCTCCCAAAGAACTAAGCTGAGACCCTTAGCTCTTTTGGAACTTTGGAGAAGGGGCCAAAAGCAGCAATCATTTTGGCTCCAACAGGGATAACATTTTGGTGGAAGACTGGAGATAGACATTGCAATAGAGAAACTAAGGATGGTGTAAACACCTTCCCTGAGCATTTCCAGGGAGCAGCCTGTGAGAGGACGGAATCAGCCCACGTAACGCCATCATGCAGAGTTCAGTCAGGGCATTTAGATTGCGTTATGGTGGCATTCAAAGTCTCAGACCCACCTCCCACACGTCACCGGTCGGACTTGTCATGGCACAGAAGACGCCTCTTCCTTTCCACCACATCCTCCTTTTTTTCAAGAGGAAAGCAGCTTTGCCACAGCGGGCTCAGAGCTCGCAAAGGAACAAGCTATATTTATCCTAGAACATTTGCAACTCCTGACGGATCTAGAACATACCATGGTAAAAAGAAATACACGCTGTTTTCCGGTATTGCTGTTAGCACTTGCACAAGCCAAGTGTTACAAAACAGCATCTGACGTGACTGTGCTTTACATAGTCCCTGCAGGGACAAACCACCACCTGGAAGAAAACACCTTTATTAATAAGAGGCCCCAAAGTCCTATATCTCGGTGAGAAAGTTTTGCAAATTCATGGTATGAATTTGTACTTTCTCTTTGCCCGTTCAGCATGTAACTGGCACACGATTTCCAGGCGTACATGCTACTATAAAGTGATTTATTTCTCCAGACAATAGGGGGGGAGCAGTAGGTTCCTCCGGAGCCAGTACTGCTCCTGCTTTTAAGCTTGGCTAAATGCAATGGTTGCAGACGATGGCAGCTGGCAGGCCCAGCCACAGAGCCTGCTGCGAATTACTGTTAACAAACACATTTGGTTTCATTAAGCCTTTCTTCTTCCTCCAAGTGTCATAGTCGCGGTTTCTGGAGTAATCGCAGGCACTGTTTAGAAACATCCTGGGAACGAGCGCTTGAAAAACCCTCACAAGGTTCCCCTCCGAGCTGCTGAGCGCAGGGGTTTACTGCCTGCACCAGAGACGTACCTGCAGCCCACGGGGTCCGATGCCACGTGGAGGGATCAGCCTCGACTCCACAGTCCTCAGTTGCTTCATCCAGGGTGTCCCCTTCCCTGTGAGGTTCCCAGGCTACCTCCCTACCCTGGCAATAGGGCTTCCTTGACGGAAATCAATGTTAAAACTCAGATTAGCGTATCAGGGCAGCGATTCCTACAATGCACGTTTTCAGACCAGATCAGCGACGGCGTATGAACGGAGACTCTGCATCTGCAGCTGAGCAGGAAGGGAGCGGGGGGAATGCAGAGGAAGATGCAGCTTTCAGGGTTTCAGATCTAAATTTTTGTCCGGAGGAGCTGGGCCAGACCACAGCTTTCCCCTAACACCAGTCACATACGTGAAGCAGTAGCGCTCACAGCTATCAGGATTTCCACTGGGAAATCTGTAAGATTTCTTAACTGCCAGTGTTCGTAAGGGGGCTGTGCCCACGGTGACGGAGAGGGCAGTGTGAAGGATGCTACAAGAACCCACATCAGGAAGGCAGCGGTTTGGCAGAATTGCACGCTCCCCACCCACTGTCGGGGTTCGGCATCTGCCTGATCAGAGCCACCAGCAAACGGAGCTGAGGAGAAGCATCCAAGGCTGCTGGGTGCAAGGTGACAGCAACACGAGGACGAAGTTTTCCAGAGGCCTCCGAAGTTGGACAATAAGTTTTGCATGTGCCGAGATGCCAAGAAGGGATGTTGCTTCACAGCTGCTGAGGCTGTGAGCCCACTGCCCTGCAAACGGAGCTGCTTCTATTTGTCCTGAAATTCCAGGTTTGGACCACACCATGTTTAATTAAGGTTTGAAGCTTTCTTTTTTTTTCCCAAAAAGCCAATAGTGAAAAATTCTCCTGATTAGCCAGCAAAAGAGATGATGTGCTATTGGACTGAAAGCTATAAGGCATCCGTAAAGTCTCAAAAGGTACCAATCTGGGTACCAACCTAATGCAGTAGAGGAAAATAGGTAATTGCAGGCTCATATATCATAGAGCCAAAGCAAATTATCTGCTGACGATGTCTTTATAGTGCTGGTGCTGGGGGTGGAGGGATAGTTGCCAAATGGAAACCCACTCAGCCTTAGGAACCAACTGACGTTCCTATACCCAGGAATCACATCGTAGATGCTCACAACAGATGGAAATTGATGGGCTGTAATCTCCAGGAGGAGGATGCTAGCTGCACTAAGGCCCCCCTGCTACCCACCCTCCGTGGCACGACCATCAATCTGACGTGTGTTATTAGCACAAGTCGAGGTTGCAGACCATTGCTGGAGAAAGAAATGAAAAAATCCACAACGCGCAATTGCCGAGGGGAGCCGAGCAAGAGGGTGGCAATTTTTGTCAGTTCACTGGATGAAGATACGACCCTCGAGCCGCTCTGAAGTTAACACACGGGTATTAGCAGGACACACATACGGTTCTGCTCCTACAGCTACACAGTGTGGTTCTCTGCCTGCCTGGTCGCAGCACCAGCGCAGCCGGTTTTTATAACGCCGGGTCACGTAAAGGGAGAAGGACGATGGCGGAGATACCCTTTAGTCTAGCATCAAAGGTGTGTTTTGAAGAGCTGCGTTTGCACTGAAGTACTGTTCAGCTCAGTGCAAAACCGGTCCTGTGAGACACTGACATTATGAAGAGCGATGGCTGGCGCTACGCAGGGAGCTACATCCAGCCGCACGAGCACTCGCAGCGCGCCCACGTGCCTGGCGGTCGGCGCTGCCGGTTCAGGGGATTCGGGGCCGCCTTCGTCTCTCTGACTTTCTGGAAAAGACAGAATCAGGGCAACTAACTTTTCGCCATGTGCCGTGCTTGCTGCCAGCAGATTTTCTAGCATGTGCACAGCCACAGCAGCAGCCAGATTTTGCTCCCCCCCCCCCCCCCCCTATATTTCCGTGGATAAATACATCAAGATGCATTTATCTTGGGTGTAACCTCAGGAATGTCATTGTGGTAAGAGCAGAAATTATGTGGGCCATATTACAGATGAAACCCTGTCACTGGGGAAAATAATTTCACATGTATTTATCTCACAATTAATAGCTTTTTTTAGAGGAAAGAAACGTTGCGAATATTTTACCAAATGCAAGTTCAAGAGAAAACAGAATATTGATTTTAGAGAATAATTTTCAAATGCTTGTAATGATAAAACATTCTCCTGATAGGTAGTTCACAGAGATAACCCCAGGCCAGAGTAGGTGGAGACTAACACATCGATTTCATCGAAGCAGACAGAGCGTGCATCAGTTTGAAAGCTGGCCCTAACATTTTCCTTCTTTGAGTCAGTACCAGAATGGCATAGTAGGAAAACATTTTTAAAAATATCCACCGTGGCTGATACAGCTGAAAATATGTTCTGAAACAGCTCGGATGACATACAGAGTGACAGAACGTGGCGGTCGGGATATAGCATGATTTACACAGACATCCCTATTAGAACATGAGTTACTTCTCGAGATTCATGCATCCTGTAATGATTTACTGCAATTTTTAAATTAGAAACAAACAGGGAAAAAACCACTCGGAAGTCCATAACAGGACACACAGTTATGCTTGTGTTCTTTCACCATTATGTTTGCGTTCTTTCATCTTGGTGTTGGTAGACACTGCTGCACTGCGCTTCCCATCCACCATATGAGGATATTTTGTCTCTTCCCCCAAGCCTAGCGGTAGTGGCACATTCTGCTTTCAACAAATGGTCCTGAAAGGCTGCTTTGCTTTTGAAGAGGAATATGAAGAGAGTAGACAAGGCCAAATTGGCTTGTCCTGAGCATCGCTTTGTTGTGAAAATCTGCCCGCCGATTTCATAGAGATGCTGTGGTTGAACCCCCTCCAGTGTCATCCCCCACAGAGCAGTCCCCACCACCAGGCATGGAGGATCTTGCTTTTCATGTCCAGAGCCAGGTTAAACCCAATACATTATTCAGCTATCCGATTTCACTGCAGATTTGGCAGTTTGCTAAGGTACAAAGGTTATTCAGCACACATTATTGCTTAGGAATCATTTGCCTATTCGTAGCACATAATTTACATTTTCTGGCTTTTTTTAGCAAGGTTGTTCCAGGCACAGTAGGTATTATAATAAAGCATTCAATACCTATTGAAAAGTCACCAGCTCTTGTTTCATTTTTGCAGACGGAAGGGTGAATTTCAGGACAGGATGAAGCAGATGTGTAATTTTGTATCCCTTGTAGTGGTCTCAAAGAAAGCGCGAATAACCATCGTTTTATTCCGATGGCAAGCTCTCTCCAGCGACAAAGACATCCCTTCTGCAGCAGAGGCATTTCTGAGGGGTTTGCAAGCTATCCCCATCTATGCCTTTTCTATACCCACCTCTTCTCCTCGGAGATCCCCCTGCCCATCTCAAACATTCCATTTGCAGGCACATCACACACCCACACCAAATCCAGCGCCTGAGCCTGCACCCCGCTCACCTTACCGTCAACAGAAAGTTTTCTCCCTCCCTCAAACGCTGGCAGTTTCCATCAAGCTATGTTTGTTACAGTAGAAATTTTAGATATGAAAGTGAGAAATAAAAAGCCCGGAAAGAAAACCACAGCACTGTGGCATCATCGTGAGATGTGCCCTAAGCAGATAAAAGCTGCTGTTGCAGAGGTTATGAGTAATTTTTACAAAAGAGAAAGTAAAACTTTGCACAGGCCTACAAAAAAAACCCAACTCCTCCTGTGAAATCTTAGTCTTTTCATGTATGCTGTCCTCTCTGCTGCTTTGTGTATGGGTTTACTGCTGCCTCGAATATGGTCAGGGTGCCCCATGTTCCCAGCAGAGCAGGGACTTTACTGCCCACAAGCTCTTTCTAGATATGAAACCTCTTCAGGTGCTCAGTGTCCTTCTGGAGCTTTTCATTCAGAGCTGAGTTGAGTGAGAACAAACTACTTTTGCCGCACACAGCATCGATTTTGCAATTTTGTTTACATTAGATTGGGACCATCACTGTGACACTCCCATAGCATCTTCTAGAAACAGGGAAGGGAAGAGAGTAGAGAATCCCTCCTCCTCTCCCAAACGAACCACCGTACACCAAACAGGACTCCTCTCCGTTGACATCTTTCAGGAACACAGTATGAAAGTGCTTTTAATTATTTGCCTTTTGGTTGATGTGCTACAGTCTTTGCTTGGGAGGGAAGAGTAGGTAAAGAAGCACGGGAGGAAACTTATGTGGTTTGTGGCAGTTCTTAGCATGTCAGTTTTACTGAGGGTTGAGTTTACTTTTGTTTTAATGAGTCTCTTTTGTCTCACCGTCAGCTCTGAAACAAGTCTTCCTGCACAGAAAGCTCAAACTTTCCATTGTGCAGAGACACCATCCAAGACTAAACCCTACATGCGGTTATTTCCAGTTGGCGATGCCACAAAACTCACCCAAAGCCACCACGCAGGTGAGTGGCGAAGCCAGAATCGGACCCAGGAGCTCCAGACCACCAGGCCAAAGCCCAGATGCAGATTGTAGGGCTGTTCCTCCTCCGCTCACCCTTTTCAAACAAACCACTATGCTCATAGGAAACCTCATCCCAAGCCCTCAACAGCTACATGTGGCAGAAGGAGAAGGAAAAAGAGAAATAACACTAGTAACAACAGACAGCTACAATCTCTAAATTTTCACCATCTGCACGCTGTATTTCCTAACGCGGCACCTCCATAAAAAGAAAAGCCTTTTTCTCAATGCTGGGGATTAAACCCCAGTCAAATCTGACAAATAAAAGCTTATTCAGAAACTCGGATGTATTTCTTGGGGATTAATGACACTTGAAAGCAGAACAAACCATCGCACTACAATAAAGAACCATAAGGATAAATCAGCACTTAATGGTGATTTACTTCCCTTACAGAAAACGGAAGAATTGAACTCTTTTGGATGAACCAAATTAAAACCACCGTTTTGGGCTATAACAACCCTTTTATTTCAAATTAAACTAGAAACTAAGCGTTGCTTTCCAATTTGGGATACTTTAAAACCTTTCTAATAAAAGCAAAGACTAGTTTCATAAGAGGACTTAAGAGCGTGATTTCACAACCACTGCAGAAGATGCTTTGGGTCTGCGCCGTAGATCTCTGTCCCGGCCATCTCTTTTCCCTGGAAGCGAGACATTCCTGCAGAGATGCAGTGAGCTGGGATGGATGCTGCAGCCTTGCGTACCGCCTCCCTCCCTCCTGCCCAGGCTCCTTCCGAGCACACCTTCATCTCCAGCGGGGCCCGCAGGTCGTTCTTCCCAAAGCAATAAAGTACATGGGGTTGATCGGTATCGCTGATATTAATTATGATTTAAATCAGTAAGTTTAATTAAAGCAGGGTTTCCTGCGCTATCTCCATTTTGGTTTGCATATGTGCTTTTTAAAGCTATTTTTCCCAAAGGAAAATCTTATTGGTTAGAAGAAACGTGGTGCTTTCCTAGGTGATCAGGAGAATACATTATCCAGTATCTAAACGCAACAAGCAATTACACAGATTAAACATACCTTTAGTCAGAATTTTAATTTTAACATTAACTTAGGCAAAAGTGAATGATGTTCATTTTGCATTTCACAGATTTATTTTTTTTTCCTGGTTTTGATTTGCCATGCTGTGTAGTGATGGAAATTTGAACTTTAATTTGCAGCATGCAAAAATAAGCTTACGTAACTCCCTCAGTGCTATCTAAAAATTAACTTTAAAAATGTTACAAAATAGAGATTAAGTATCTTCTGTCATCACACCGAACTGACAGACTCTAAGCCTGGTCTCTTCCACAGCTTTGAGCTAGCAGAGCTCCTTGATTACATTTTTATTCATAATTAGAATACCAGGGGGAAAAAAAAAAACAAAACCAACAACAATACAAACTTTACACTTATTCTCTTCAGTTTCCAAATTTTGAACTCACGTTATTCAACCGATGCAAGTGAACTAAGGGGAATTAATGCAGCCCTCTCCCTACTTCTGCAGGAAGAGGCAATAGTGGTTTAACTATTTAACTAAACACGAACTCTCAGAGTTCCCCCTTTTCTGTCAGTAGACATTCTTTGTAACCTCAACACCCAGCATGTAGCACTGACAGTGAAGGTAGATTCTAACAATTTTTTTGGAAGATCTAAAAAAAAAACAAATAAAAACCTTCATCCAACCAAGCAATGAGCTGTGGCACACGCTGACAAAGGCTCTCAGACTGAAAAATGTAAAATACGATTTATATATTACCTTTTATATATTTGTGGCTTATCAAAGGTAAAACCCAACCCCTAAATCCTTCTACTAGGTCACCTTCTTGTATAGGTTTTCCACCCCGGGTGAATTTCCATATTACTTCCTTTAATAATAGCACATATTCAATAAAAGCTCTCCCTCTTGTTTCAGAATTAATTTCATTTACATAATTCACACTTAGAAAGGTACTGATGCCTGATTTCATTCATTTGCCACCTGATGCTGCTCCTAACCAAGTACCATGTAAAGAACCTTCTCCCAACCTCTGAAGCTGCTCAGCCATGAATCGACATGTAGCCACAGAAGTATTTCAACATCCATAGCATGACTTCAAGGAAAAACTGCAGCTCTCGCATCTCCCACCTTTTCCAGTGTTCAGAATAACAATCAGGTAACCAGATCCACTGAAGACAGAAAATAATCTAATAATGGCTTTCTTGGCCTACAAGTCTTCCAACACCTGCTTTTCCTGCTGTGTTTCATATTTCAAAGCCCTTTGAAAATAAAAGCGCTATTTGCTTCAAGTCCCCATTTTAAACAAGCCTGCTGAGTATGCCATTAATAACGCCCCAGTAACAGAGGCACCAGGATAAATACAAATAATTACAAACACACTATTCAACATGAATTTTAATCCCCCGTTATCTCCATTACCTCCTCTATTTGTTTCACATTTAACTGTCTTCTTTATCTGGTTTTGTGTTTGTTTTTTTTTTTTAAATCCAATTAAAAAAATCCTGAGAATAAAGCATTTTGCTTTTTTATTTCTTAACTCAGATGAGCCCAGACTGGCAATATGCTCCCATCTAAGCCTTCTCTGCTGGCTCACGAGACACCCTTCTTGCAGCAACACACTTGACGGATGTGCGAGATGGTTCAGCCACAACTAGTGCCTGGACAAGCTTTAATGGGTCCTTCATTAGGACTTGTAGATGGAGTTTCACTCTCACCACTCCAGGAACAAGACCTGCCTAAGAGCTGCTCCAGGGTCTTGTGCTACCTCTCCTCTGTGAGGACAGGCTGAGAGAGTTGGGGTTGTTCAGCCTGGAGAAGAGAAGGCTCCGGGGAGACCTTAGAGCAGCCTTCCAGTACCTAAAAGGGACCTACAGGAAAGATGGGGAGGGACTTTTTACAAGGGCATGTAGTGATAGGATGAGGGGTGATGGCTTCAAACTGAAAGAGGGGAGATTTAGATTAGATATCAGGAAGAAATTCTTTATTGTCAGGGTGGTGAGGCACTGGAACAGGGTGCCCAGAGAAGCTGTGGATCCCCATCCCTGGAGGTGTTCAAGGCCAGGCTGTACGGGGCTTTGAGCAACCTGGTCTGGTGGAAGGTGGGGTTTGGAACTAGATGATCTTTAATGTCCCTTCCAACTCTAACCATTCTATGATTCTATGCTTCTGTAATTTCATGTGCAGTCCAGCTTCACAAGATCACTCCTGCAGGGCCATCCCAACACTTCTCCTACACAACTTGCTGGCCCCAGTGCTGAGCTACTATACAGAAGTGCCACAGAAGTTCCCCTGCCTCTTGCAAGTTCTCCACCCGTCTTTTGCAAAACCAAAGGCAGCATTTGCTTCCTGGGACATCTCGTGGCAAGAAGGCAAAACTGTTCTTGAGTTATTCCAGCCAAGCGACTCGTATGGTTGTAGGTTTCCTCCCTACAGCATGGAGGGAAGAGAGGTAAGATCAGGGGGAGATGGGGAAAGATGCAGCAAGAAGGGGCAGGACAGACTGCTGAAAGACAGAAAGAAGGGGACACTGCTTGTTAGGAAGAAAAACAAGTGAGTTTTTTTGGTTTTGTGTTAATCTAGTTGTCCTGGGTCAAATCCAGTGGAGGCTGGCCAACTTCCATTAGCTAAGCAGCCGGCCCACTACATATTCCTTTTGGGGATTGCTGTTTCATTTCTAGTGGCCTTAAAGACACCTGCTAGAGCTCTCTGCTACCACGGCCAAACATTGCGTACAACTAAAAATATGCTTTGTTTATATACATGAAACTTTTAACAGACTGTAGGGCTTGTGGCCCGAAGTCAACAGCAGTGAATCTCTGTTTACCCACACAACAGGTGCAATGAAAGCAAGGGCGCTCCCCTCCCTCGGCATGTAGCAGGGCGCTGGCAGCAGGAGGAAAGGGGAAAATACCCCAAAGGATAAGAGAGGGAAGGTCTGAAGGATCAAGAAGGCCAAGAAGGAGAGACTTCGACCTCCCTTCCCCAGCTCCTTGCTATCCCAGAGGATGAGATCCCACATTCACTCTTGACCGTGAGAAAAGATGATGCCCTTTGGCATGAAGATGTTGGTAGGCGATACATTTTTAGGAGATCTTGCAGTGCAGAAGTCTCCTTCTGGACCACACCCCAGCATTTCTCCTGCTCCGTGACCCCGCACTGCAGCCATGCTGGATGGCTGGTCATAGACCAGCTGCAACTGTGGGATCCCAGGCTGCGAGAAGCCCTGCAACACAGCTCTGTAGGCATGTGCGACGCGGCACAGCTGCAGGGAAGTGTGAAATGGGTGTCCAAAGCATGAGTCACACATTCCGGGTGCAGGCTGCACACTAGGGAGACAGGCCAGTCTTGTTTCTTCTCTTTAACCACTGCATTCACTCTCTGCTGTTTGGAGCTAGCTACTTCTTCCACGCTTAGGCAGCACACCCTGCTCCAAGACAACCCATGCTGGCGGGCAGATGATGTGTTTGGGAGGAATGGAAAAGGAAAGAAGATTTTGTGAGTTTAGTTCGTTCCTCCAACATGAGCATTTGGAGGGAAACAGGAGCCCAGAGACTCCAAGTCTGGTCCTTTTTCGTCAAAAAGCCAAGGAGATCCTGGGAGCATGGGGCCACGGCTGGCAAATTGGAACAAGACTTCTAAGAAGAAAGAAGAGAGGCTGTGGGAGTCTGTCCTCACAACACCAAATACAATCCACACAGGACTCTAAAACAAGTTAGAGCAAGAATATGAATAGATGTTTAAATAGACTGTTGTCATCTAGTACATCTCACAAATCTAATCAGAAGTAACTAATACTGCAAAAAGCCTCTTGCAATGGCATCAGATGTAGCATTTAATAGTCGATTTGCAAAGGCTATTGGTTTCTTTCTCCCTTTTTGGATGTGTTTAGTTGATGTTTCACATCAGGTCCTGCTCCTGTCTCAGTCCATATTCAGTTTGTGACCATACGGACACCTCTCCTTGTCTCCCATTCACCTTTTTCTTTCACCTACCACAGCAACAACATCTCTGGGGTGTTTCTTCAGCCACAGTGTTGGACTGTGGCAGAGGCACACCTCTGAAAGTAAATACAAAATACCACCATGAATCTTCAGATCAGACTCATGGAGCAGGACCCCAGGTTAACAAAACTGTCCAACAAAAGTGTAACTTTGTACGTTAAAAAAACCTAAAGTTAGTTTGATAAAGCACTGAAGACGTGTTTAAGTCCTAACCTATCACAAAGCTTTGAAGCACATGCTTTGAATTCAAGTACGCGCTCACGCTCTCTGTTAAACTGGGGTCCATGCCCTGGTTTGAATCCAACTCTTTTCATTTCACGTTGAGTTCACGGAGGCCACCTGATCAGCTGGAGAGCAAGACTACCGGGATTGGCAAAATGAGCACCAGATCCCCTACTTCCCAAGGACAAAGGGGTTAAATTCCTTAGTATAAGAGGGGCTCAAACACAAATATAATGGAGGCAACGCAAAATCTCAAAAATTAACAGTAAACAGGACAATTTGCTGGCAAGTCGAAATCTTTATCTAAACCGCTGTGCCTCATGAGGACATTCGCAGGCAGAATACAGTAGTAACAGTAAGAACTATTAAGCAGGAAGACGCACAGGAAATGTTAGACACACATTTAGATCTGTGTGCAGTTAAGGACTTGCTACAAAGCCTGCTGAAGCCAAAGGGTCTGAGAACAGTCCCAGAAACCTAAATTTAGAAAAAAAAATAAAAAAATTCCAAGACGGATGTATTTGTGATCCATGACTGAATACAGCTAAAGGGAACTGTTTTTCCTAATTATATTTATCTGGAGAATCTTTTTGATTTAAACACTCGCATAGCTGTAACAATGTTAGCTAATCTTGGCAGAGCCAGAATAGAGTAGACTGACTAAAATTAGGTTTGCAAACATGCACCCAGAGACACAAGGCTTGACATGACTCATCTACTTCTCTAACAGCCTCCCTGATAGACTAATGGAGGAATCCTCCACAAGGATAATAATTTTCTCAATAAAGGCAGAAGATTTAAAGCAACCGTGTTATGAGCAATAAGGAGATACTGCATTTGCCCTGGGGTGGCACATTAATTTTCAAGTCATCTAGCAATAGGAAACCTCTTATCTGGAGAAAGTACTTTAAAATATTTTCCTGGAAAGGTAGCTACATCTGAATGAATGTGTTAAAGCCTATATATCCCCACCTCCTGCCACAGATGGGCTTTGCTGGGAAGTCACATTATAAAATAGTGTGACATGTAAAAATACAAAAAACTTTGTCCAGGAGGGGCAATCCAAAAGAAAAATTCCTAAGTAGAAGCTGTTTCCTAGAGAAGAGTGTCTCAACCTTGGTAGGTTTACACCGTCCCCATTCTGCAGACAGCAAATCTGTTTTGCCCAAAGTCACCCCAGTGCTAGCACAAACCTCGTAAGAAACCCCAGGTCTCCCAGGACCTGCTCCCAATTCACTCACCACGTCCCACCATCTCCTTTCTGAAACCCATCCTGACTCTATGATTCCATAACAGGGGTGGCAATAAGAATAAATCCAATAACGTTCTGCACTAAAATGCTGAAGTTGCTGAGATCAGTACTTTCTACCTGAGTTCTTGAAGCTCAGAGAAGAGTTCCTACGTGCCATACATGCCTCATGCTCTCCAAAGCCTGAGCCAAGGCACAACACCACTCTAACAGGCTCTTCTTATCAGTGCCTCTAAGACCACGCAAGCAGGCATCAAGATCACAATAATCTGAGATGCAGGGGGGCTTTCTGCAATGATACGTTCTAGAAAATTTGACCACTTAATCAAAAATAACACTGGGTGACGCACATCGCTGTAGGAAAGACAAATTGTTTCACAGACAAGGATGGCAGAAGGACAAATACCGCACCTCTCCCGCAAACAAAAAGTGTGAGCTCAAATTCTGCGCATACAACTCAGTTAAAATTTATCCTGGCACTGATAAAGCTATGATCATGCCAAGGAAGCCTTGGAGGCTGAGACAGGGGAGGCCATGGAAGAAGATGGAGTTGTTTCCTACTTTCAGAAGGATTTAGAAGTCCTAGATCAAGCTTTTCACGCCCCTTACCTACCTGCCTTCTGTTTCTGGCTAGCCTCCTGGGGCTTTATTCCAGTAATGGCTGCAAATCCAGCCAGAGTAGTTGAGCCCACAACTGCTCTTTGTACCGTACTCCCGCAAATTCGGATACTCTGGTGCCCCTGGTCCTTCCTTTTCCTACAGGCTCTTGGGTGCCTCCTGTGAGGAGCCTCCTTGGAGCAAGGCAAGACAAAACTCCCTGGTCTTTGAACTGTCAGGGCAGGCTATAAAGAGCTCACGATGGTGGAGGCTGCAGAAGAGAACAGACCTGTATAAAGCAGGGGCGTTGCGATAAGAAGGAAAGTTACTGTGTAACTGGTTTAATTGGTGTAATTGGTTGGAGACACCATGCATCTTTTTACTGTTATAGGAATATGAAATAGTTAACATCTCGTTGTCTCTCTTCCACCTTACACTCAGAAACACAGCGGCACCAACATTTCCCTTACTGGGAATAACTCCATTTCCTCTGCAAGCAGAAAAGTCAAGGAACTTTGTATTTTTAAAAATGACAACTGAGATTAGACTTGACATTTAGAAGCTTCCAAAACTGGCAGGCCTTAGGGCCAGGGACTTTGCAGTCCCGAGAGGGCAGCTGTGCAAGTTCAAAGAAATGAAGTGCAAGGGAATTGCCTAAACTGACCTCCTCTTCTGCAGCGGGGAGAGAAAGCCCAACGCTTCCATGCTTCACTGGGCAGGCATTCATGAAGATGAGTAAAATATTATAATGAAAAGCCCAGTCTTCACAAGCAAACTCACTGAGGCAGCTGGTCTCCATCCCAGCTTAAAATTTCAACTCTACCGGGCCCTGTCGAGGAGCAGGATCCTGACACAAGCGGGTTACCTTCAGCTTTCTTTCCTTACATGACTTCACAACCCTTCTTATGTCAGTAGGTGAATAAAACCCCTTGGCATAGCCACCGTCGCTTCACTCGCAGACTTAGGCAGCAATCTCGCAGTGGGGAACTGAGTCCAGCAAGCCAGTGAATGCATCCTTTCTGTCTTAAAGAAGTGCAACACAGCATTTTCTGTTAGAAAGAAGGCCCCATTGTTCAGCACCTTTTGAACACATGCTTCCAGAAGAAAAATATCTGCGGCTATAATTAAGGGAAGGGTGCTTAACTAAATACTTCTTTTGTCAGCCATTCATTTCAAAATGAGAATTTGTTGCCACATTATGCCAGTTTAATATTGGATTGCCCTCAACCAGAACATCTGTGTACTTAACCAGCTGCTTTAAACAACTGCCTTCTTTAAAACTAAGTCAAACAGATTATGTGGTTTATTATAGCCAAATTTCACTGCAAAGTTCATTCTCTCCCATGCTGCAGTTGGCAAAAAGAGAGCTATAGAGCTATCAATCCATTTCCAAATTAAACAAAAAAAAACCCCAAAACTAAACCACTCTTACTAAGGGGACAACAACTAGCGCCTTATAACTGTGATAAAGATGTTAGCGCAGTAACATTAAAAATTATTTACATATCCATCTGCTTAATATTTGATAAGGTAGTTGGAAGCACGCCCCAGTAAAGAGCCAAGCTCAGCCACTGGCAAGAAAAGGGCAAGAAGAGATCAGCTCCTGGGGCACGTTGGTAATGGTAGCCTTCGGTCCAGCGGAGGCTCGGCGGCACTTTTAAAAGCACGGCAGCATCTCTCAGATGAGTGAGATGGGATTTCTTCCCCCGGAGCTCAACTTTTAAAGCAAAAAGTTATCTGTTATCCCTGTGAGAAGGGATTTAAAATGTAAACTGGATGTAACGGGCCCATCTGCCCAAGTTTTCAGAAAGCATGAACCATGCTCAAGCCCCACGCTTAAGCTGTTTGCTTTCATTATTCCCTGTTATTTCCCTTCTTAATGAATTATAAGCTGGACCCAGTACAAGAATAAAGTAGTACCGCACGGAGAAGACCCCCAGCTACTCTACACAAAACACAGCAGTTTGAGACTTTGACAAGATGAGTCAACAGGAGCACAGGAATCATTTTATGAAGGGAATTGCCTTTTTAGTGTTTAGGAACTACTGCATCAGTGAAACTGGGCTGGTGTAGGATGGCATTTAAAACAAAACACTCAGGAAAAATAAGTGGCTTCAGGCAAATGTCAGCTACCCCAGCTTCATTAGTTAATTGATTCAAAGCATAAAGACAGTAACACCCAACTGAGATGACAAAAGTTACAGATTGTCAGTATAAGTCACAGACCAGGAGAAGCTCAGCGTGCACTTTTATACATCTACTTTTATGTTTCAGTTGTTCACTGCATCTGGAACCGTCTTAAACCCCCTGCAATTCTCTCCACAACTTCTCCAGCATCCCGAAGGGGAAGGTAGGTAAATCACAAAGGAAGCTATTCTGAGTCTTCTTCATTTGGATGGGTTTTACTACCCAAGCACAGGTAGCTCTTTGGACTTTTCAATACATCTTTCCCTTGGAAAGCTTCACGATGCTGCAATACAGACATTTCTGTGGTTTAGGTGCTACAGGTCCAAAATAGAGCCAAAGCACAAGAAATGCTGGCAAACTACAAGGCACATCATCCAACTTAGCATAGAGCAAGGGCTTTCGTAAATAGTCTGTATGAATACATAGGGACGTGCAAGATCAGTTAGGATAAATTAACCTGAAAATATTGATGTAGTAGTGCTTAGGGTACCCCCGTAAAAGGTGGCCTTCAGATGGCTGTGTAAGCATCACAGGCGCTGCATTAGAAATATATTTCAAGGAGAATTTAAAGTAAACTTAAAGAACAAGGACATGCCGTGGGATGCTGTAAGCATCAGAGAAGCAAAGAACGGAAATGGTAAACGCTCGCTACAAGAGGGCAGTAGGTGATCTTGTTTGAAGAGGTGCAAACAGAGCTGCGTGAAACATCCCAAGTAACACCAAAACCGTTCTGTATTTTGTACCCCAATCACAGGCAAAGTTCCGTCTTGACTAACACCACATACTGCAAGGGATCTTATTCACCCCGTTTCCTGAAATAAAAAGATGCACCCAAGCAATAAAATTAATTCAAAGCTATGATCTCACCCAAGTTGATGAGACAGTACCTGGGTGATTCCATGTTTGTGCTCTAAAACTCTAGTTAAATCCAATGGACTTTAGAACAGAGGGACCAGAAGCTGGAATAAAGATGATGAGACAACAAAAGTGTCACAAGGAAAACCCCACTATAAAAAAGATAAACTGCTGTAAGCCACAATTTGGGCCAGATGATGTATTAAAGCTGCTCACACTGTCCTGAGTTCTGTTTCACCTCACCCAGCCCAGACAACCTCTAAGTTTCAGTTCTTCATTTGGGCTCCCTTAAAATCAGAAGAAACAATAGTGTTTCTAGAGCATGCTTCATCTACTCCTAAAGTAGGCGGCGAAAACAGGTCAGATGAATCATGTTAGCAGCAACTTTTTCTCTCCATTGACTACACAAGGAGCCTTCAGGGACCAGAACCAACGCAGACGTTCAGAGTTAGGGGAAATGAAGCCCATCTCAGACATCTGCACAACTGCATCCACGGCACTGCTTCTCCTCCCACAGCTGAAAGCGGGGCTCATTTCCACTGCAGAAAAAAAGTCAAAAGTAGAAGATAACCAGCTTTCTGAAGACTGATGCTGAACCTGAATTCCCAACAAAGGCAAGGTCTTTCCGTTTCAAACATCTGAATGAAGAGCTGAAAGGATCTGAGTCCCTATTCCTAGCACTATATCTAATCTGAGAGCTGACGTTTGGCATGCCATCTAACCTCTTTTTTTCCTACTAATTGCAAAGTAGGGATAATTATAACAATCCTGCAAGAATGCTGCGTCTTTATTGATGAACATCTTTAAAGTGTCCTGGGGGTCCAGTGCCTCTCATCAAAACAGAGATGCTATCAACTGTTATATGAACACTATCATGATTACCATTACACAGACAGCGTTTATCCAATATTTACCTTTAAAACAGCTGAAATTAATTTGCATGTGCTTTTTTTTTTTTGGATAGTCCTTCTCAGTGGTATTCACATGCCTATTTCTCTGGGATTTGTATCTTTTGATCTGTCACTTTGCAAGTTTACCACCCTTTTTTGCTGCCTGTTAAAATCATGTACTAATGAGAAAAAAAATAATTTTTTGCTTTCTGCCTAAATACGGCTGTATGTAAATCAATCTCTCTATATATTTAAAAGCCCGCATATTCTGCCATTAAGTTTAGCAGACAAAGAGATTTGAATTTCGGCAATGTAAACAAATCTGCAGCCTTTTGCCAAATCTAATAGACAAATATGAATAATTCCTGTCTAGAAGCCACACTTGAATGACTGTGCACAGTAGCTTGGGCTAGAAATCAAAACAAAGTCTCATTGTCTCCATCCTCTATCCTCACAACCCCAGCAAGGAAAGCTCAAGGAAATCACATAATACAGACGCTTTCATTTTAACCTGAAAACACCTTCCATTTATAGTAGGGTGTGGAAATACAGACAGAAAAATATCATAGAATCATAGAACCATAGGGTTGGAAGGGACCTCTGGAGATCACCTAGTCCAACCCCCCTGCCACAGCAGGGTCACCTAGAGCAGGTTACACAGGAACATGTCCAGGCGGGTTTGGAATGTCTCCAGAGTTGGAGACTCCACCACCTCTCTGGGTGGACAATATATAGACATATGAGTGCGTATTTGTATATACACACACGTACAGCCACGCTGCAGAGGGAAGGCATCCTCGGGCCAGGGAGACCCACAGCAGCAGGGCCACTGGAGCCAGGATCTCGCTCATCAGAGCCACTCTCAGGATTTTAGGACACCCGGTACCTGCAGCTTCCCTTTTCTTCGACATTTATAGGTGGAAACATCTCTGCTCATGTTAATTATTGCCCCGTAACACCTCAGCTGTGGGCCTCATCCTGCACGCGCCCCAGCGCCTTGCGCCGAGCAGAGAGGGATGAGCTCCCGTGGGTTGCAGAAACCCCGGAGCACCCCACCAGCCTGAGCATCGCCACATTGAGGGGAAGGAGGCAGCAAGGAAAACTTCTGGAGGAGCGCAAGCGTTGAGGCAGGCTCCTGCAGCCACGCTCATGACGTGAAGGACACAGGCTGCAGCGAAAGCGACCCGCCGGCAGCAACGGAGACCAGTTTCAGCCCGGTGCAGTTTCAGCCCAGGTGCGAATTTCCCCCTGTCCCCGCCAAGCTGTGGTCACATCACTGCTCTGCTGCCCCTTCTTGTTTAAATGGAGACACCCCCCCACCCTGCCCCGTGAGAGCTCCCAGCCCTCCGGCAGGGCTGTCCTCAGCCAGGAGCCGGCAGAGCTCCCGGCAGGTACCATGCCGGGATGCTGGCGCTCTGAAGCACAGCACCCCATGTCCGCAGGCACACACCTACCACTTCGGGGAGCATCTGCGCTAAACCTCAGCTTTAGAGACAGATCCTCCGTTCTCTGGCACAACCGTCACTGTCAGATCTGATCCCCTCTCGAGGTTACAGAGGTTTTGGGTTGAAGGCTAGAGTCTGCACACTGAACACTGACTACAACAGAAACCAGATGACTCCTCCGGCCTGTGTTCCTGGACGAATGGCTCGCAGTGACGCACATTTCTGGGGGGCTGCAGCAAGCACTGTCGTGAGAGGCTGAGATTCCAGCAAAGCCAGTGCACCTGCACCTCCTCACTTGTCCACCAGCTCTGTCCCCACTTGCCTCGGCTTGCTTGAACATCAAAGTGAAACTCGAAGTGACAAGCAACACCTGTTCCCACAGCTATTTTCCACACCCAGCTACATCTAATCCTTGCTTCACTGCCTCCTTTAAAGTTTAATAATGGTTTCAGTGAGCAGTCTTAGTCAAGTTTCTGACTTTTTGACTTAATGCTTCCATGGCTGAGCTCAGACATCTGAAAGAATACAGGTTTAAGTAATCTGCTCAACACAGAAAGCCCTGGAAATACACCTCCTGCTCGTCATCACCTTAAACCACAAGTGCAAAGCTGCAGTACGGTGCGTATTTTTCCACTGTAGCAACGCAGTGGCAGGGTTTTTCTTCCCTTGCATTGGATTTTCTTAACAGCTCCTCTACCAGATGGACTCAGCAAAGTATAAAACAGGATGTATGTCTCAAAATGCATTCTTAAAATTCAAGTTTCTATTCGTGGTACCCACCAAAAGGTTCTGTATCATCCTTTCAAAGTACTGAGAAACAACTAAAAGACCTGGCTGAGTTCATAGATTAGTTGTTTTCACTTACATACGCGCAATTTACAGGTGTGCAATCTGCAGATAGGGGTTTTTAAATCTCAGAGGTCCCAAGAAACTTTCATTTGGCAAAGTGTGACCAGCTGAGTGCTGTATGTGGATCACAATGCGCACTGGGCAAACTGATGGGGGGGAAACCCCCAAGAAGTAAAATCACAGCGGGCTGGGGCTGCCATCATCGCCATCGCCCGGCCAGCCAGACCGACCTCAGATGCTCCAGAGCGAGAAAAAAAAAAAAAGAACAAAAAAAGCAAAGCAAAACACACCAAACACATACATTCCAGCCCTCAGAAGCCAAATCACGCATCTACATGGAAAAAAAAAAAAGGTCCATATCTGACCCCTGTCTCTCCCCTCGCCCACACGCGCAATGGCCACCAGCTGAAATCCCCAATATTTGGCAATTGAGGTTACCCTGAGGTAGAGCCAGAGGCACACGAGCGTGGCCGGAGCTCAGGAGGGATGTGGGAAGCTGCAGGGACTGAGCTCACACCCACCCCCAGCGCTCCTGCGCTCGCAGGCGGAGATGTGATCCTTTCGGATCCGGTCCGAAAACCGGACCCGAAAGGAGCATGACTGCAGCGGGAGCCGAGGGGATGACAAACGCGCCATGTCCCCCTCCAAACAACCCCTCCCTTTCCTACGTCTCGGCACTAGGAAATCACATCGTATTTCAGGATTGATTTTCTCTTACTTCAACCTTCAAAACTAGGATATTATTACATCTTTGTCAGCAATGTCAGGATTTTCCACCACAAATCAGACATCTTCTTCATGTAAAATTATCTAGCTACCTTTACCCTTCTGTACACCTTCTTCTATAATCGGACGTTTTCTTCCTCCTCCTTTTCACGCTGCACTTTATAAATAGTTTAAATAAATGCCCAACTGTTTAATGAGCCTGCGCTGTCTGGGTGAGCTTGGAAATTACCATTAGTTATTGGGAGTAGCTAAAAATGGTGATAGGGGAACTATTGACATGAATGCATTACCTATTATTAGCGCCAATAACCTTGTCTAACGAGCCAGTCTTTGAAGCGTCATCCTCAAGCTTTGAGGGTGATCCTTTTCCGAAGACGGCGCTGGGTTTTTGCCCAGCCTTTTGCAGTACTAAGTACTTAGGATTCCCAAAGCGTTTGCTGTTTCTCTTGCAACAGAAATGTCCCGATATAACGGGATGAGTCCAGTGGCACGCCCCCGTTTGACTCAACGGACCGCTTTACTCGCTGTAACGCATGGTGAAGCTTGGGCTGTACTCTCTATTTTCAAAGGACATATAGCGACGGTGCAATTATCTGGCTTAACTGGGACATGCATTTTTTTATGCCCAAGCGGTAACTCCATGTGACCTAAGGCACAGGCTCTAGGCAAGAACCTCTTTCTCCGGTGACACGGTCCCAAGCAAAATGCATTTTATTTTCTCTAACAGCATCCTGCTGGGTTACAACTGATTTTTTTCTTGACTTTGTCCCTCTTGTACATGCCTCTGAAAAGGCTTTAACCACCATTGCCGACCTATACTGCTCCATCAGTTGCAAACATTTACTGATACACCTTACTGATGACATAAAAATTCCACAGGGGATGTTGTAGCTTGCCAGTTTTAGTGTGCTCCTGTGGAAGAAGTCTTCATCTACCAGTCTTATTATCCTGCAATGCGATGCACTGAAAAATCACGGATTTAAGAAAACAGCAGCTTCTACAACGTTAGGGTCATAACGCCTGCTCCCTCCATTCTGCAATACACACAGGCAAGTTTAGAACCACATTTTCCACATTGTTTACACTGGGGAACAAACATAGATTTTCAAATAATTCAAATATTCCACATCTACGTGAGCCTTTAAAGACAAAGGTCAATTTTCTACGTAAATAGCATCCAGCTGGTCCCCCTCCCTGGAATAATCAGAGCAGATACACGCTTTTGTGAAAATCTGATCCATGTAAAATGAATTTTGCTGGATTTTTGAAATACGGTTCTTCGATTTCCATTCCCCAATTAAAAGAAGAATGTGACTTTGATCTCAAATAATTTGTAATGGATGTCAAAAGCAGTCTTATCTGCTGCTTCCATTTTAACCCAACTTGATAAGAAACAGCCCCTTGCCAAACAGCAGCCAAGCTGTGCCAGCTGGGCAGAGCAGTGGTAACTACATGAAATGCAGTTAGCATGAAATGGCATCAGAAAGTGCTGTCTCATCAAGCAAAGACGCCCGGTGGAGGCAAGGTTTGCGGGAATAGTTCTTTCATTAGACCAATTCTTACAGTCAGAAGAAAGGACAAGCTTTTTTGATACAAAACCCTCCTTCAGTCTGCGAGAAAAGTTTCAACCATCTCTTTCCCTAAATTTTTACCTTTCTTTTTCGCCTTTTATTTCCATCAAGCTTGTTTTTTCCCTCTCCTTCCTTCCCTCCCACAGACAAATTTGATGGGAAGTTGGTCTGAGGCTTTACAACATGGCTAACAATTGATACTTTAATAAAAAGAAAAGCAGAAGTTTTACTTCAGAGAATTATCCTTCTTCTGGGTGGCTTTGATATTTTCTTAATTTCTCTGTTTGAAACTTCTGTTTCAGATCTGCAAAGGGCTTGTGTAATCAGAAGCTTGCCTGTTTTCGCCACTTATAGAAGTTGGTTTAATAAAAGATATTCCCTCTCCCTTCCAACACTGCCTCATTTATATCCCTAGACTGTGACTACTACAACAGCACTACAATAGCATGTTTTATGGAAATACATCGTTTTCCACAAAGACAGCACAATCTCTCACGCTCTGCAGCTAAATGCCTAAGACACTTGCCTAGGATGTGGACAATCCAGATTTGAAACCAACTCTATGTGATTTTAAGAACAGTTTTTCATCCCAAGCCATCCAGAATCGGGCAAAGCAGAATTTCAATTTAAGTCTTCACATCCTGAACCAACACGGGGAACACCACGCTGCCTGACCGACCCACCCCAAAACAACCCTACTACGATGGAGAGTATCAAAGCGTGTATTTTTCACCAAAGAAGAGCTGGAAAAATTTTATTCTCATTCAGTTTCAGATTCAAACCCTCAACGCTAACACCTGTGAAACAGAGCCGCCATCCTCGAGCCCAGCCTAGCAACCGTCTTTGCTGGACTGTCAACCCCCGAACTTCATGGCCTTTTGCACCATCACCACCATCTGCTACGCGCGTCTTTTGCCTGGGGAAGTTTTCCTCTATGTTCCTCTCACCCTGGTCGTTTCCTTTCTTCTTCAGAGCTCAGCTTCGCTTTCATGGCACCTAGATAGAAAGAAATGGGCTATTTCCCAGACTTCTCACTTTCCTCACCTTCCCCTGCTCTACACTAGCTACAAAGAAGAGAGACCAAGTGTCAGCTTTCTCTAACTGCTTTTGAAAGGTAACATTGCAAACACCCAGTGGACAAATTTCTCTTCTCATAACCTTACCTGAGCCACCTTGGTCTCTAGCAGGAGGCAGCAATGGCTTAGGAGACAGACCCAGCCGTGCTATGCAGTCCGAAGCATGAAACTCAACCCATGTCCCCCCTGGGTGGCATGAAGAAGCACTCCAGCTGTGGGTCAGCTAATAATCTACAACTACAGATATCAACTTAACGGGAAGAAACTCTAAACATTTGATTTTAATTCTGTGTAATCTTATTAGCCAACACAGCAGCATATTAATATGAAGAAACTTCAACATTTGTTTTGAACTTTGATTTTTCAACTGTACTGTCAGCTGCTTTTTTTTTTTTTCTTTCTCTGTGTGTGTTTTAACAAACTTTTATGAAGCACGAGCCACTTAAATCATGGCTTTTTAACCTCACTTTACAAGCAGCTGATCTAAAACACACAAGGTTGTATGATCCCAAGCTGGGATAAGTGAATGGACACACCTTACCCAGAAAGTCTCCAAGGACACAAGGCATCAGACTTGCAAAAATCTTGCAGCTAAAGGAGGGTTTGAGATACAGCTCTGGGCACAGGCTCTTCTGTAGGAATGGCAGGGAGCAACTTTCCTGAGTTTCTGCCTGTTCTCGCACAAGATCTTAATGGGAGAGTGAAAGGCTCATTCCTTAAAAGCACACTGAGGTTCTTGGAAGAAAAGTGCTTCTAGTAGTGAAGCATCACCTTTCTTGCCAGTGTTTTTTTCCCTATAAGCACTCTACCTTTTCCACTTCTAGTTGATGAACGCAAAGCTTGCGAGGATGGGGCTTGAGCCGATGCTAGGTGTACTCAGCCTTTCCTAGCAGATGATGTGAGGTCCCACCCTCCCTCCTGTGCAAAAAGAGAGAGGCAAGGGTGACCCCGTCCAGCCCTGTCCTCCGATTCCTGCAGGAATCAAACCAGTTCCCAGGAGAACAAGGTCAGGAGTCCAGCCTAACCCATGCTGGAATGAGTAGGGAAAAGTTTTCCCCTTCAAAGGCCATGACGACCTTTAAGGAGTAAAACGTATCGTAGGAAGAAGCCCCCATATCCTCCTAACCTTATGAACAGCAGAAATAGCGAGACCTGCAACTTGATCTGTTTGGCCTCGCTGCACGAGAAAAGGCGAGAGGGAAGTCGGACATCCACGTTGTCCTGTGGCTTAAGTTTAGGGCAGGGACAGGGATAATCAGCATTTCTGGAAGACACCAGAATAGTAAAATCAAGCATCCGCCCCTACGAAGCTGGCACTGGAGGTAGGAAGCAGTGGGCAGCAGCTGTTTTTCACAGAAGTTAAACTAAAGCGCTTCAAATCTCTATAGACTTTACACTCAAGGCTCGACAGAGGCAGGCAGGACTGCGAACGACTTGCTCTAATGGGTGCCCATAGGTGGATTCAAAAATCATCATAAATTCTGTTCTTTAAAGAGGCCATCTGCACTCGTGTGTTTGTTTTCATTTTAAAGACTGACATCAATTTCCATGTGTCTTGATAACCAGCTTCAGTTCCGAAAAGTGTGTCTGGATCCTCCTTAAACAACAGCAGCCACTTCTTGTTTGTGAATATTACTACAGGGATGGTTAAAAATAAAAGGGGGAGGGGGGGGCGGAATAAACATGTATAGGAGATGAGAGACAAAAGAGAAGAACGCAAAACCAGGTTACCACGCCTACAAGGCAAAGGGAGCGGAGAAAATGTCTTGGTTTTGCAAATGAATTATCCTGCAGGAGATGACAGGTAGCCGAACCAAGCCTTTGGCACCCGTGAGATGGTCGCTCCGTAGGGTGTACAGCCGGACCACGGAAAAGACAGGTGCACTGCGTACCTCCCCTGACAGCCCCACGTTTTAGCACTAAATACGCACCCCACAGACAATTTACATTGATTTTAATGTGACTGGAATTTACCTCCTAACACACACACCGGAGCTCCTCTGATCCAATGAATATCCTGGGATAAATCTCCTTTCACAGTTGTATCCAGGACACGACTATACTCCCAGGCACCAGAATATTTTCCTCTTAAAATCTGGCCAAACCTGACCCCCCATTCTCCAACAAAGAGTCTCTAGTTATTTTCCTCTTCAGTAGAAATATTACAACGTAGCCACGTTGTACATGCTTACCTTCATTCCCAGCAACGGAATTCTCATATCGCTGCCTTAGAAGTATTCCTCCCCTTCTCTCCGAATGGTTAGGGTGAAATATGTGGCAACTGCAGTGTCAGTTGTCACGGGGAAAAATATGTCAGCAAAAACATTTGATTCAATCTGCTGTTTAAGGAAGCAACATTTCCTCGGGGTGTACGCCTTGTGTGGATAAATAACAACTGTCCAAAAATCAACTATCTAAAATCAATTTCAAATATGAAAGGGCAGATTTCAGGCAACTACCTTCAGGAAAAAAAAAAAAAAAAAAAAAAAGAAAAAAATTAAACCCCAAACTAGTTCCTTTCTTCTCCCTTTTTTAATTTAGTGCAAGTCTGTTTCAGAGCAAACCCATAAAATTTAGCCTCTTGGTCCCAAACTGAAGGGTGAACTCGTAAGCGGAGAACGATGCGAAAGGTATTACAGACCTTAGAGGAACCCTCACTTGCCCCCCCCGGGCACATGTATTTTCTCTGATGAAACGCATCGTATGGAATATTCACATTTGCAACGTGAATGACTACACTTGACAATTCCTGTCTCAACAACGTATTTTAATCCAGTTTTGCATTACGTTCCCCTGTATCCACGCAAGGACAAAAGAGCGGAGCAGAGCCAGCCGGGTGGCTGGTGGCCGTAGCCCACGGAGGGGCCGGTGGAGGCTCGGCAGCGCCGCTGCCCTGCTGAAGCTGAGCTGGCCACTCTCAGCTTTCAGCTCCACGCATTTGTGGTCATTTATTGAGCACCTGCAGGACGTTTTGAGCGCGGCAATGCAATCGGCGAGTTCAGCAACGCAGGTTAGGAGGGGCTGAGACACTGCAACCAACTATGGTCCGCCAAGGTACCATCCTTGGGTTTTCTCCATTTTAAACTTGTTTGCTCCCTTCCGTTTTAACACTTTTTGACTTCTGCAACAATTACTCCCTGATTCTTTTCCCCCCCTTGTCAGAAAAGACTAACTGCTCTATTTGGTGTGTTTTTCACCAGCTGCTCCGTGGGTTAGATGGTTAGGGAGGTCGGAGTCACCGACGTGGAACAACAATCTGTTCCACTTCTCTGTAGTGCTGCAACCCCATTACCCCTCTCCACAAAAGCTACACTCCTGTAGCAACGAAAATAGCCTTTTGGCAACTTTCCTGATGCTTCTTGCTCATCAGTATGATGATAGTTCCTGTAGAAAAGAGCAGCAGATCTTTTTTTGTTGTTTTTAAAGAGCAATTCGTGACCCAAGCAAATCCCTTCAAGTGCCTCACCTACAGCTTTCTGAAGTCGGTCAACTATTCAGACTGCAGTTGCACTTCTGGAAACAAGGATTATTTAAAAGGCCTCCTTCTTCAGAATTTTCAGCAGGAAAAGCCCCAGGAGACAGGCCCGCATCCCTTCGGAACACCAGCCTTTTGTCCCTTCCATAAATCATCTTGCTATGTCTTTGAGGGGGGGGGGTGGGGTGGGAAGGAAAAGCCACCTGCCTTCAGGTTTTAATCTCGTGTCCACCTTTACAAAATGATTGCGCTTGCCCTTTATACTGTTCTTTAATAAACGCGGAACCTACCCTGGAGGTATGTGCACTGGTGGCCGTAGTGCGGTGAATACTGCAGCCAGAGTCAGAGCAGGCGTTCGATGAGCACCTGCCGCCGGAATTCGCTTCTGCAGAATCGTATTAAAACCAGAATTCTTCACTAATTTGGGGGATTCGGTTCTTCCTCCGGCAGTAGTAAAAAGAGAGGCTTAGGCATCAGAATCCCTGAGCTCGGTACCAGTTCTGCAGCTCAACTCCATCACAAAATGCTCATAGGCAAGGTCAGCTCAACGCCTGCTCAAAGACAGAGGGATCCCCTGCTCACAGGAGTCACCGCCTGACGCTGCCTTGGGGACCAGCAGGCGAGAGGTTCCACCCACACGACGGCACCCAAATGCTTTGCCTTCATTTTGAACTTTGCTTTCTATTCATCAGTGGGTTTTGTTTCCTCTGTTCATAGCCAGCTCCTTGAGAGACTCATTTTCCCTCCTGTAGCGTTCTCAGTTTTGCGCGGTGGATGGGGGAATAGAAGATGCAGTTAAAAATACTGCGATGCCATGGTGGGCGGTGTGTCAGAAATAGACAGACACTAGCTCCCTGCGAAGAATACCAAGTAATATCCCAGAAAGATAAAGGCAACAAAAGAAAGGAAAACGCATTTGTGTGCTGCTGCTGGAGAGCTAAATCTGGACTGAACGTACCAAATGAGGAGTATTGCTTGTGGCCAAGTGTACCATCCCTCCTCCTGTTGGCTTCACATGCAAAGTCGTCTTACGACAGTGCAGTCAGCAGGAGATCATAAAATTGTGGCTGACGAACAATGTTGCCTCCAAATATAAAGAAACTGGACACGAGTTTGGGGTTTTATGAAGACAGTGTAGAAAATCAGTAAGAAAATGGACCCAACTGGTATCGCACAGAAACCAGCAGCGTATATAAACTGAGAAGGGGCTTAGCTCCTTTAACCCTCGCTTTAAGCAATCAAAGTTTTTCAGGGGATATTAGAGTCTTCCCAAGAGGAAGATAAACCAAGCTTGGCTGATGCAAGGAACTATGAGACTATTATTTGATGGATTTAACCCCTATTTTTTTCTGAGGCTTAAGTCTCTGTCTGCTCATCACAGTATAACCACGGGGGTAATATTTCATCCCAAAGGGCTTCACAAATAAGTGTTTCACAAACAGCTCACCAGGGTCACTTACAGCCCTTAAGCAAGACATCCTACGGATGCTTAACACTTCACAAAAACACCCCGCCACCATTTCGCCAGGGAAGTGAAGAAGGCTGCGTCAAACTGAAACCACCGGGGGAACTCGGGCAGCCGGACCCCAGTGACACCTCTTGGCATTGGGCCGGGGTGCCACGACCCCCACTGCCCACCCGGGGTGTCCTGCGGGTCTTTGAGGCCCAGCCTGGAGGCAGAGAGAACAATGTAGAATAGCACATACAGAAATGACGTGCATGGGTTTGCCCGAGCAGGTACCAGTTGGGGTCACCGCTTCTCTCGATACTTGGGTACCCACGTAGGTGCACCAAAAGATGGAGACAGCCATGCTTCTGCAACACACAAGAAAACACCTGACTGCAGGTCAAAGTCAAGATGAGAGATGAGTGCAAGCTTATGTTTTACGCACATGGAAAATGGCACCTGTAAAAGGTGGGCCCACCAAGGACCAGGGACCATTGGTCCAGAGAAGAGGGCCATCTAATTCTTCATCAACTTTGCTTCCAGGAGCCCATGGGAGTGAGACTTACACCCCACTGCTCAACTAGACCCTTTTCTTTTTTTCTTTATCTTGCAAGATATGGTTTGATCCCATCAAAACGTAATATAGCCACAGGCACGAGAACAATCATACCATAAAAAGAAAAACATCAACATGCAGATACAACCTTAACAAAACACCACTGAAAAGCCTAATAAAATAAATGCCATGTAAACACTGCTATGCAGAAACCACAGCCCTACCAGTGCAGAAGATGTAAAAGAAAAGGTCTAGCAGTCTGCACATCAAACGTTAATACTATTTTCAAAGCAAATCTAAGAGAGGACAGCAAGTAATTTAATAAGCCTAATGGGTGTGTAATCAGCATTTGACCATTTTTGCCATAAAAGTAGGTGTCCTCCTGGCCCAAGTTGTCTAGGAAAGCCACTGAAAGACAGCTAAGGCTTTTAAAACGGATTTTTTTAAAACACTTTTTTTTCTCCTGGTGTAGATTTATTGAGAGTTTCACTCTATTAGGAATAGGAGCCAACTAACTGGGTGAAATACAAATAACTCTGCAGGCATAGTAAGCGGCACAGTAAGTTTGGGGCCCATTCGCAGCTTAATTTACTCCCAACAATCAGCAATGTCAAGATTTCAAGCATCTCCTGACAGCCCTGTGACAACTGCAGTTACACAGCATTATCTGGTCTTCCAGTAAAATCTTTTCCCTCAAACAGCATCACACTGCATCTCACAATAGAAGTATACGCTGTCAGCCCGCTTCTCCTCAGCTTTTACGGCTGAATCAGGACATTTAGGGGGTGGTGGGGTGTCCTGTGGTTGCTTTTGGCACTGCTCCCTTCCCCATAGAACCGATCAGCGAAACACAAAACAGGGGAAATAAATTGCCAATATATGAAATGCTTTGACAAAAGGCAGAAATATTATGGCAATATTTCATCTGAGGTTAGGAAGTTTAATTTGACAATATTTGGTACAGATTGCTCATTGTCTATAGAAAGAGAATCCATCCTCTCCTCTAGTTGCATACTTGGTCAAACAATTTCTTTTTTGGATCAAAAAAGTAAAGGGCATTTTAATGATACATTATAATAATGATATTCAGACAAACATATCATGAGGTGGTCCCCGTCTGCCGTTACAACATTGTCACCCTTTTATCTGGACAATTTTACAACAGAAGTTGTAAGAGCTGAACACACTAAGCCAAACAAATTAAAAAAAAAAAAAAAAAGTGAGACATCCCCGCCCCACAACTACTGACCAGAATTTTTTCAAGTCCAATATTGTTTTATTGCAGGTAAAATAATCAACTGTTAGTCAGGGCAGAAATTCTGTTTCACGTCTTCAAAAATCCGTCACGGTTTTAAGAGACCTCAACGCTTGCATAAGGATGGAGTTATATTGGGGGTGGGGATGGAGGAGGAGAGGGGGCAGAGGCAATACTGAGCAGAACCAATATCAAATAAAAGGTGCTAATTTTATACTCTAACAATCACAGTTGCTCAAATGTTTGCAAACAACAGACCAACCCCAACAAACTTAACCATATTGTTATTTTACATGTAATTCACACGGAATACAGCAGCTACAGGATTATGAAAACCAGACATGTATACTCGGCAGCCGCATAAAATATAATCCTATATACAATCCAAGCATCAATTTTCTCTTCTCTATCACAATCAGTATTCTATCTATCTCGAAGGAGCATCTGTCAGATTCTCCGGAACCAAAAATAGCAAAGACCCTTTTAAACAGAACAGTTTCTGGTTTATATTTATAACTACACCGTACTCGCCGCTTCTGGCTGTGCGGCGATGAAATTTGTGCAAGATATAATCAATTACCCAGCTTTGCACTTCATCATGCAGTTCGCTACCGTTACCTGCGCCCTACCCTGCAAGCACTTCTCCCCATGCAGAGGGTCGAGATTTTAAAAACGCCAGAAATATTTGCACATCGAAGAACTAACTACAGAGCTGACTGACATTACACAGCAAAAAACCCTGCGAGAACAAAAACCGAGCACGCTGATGGATAAAACAGAGAGCCTACCTGAATTCTTCAAATGCATACATGGCCTAGTAACTACCCAAATGCTCTGCAATTTAAAATAATCTTCTTAACGCGCAGGAGGACCATTTAGTTTGTCAAACTGCAGCAAAATGCATAATGACGAGACAGTATATTTGAAATATTCGGAAGAGAAAGGGTATGCAGATACTGGCCTGCAGCCTACAGCTCAGCCAGCTGCTGACAAGCAGCAGCTAACAGGGAAAGGCGATAGAGTACCATGTGATCATTCCTGCAAGTCTGATTAATGCAGTATACTCCAAGAATACAGGCTGATATCTTTATTATTCAAGCCAAATAAGTCAAATACTGCACACGACAGGCTCCACGGCTTAAATTATCATTCACACGCTGCATCGACATCAGTCAATTAAAGCGAAGGACACTAAAGAGCTAAGTATATATCGCAACCGAAGAGATTAATTAGGCCCGTTCAAGCTGGTTTTCTTACCTTGTAGTGATATTTTAGTCTGTGTTTTTATTCATACAAACCACCAGTGATGGAACAAAAGACTGCAGCCACAAACCTCCCCTTCCATGAATGCCAGAACATTTTAAGTAGTTTATCTGCTAGAAATCATTTCCTCTGTAGTCTATCCCCAACCACTTTAACTCCTTCAGCCCTGAATTCGTTGCCATAAATTCTATTTGCAAATGCCACGCGGGCTTTTTAGGGCTTATAGGGTTAACACCACGAAATCGCGGCGGTGCCACTGAATGAAGCGGGATAAGAGCCAAAGGAGTCATATCTGCGAAATCAAAGACGGGAGATGGGAAGGAGGAAAGTTGAGAATTTCGTGGCATTGCAGTGTGCGAGCGAAGATGCTTCAGCTGCCTAGCAACAGCGCACGCAATCTCCACGGCAACAGCGCAGCGAGCGCTGGGGTCAGAGCATCCCTGCCGCACACACACACACGGGGGTGACAAGCCGGAGACACCCACCCACAGCCCAGCCATAGCTTCCCTGCGCCGGCCACCCCGCACCAGCGGCACCTGCCCCAGTGCCAGTGGCCAGCAGGGAGAACCGGGAGCCACGAGGCACCCTGGGCGCACGGGTGAAGTTTGGAACCTATGTAGGGTGGTCCCACTGAAGCAGGGGATGGAGGCACATGGGCACGCTCTTGGAAAAGCTCAGCGATGGGCAATGCGTCTGCTCCTTCAATATAACGTGGCCCGGCAGCGTTGCACGCCCTGGCTGAATGAACACAGCTCACGGGGCAGGGGAGCAGACCCCAAAACACCAGCAGCCAGAGATCATCATCCCCACAGCAAGCCCCTTGGAAATTGTGGATGTCTCAGAAACACAGGCTGGATGACCGCCATTATCCATTCGCTCAGGGACTGCACGGGTTTTATGCATGGAAAGATTTCGCCAAGGCCTCCAACAGCCCCAGGTGAACTCGGCAGCGTGCTCGGGAGGGACGGGAGGAGGTTTATTCGCTCAGTTGTGCACACACTAGATTAGCCTCAGCATCTCCGCCACAAGAGCCTGCAGCCACCCAAGGATGCCAGCATACGCCAGGCAGAAGGGGAACAGGCTTGGCCACTCAGCCGCTGGCTGCAGCACAGATTATGGGAGAGGATTGCTGGAAATGACGGAGATTCAAATCCTGGGAAATCAACGCCTCACATGGGAGGGAGAGACGATGGGGCAGTGGGACAACGCGCTGCCTGGGAAAGTCAGGAGGAGGCAGCAAATTCAAAGTCACCTCTGGGGCTGCTCCCCACCTCGGCTTGCCTATTTCTTTTACTGGTAGGGCTGGTCTCCAGTACAAGGGAAGAGTTTCTCACGTGGAGTAGTCTGGCTGGAGCCTGGAACATCCAGACCCAACTACAGCTCCTGAGGTTCACCCCGCTCTGGGGCAGTGGCTGCCCCACTGAGCTACGGGGTTCAGAGACTGGAAAAGCATCCCAAGTGCCACCAGCCACAGCTCCTGGACACAGCAATCTGTGACAAGCTGCGGTAACTGTGGCATCCCACAGCTCTGAAAAAGCATAGGCAGAAAGGGCTGGGGTGAAAGGGAAAGGCACTCGTGGCAAAAAAAACCCAGCACTGGAAACAAAAAATTTTCTACGTTTATTTGGGACATTTTCCACATTTATTTGCAGTAGTGACCTTGAGTTTGGTTTTATTTCCTTTTAAACAAATGTGATAGTGTTAAGTGACAATAAAGGCACGCTGTAGGAACACCAAAACACACGCAGTCACACCATCTGACAGAAATTAATTAATTCCATGTGCATCCAAAAGAGAGGGACTGTGAGGCAGGTGCTTCTAGCTACAGCCTAATAAAAAAGTAACAGAGGGGAGAACAATACAACCATCAAAAAAAACCCAACCAGTCCTCTTCCATATTTAGGCTGAACTTCACTAGAAGAATGTTTACTATATACAGTACCAAGCAGCCGGGCACGGGTGAGGCAGCCCCTTGTGAGCAAGTGTTCTGCTGCTGACTTGGTAGGAAACAGGTTTTTACCTCCAAAGTCAGGGCCAGCCATCAGATACCTCATGGCTGAATGAGGAAAAGTCTCAACAACTGTTTTTTCGCTCATCCCAGTCTTCCTCTAACTTGAATTCAAGTGGAAGAGGGCTGTTTTTCACTTGAAATGTGTTTATTTTTCGTGCTAGCTAAAAAAAACCACAACCCTTCTACAGAAGTAACAGCAAACGCAGTGTACTCTTTCCCTGAAGTATTCATTCTCCTTGAAACAGCGTTGACAAAATCACTGCCTGGTTTTCCTATTTCTGCAACTTCTTAAGAGCCACTGTGTAAATAAATAGTCAGCTGTTCAAGTCAAGGCTTCCCTCACCAGTGAGTTCGCTGTGAAGGACTCGGAAGGCAAAAACTCTCCAGAAAGCTTTCAGATTCAGCAGAGGTCAGTAGCTGCTGAAAGGTTTCAGTACGATAAACTTTTTTTAACTTAATTTTTTTTTTTTAGCCGGCACTTTCACAACAGCTCGCAGCACAACAGGCAGCAAGACCGGGGCTCCTACCCTGTGAGATAACTGGTAGTGTCATTTCTGGTTAATTAATTGCCAGGATTCCCGTATGAGATGGTGAGATGTGAGACCATCATGTCATGTTGTCGACGTGAATGAGGCTCAGCGTGCCATTACCTAACAGAACTCGCAGGGCCTTCAGAAAGTCACATGAACACACACAATGGCCAAATACATAAATAAACGCAGGATTATAATACCTCCTTATGACTTTTTAGCAAAGACAACCATAACTCCTCATGCCCTGAGCCAGACTGAAGGTCTTGAGAAGCACACAGAAGGTACGTCAGAAACCACAACCAGCAATGAAATTTTTTACGAGGAGGAGCTGTTTATTCCCCGCCTGGCTCTATAATCAGGCCAGACCTTGGAAGAAAAATGTCCCGCGCTTTACCACAAAATGAAATTACATCACGGAAAAGAAAAATGACACTAAACATAGTCGGGGTGGGGCAACTAACGTAACGGGAACTGAGGGACCCACATCCCACCTTCTGATCCAAGGCCAGATAAACGTGGCAATGGGGGGGTCCTTCCCACTGAAAATCAGTAGCTTTTGGGGAAAAAAAAATTGCAGTTTTAATTCCAGGCTCTAACAAACAAGTGAGACCATGACAGAAGTGGTTATCCTTGATGAAAGTTTGACAAAGAAGCAAAGATAGAATCACAGAATGGTTTGGGTTGGAAGGCACCTTGAAGACCATCTCGTTCCAACCCCCCTGCTATGGAAAAGGATACCTCCCACTAGACCAGGCTGCTCAAAGCCCCATCCAGCCTGGCCTTGAACACTTCCAGGGATGGGGCATCCACAACCTCCCTGGGCAACCTGTCTCAGTGCCTCACCACCCCTACAGGAAAGAATTTCTTCCTGATATCCAATCTAAATCTCCCCTCTTTCAGTTTGAAACCGTTACCCCGTGTCCTATCACTACACTCCCTGATAGAGTCCCTCCCCATCCTTCCTGTAAGCCCCCTCTAGGATGCAAAAAAAAAAAAAAAAAAAAAAGCCTGGACATACAATAAACCAGGGTAAGGCAGAGGATAATGGTGACATTTTTGGCTTTAGCTAGTATTTAAGTGGCATAAAAGGCCCTTGTTTTGATACTCTGCGTAAGAACCTAGTTTCCCCAAGAATAACATTTTGCATTATTGGTATTCAGTACATCTGTGCATCAGTTTTGGTCCTCTTGACCTGAGATTCCACCAAAGCCTCGGCCAGATGCTAGGTGACATTATCCGATCACAAGCAGACTGCGATATTTTAATGAGGTAACTATTTATTCCCTTGCTGAAGCAAGGAAAAAGCCACTAACACAGCGGACTTCTGTCATTAAGCCTGTATTATCATTATGCTGAATTGAAATTCAGACCACTGAAAAAAACCAACTGCACTGAAAAATCCAGCATTCACTTCAATTCATGAGGAAGAAAACAGAAAGGAGAAGGGAAATGAGCCAGCAAGAGCGTATATAATGAGTGTACATCCACCACAGCTCTAACGTCTCTGCTCAATGGAGGATGTGGCAATCACAGACAGCATCCCAGAAAAATCTCCTTTCAATAGGATTTTCTCTGAGTTCAAAAGTCCTTCTTGGGCTTAAGAAAATAGGTTTTAAAAGGATTATTGAAATAGAAGAAGGAATGGCTACCTTTGTTCAGGTACTGGGGAAATTGTGGAAATAATTACAGTGCCCTAAAGTTTACCGAACAATGGTATATTCAATATTGGAGTTTTGACTCAAACCTTCAGCTGTTAAAGGGGAGGGTGGGTGGGGAGAAAATGAACTTTTTTCCCCCCTTCTTTTCATCAATGGGATTTCTACTATATGTTGCCTTAAAACACCGTGTGAATTTTGATGCACAAGAATAGCCTGATCCACATTTCAGACCGCTCCTTTCACTCTCTGGTCTTCAGTTTGACCATTAAAGTCTGAGTTTGTGACATTAACCTTCACCAAAAATATCCTACCTATGTTCCCTCCTCATTTATACAGCTTTAAATTATCACAGCGCACGAACGTCTGCGTAGCAAAAATCGCTTTTCACTCCCAGATTTGGCCCAAACGCACTTCACGCTTTGCAAACCTTGAGGCTTGGCCGGACCACAGGACGGCTGACGTGAGGTCTTCCCCATGATTTTCTCCCACGGCTTTACTCCTATCATGCTGGGAGTAGCACATACCGGTTTCATTAACAGACACTCTGTGCCAGGTGCAGGTGAGCACACAGCACGGCACAGGGCTGAAATGGGATGTTTTTACAAATACAGCCCCGTCTGCCTTGTTTTGGTGTTTAAGGGAAGGCCCGCTGGAGTGAAGTAGAGAGAATGGGATTCTTACTGCTTTTCTAATCAGTCCCTGGGGCCAGCACCAAGTCCCAACTCGCAATCCAACAGAACTGAGACAGTCGGGAGGAAAACTAAAAGCTTCATACGGATTATTAAGTTATCGATCACGGCCATAGTGCCTGAAATACCCAGTCAAGTTTAGGACTGTATGGTGCTGATTGCCATATAACGCTGAAAATGGAAAAGGTCCCTAGCAGCTTTAATAGGCCAGACATAACAATCAGCAACAGATAAGGATATTTGTGGCCTTTCAATACCTAAAGGGGGCTTATAAGAAAGATGGGGGCAGACTTTTTAGCAGGGCCTGTTGGCGATAGGACAAGGGGTAACCCCTTTAAACTAAAAGAGGGAAAATTTAGACTAGGTGTAAGAAAGAAAGACATTTTTTTACAATGGGGTGGTGAAACACTGCCCCAGGTTGCCCAGAGAACTGGGAGATGCCCCATCCCTGGAAACGTTCAAGGTCAGGTTGGACGGGGCACTGAGCAACCTGATGTAGTTGAAGATGTTGAAGATTCTCATTGCAGAGGAGGGTGGACTAGATGACCTTTAAAGGTCCCTTCCAACCCATACAATTCTATGATTTGAGATAAATGTCAGACTAGTAAAAGAAGAAATATGGTCATACCACTGAACATCCAAAAAATTAAGATTCAGCCGGTATAGGTTGCAAATGTTAGTTGATATGACTGACCAAGACTTGGGTATTCCTGCCTGAGTTTGTCTGCTTATGAAAAATGATTTAAAACCGTACCAAAACTCTTCCAAAGAAAAGTACAGGGTTGCACAAATTTGAAGTGCAAGGCAGTAATGTATTATTTATTCTTAGATAAACAGTTACCAACCACCGCTTTTTCAATCCAGCACAGACTAATTTGAATCACGCTGCACACAGAAGTCCCCTTTAGCAATTATGAATTGCGTTGCCTCAATATTCACCTGACAGCCACAGCATCTTATACCTGCTACATCTTTGCTGATTAGTACCTTAATCTGTGCAAGCACAGAGCAGAAGACACAGGGAAATTAAAAGGAAGTGTAGGCTTCCATTTGGAAACTTCCTTCAAGCTAGTGATAATTAGTCAAATTGTCTTTTTCCAAGTTCTGAGGGATGAAGTGGGGGGAAAAAAGAGAAGTGGGAGGCTAAAACTAGACTTGCATTATCACCACTATCACATGAAATGTCAATGGATATTAAAACAGTAACTGAATAGACCGCAGTCATCCACTAAAGCACACGTTGACAATAAAACATTTGGACGTTCCTGTGGGGTGTATACATCATGTACCGACAGGCACAAACCTGCGTACTTCAGACATGAATACAAATAAAGGCATTCACACACCACCATAAATACCCTGACTTCTTGCTATTTTCAACTAAACCATTGGCCTACATCTTACAAGCATTTAAATTCTACAACGGCACGTTCGCAGTCAAAAGCAGCGGCCAACATGAACCGAGCAACTTCCCACGCACAGATGAGTACGCTAATGCCTACTGAATTGGGGATTCATTATCAAATATATTGGCAGGCCAGAAGTTATTCTGCCTGGAAAATATCAGATTTACTTGACATCTTCCCTGGTAAACGTTAGAAGAGTACTCCTAGTAACAACTGAGTCTTATACTTCAGCACTCCCTAGTTAAATGGTAGGATGTAAACAGGGGAAAAATCAAGGCTAAGTTTTATCCTTCTGCTTCTGTCTGCCAAAAGTAACCTCACTGCAACAGATACAACTCCGTGGGTACCGTGTATCTGCTGCGCAAGCTCTCTGCAGCACAGGATCACAGCACCAAGGTCTTAGGAGCCATTAGTTTGTGGGGATTTTACACAGCCATAATGTCAAAGCTCGGATCGGATCATGGCCCAGAATTTCACCCAGGACATGGAAGGATTATACAGTGCGAGGCACTGATGGTAGAGAATTTGCTAAAAGCTGGCTGCATTGCTGTCATATTAAGGTGTATACTGCCCCTGCTTCCACAAAAAAGGAACAAAGTTTTCTTTCCCTTTCAACCAGTGCAAAAGATGCCAGAATAAGCGTTTGAAGGAATTTTTCATTAAATACTGTGGAATTCTTTGTTCAGAAACAGCTTCTGACAGCAGCACCAGACACCATGGCAATTTCAGAACGTCATTTGCTCACTCCCACGAGAACATACACAAGTTTTGATTCCTCCAAGGCTTCAGGACAGCCTAGCACCCATGAGCAGTTCTACACACTAACCCATACGACCTGGCTGGCAGGAGGGAGATGCAAGCGGTGTGATGCCACTGGAGCTATGCTTCTACCCAGAGAAAGGTGACACCAACATCACACTGGTCAGGTTCTGGCCTACTCCGTACTGACAAGTCTCAACTCCAGTAAGGCTTTTGACAGTGTCTCTCATCATACCCTCACAGACACACTCATCACTGTGTGTAAATACGTAATGGGGGAGTAAAGAAGACAGCCTCTTCTCAGAGGTGACAAGACGGAAGGCAATGGGCACAAATGTTGAAATACAGGAAATCCAATTCAAACATAAGAAGAAACTTTTCTGCCATGAGGGTGGTCAAACACTGGTACAGATTGCCCAAAGAGGGCCTTCACCATCCTTGGAGGTACTCAAAACTCAACTGGACAAGGTCCTGAGCAGCGGGTTGGACTAGATGATCTCCAGACGTCCCTGCCAAGTTCCACAACTCTCTGTGACTCTGTGAGCAGGACCTTCCCATCCCTTGGGTGTAGAACAGCTTGCTCCCAAAGCGTGCCTGGCTGCTACAGCAGCTGCTGCACAAGAAACGTTAGGTCATTCCCACAACCTCTGCCCTTTGTGATAACTCATCTCACATGGAATTCATTTACTGATAACATATGCTCTCTAAGTAAAACACACATAGTGGAGGAAGATCCAAAAATCTGCATCAAAAGAAGCGTGGCCAGCAGGTCGAGGGAGCTGATTCTACTCCTCTACTCCGCTCTCACGAGACCCCTCCTGGAGTACTGCTCCAGGTAGGGAGTCCAGCTCTGGAGTCCTCAGCACAGGAAGGACATGGACCTGTTGGAATGGGTCCAGAGGAGGGCCACAAAGATGATCCGAGAGCTGGAGCACCACTCCCGTGAAAATAGGCTGAGAGAGTTGGGGTTGTTCAGCCTGGAGAAGAGAAGGCTCCAGGGAGACCTTACAGCAGCCTTCCAGTACCTGAAGGGGGCCTACAGGAAAGATGGGGAGGGACTCTTTATCAGGGAGTGTAGTGATAGGATGAGGGGTAACGGTTTTAAACTGAAAGAGGGAGATTTAGGTTGGATATCTAGGATATCTAGAGGAAGAAATTCTTTACTGTGAGGGTGGTGAGGCCCTGGCACAGGTTGCCCAGGGAAGTTGTGGATGCCCCATCCCTGGAGGTGTTCAAGGCCAGGCTGGATGGGGCTTTGAGCAGCCTGGTCTAGTGGGAGGTGTCCCTGCCCAGGGCAGAGGGGTTGGAACGAGATGGTCTTTAAGGTCCCTTCCAACCCGAACCGTTCTATGATTCTAAGATTATACATAATCTTTAACAAAAAACATTGGTGCATTAGACTACAACTTTGATACTTCAAGCTGCCTTCTTCCTATAAGGCTGGAAGAGAATTATGGGTGGCCACGAGTATATTCAATAACAAAGGAGACAATTCAGGGATGTCTTCCTCTGAAATGCATATGGCTTGGCAACACTGTGCTCTGCAAAGGGTTGGTGCAGTGAAGGTGTGCGTTTCTGGCAGCTTTACCAATTTTTTTGCAGAGCAGCAGAAAGAGCTAATGTTTTTTAGCCAGATACAGCAAGGAGATACGTTGTATGACATTCTGTGGGAAATCAAAACCACAGCAGGCAGTTTAAGTTGCAAAGTATTGTTTCAAATATCATGTCTGTATCCTTTATTTGTTCTTCACTTAAAGACTGAAGATTGAAAAACTGATTTTTTTTAATTTTTTTTTTTGAAGAACCCAAGAAATATCACAACTCCTGCTCTTTACTGCTCCTCCAAGACTCCTTAGAGAGGGTTCACTGATTTCTTCAGTGAAACATTATTAGGTCTGACACTTTAATTAAAGGTGGTGTCAAAATGAACACAAAAATACCTTTTTTTACAGAAGCTGCCATGTTACACTTTAGAGCCAAATGCATGTAAATTACAAAAAACAGTATCGCAGCAAAAGCCTTTACACAATCCACGAAACTGGGCAGCTTTCAGGACCCCACATCATCTGAACATCATCAGTTCTCCAGTTCCCAACACTACTGGGGATGAGATTCCATTTCCTAACGAAAGGACAAGCACTGACATTCATAAAGAAGCAAAACAGTAACACAAACACCACGTGTTTGGGGCACCTTGCTTTGTTTTCCACATCCAGAGTTCTCCATCTCTCTCCTAATCTTCCTGTGAGTTATGTGATAAGGTCCGGATTTCTGAGGTGGGGAATGGAAGACTGAGGGAAGCCATGCTGCTTGCCTGGGGACTGCCCAGCAAAGCCACTGATGAAGTCTGAATTCTCATTTGGGCTCTGCCAACCCCCAGACCTCTGCTCAATCCACAGACCGAATTAGGGAGGTCTTTGAGAAATCAAACCATTACAGCAACCCACCCCAGCAGCCCCTGACCCCCGTCCAGCCACCACTACAGTTCGAGACCCAGCGATGTTCCTTGCAGCCAGAAGAAACCAGGAGAGCTCGGGAGGGCGAGCGGAGCAGGAGGTCAGGCATACAAGCTACTTGTCCAGCTATAATTGCGTGGCTTATCATTTCTCAACTGAATGATCCCATTTTCTCACTCTCTCTTTAAAAAACTACCTACTTAGGCTATACAGCTGTGATTAAGTACCTGTAGTAGAGCTAGTAGCATTTTTACAGCCATGTAGGGAGCAGTAGTACAAACTGCCCTACGCTACCATGAATCAAGCATAGTACTACACCTATGGCCTCCCTACCTGTGCTGACTGGGTCCTTTTCATCACTCAGGCCAGATCAGCAGGCAAAGCCACGCAGAACACATCCACTCTGTCTCACAACCGGGTCACAACCTCGGGAAAAGCAATGAGATACACTTTTGTCTGCCCCAAAACTGCACGAAGAAGGTGTACAGGACGAGGAAAGGACAGAAGGGGAAATCAGCAGTGGGTTTTCCACCAGAGGGGTCTTGGCTCCAGACCCACTGACTGGTTTTTGTACACCAAACCCCAGAGTGAACCACAGGAAACAGAAGTTTTTTCCTCCCAACAGTGCTCACTGCTGAAACATTGCACAGTCTCGCTGCCGTCCTGCCTGGCATTGCTTGGGGTTCAAAGCAGTGGCCTAAACCCAGGTGTCCAAGCACATATACAGCACCCGGCATCCAGCTGGGCTCTGGCCTCCCACAAGGCATGGGCATCAGCCACACACCCATCACTTGGGTACTCCAGATCATTTGAAATGGAACTGGGCACCAATTCACTTTAGGCAACTGACTCATATCTTCAAGTATTAAATATTTATTCATGAGCCAAATCCTACTTCCCTCATCTTTGGAGGCAAAGAGAGGTGAGCATGACCTGTCCTCTAGCATGAGATACATCTGTCCTTCCAATGTATGAATGACTTCCTGAAGGAAATGGTCAGGTCATCACAGATAAACATGCCAGTCAAATCCTGGCTTAGCTAATTTCTAATGAATGAAGCCACAGAGCAGTCAGCGCATCCCAGCGACCTTGAAAGGGAAGACAGAAGTAGCAAGGCTCTGCAAATGAATTCCCGAGACTCACAAAATGAGAGGACATCACAAAACCTCAAATACTACCCAAAACTTATTCCCCTTGCTCACAAAATTCCTGCTAAGCTTCCAGCCCCAGACAGGCGTCACTGCTCTTCCACATTTTGAACTCACATTTGTATCTCAGAGCACTGCAGATCCACCCAACCTGACGCTTGCTCTTTCCAGCCCCACATTCCCGGTTGCATTCCTCCTGTCTGCTGCAAATAGCTCAAGCTCTCTTAAGTTCATAGAATCATAGAATTGCTGAGGTTGGAAGGGACCTTTAAGATCATCAAGTCCAACCATTAACCTACCCTGACAAAAACCACTTCTAAACCATGTCCCTAAGTACCACATCTACCCTTTTTTTAAACACCTCCAGGGATGGTGAATCCACCACCTCCCTGGGCAGCCTATTCCAATGTTTAATAACCCTTTCAGTGAAAAAATGTTTCCTAATATCCAATCTAAACCTCCCCTGACATAACTTGAAGCCGTTTCCTCTTGTCCTATCACTTGTCACCAGGGAGAAGAGGTCAGCCCCCATCTCTCTACAGCCTCCTTTCAGGTAGTTGTAGAGGGTGATAAGGTCTCCTCTCAGCCTCCTCTTCTCCAGGCTAAACAACCCCAGTTCCCTCAGTCTTTCCTCATAAGGTTTGTCCTCCAGACCCCTCACCAGCTTTGTAGCCCTTCTCTCGACATGCTCCAACACCTCAGTGTCCTTCTTGTTGCAAGTATCTTGCTTTCCTATCATCCACTGCCGCGGGCACTACCACTCTTTTCTCTGCTATCTCAGGCTGCTATTAGATGAGCACAACATTAAGTGACATTAGCATTATCAGGCAGTGTTGGTGCCTGGGAAATACAAGCAATGCTGGCCCCTTGGGCTGCCCCTGCTCCAGGCTCACCACCCCCTCCACCTGCCCTTTCCCCAAAGACATGCCAGCTCCAGCTGAGTATTACCTTTGGCACTGTAGTGGTGTAGGGCTGAGGACAGAGGTCACCCTGCACAGCTGCCTCCCTACCTCCTCAGAAGCAGAAAGGCAGAGAGGCAGAGAGCTTCGATGTATGTAGGGCCAGTAAGACCACACGAAGGGCAAGGACAGGTCAAAGGAAACCCACTAAGCACAGTGGAGGAGAGGATGTGATATCCCAGGGAGAAGGATAGTTTGGACCTTTCATGGGATGTAAAATCTGAAGGATAGCGTTGTGAGTCTCAGGAATTCATTTGCAGAGCCTTGCTACTTCTGTCTTCAAGGTCGCTGGGATGCACTGACTGCTCTGCAGCTTCATTCGTTAGAAATTAGCCAATTTCTAGTTCCACAGCCAGACTGTGTCGACCTCACCTTCTGTTCCTTGACTTCTCAACCTCTCCAAAAACTACTATTATTTAACTGTACCATTGATGCTCGAGGGTGTCCTTTCCAGTACCATGACAGCTCCATATGGCATTGTCCCAGGGCTCCAACATCAGTGTGGCCTGGAGGTCCTCCTCCCTCAGGTCTTCACTAAATTGTGTGGCTTAAGCCTCTGCAATATATTTATATTCCACTGGCTTATCATATGGACAGGGGATTCAGCAACAGCCACAGTGATTTTTAGCTTATAATCACAACTTTCTTCTCTAATCCCCCTTTCTCTTTCAACTACCTCTTCTGAAACCATTTCAAAATGCTGCTAAAATAATCTTCTCTCTCCTCTCTCGTTCTCCCCACGCAACTCCAAGTCTAAAATGCTTTTGTCTCTGACACCTTCCCATAAGTTTATTATTTATCTTTGTCATGCAGGCTCTTTTATCCCACCACAGTTCCCAAGGCATCAGGAACACAAAGGAAACATTCCCAAGGAGTGTAAGGAACAAAAGGGTGATGGCAGACGGGATTATTCCTAAACAATCCCACACTTACATAAACAGAAGGTAGCACGCAACAAATGAGTAGTGGAAAAAAAAAAAAGGGGGGGTATAGAAAAGTAATTATAACAAAAATATATGTGAATCTGCTCAGGAACCCTGAAATACCAGGAATTTTTCATTTTATGTTTGAAAACCTGCTTTCTCTACATAATTTGGACCAGAGGTCCAAAGGGGTCTTTGGCCTCTTTTGACCAGCATATTGGGTTTTCCTCCAGCAAATATTCCCGGGGAGGGGAAAAAAGGCATGCAACACTTGAAGTTATCACTGTACAAACACAGGAGATTCCTCGCTGAAGAACCGTATAAAGGAAACTGTCACGGAGCCAAAATATTCTCTTGTGACAGCCAAGCTTCTTGCAACTTCCCAAATAAGGCCATGACTTTAAAGAGCATGTCTTTTCAAAGCCTCATTGATTTTCATCGCCTCATGAAGAAGCACATTGTTTACGTGTCTGGGTGTGCTGATACTGAAACAGGGTGAGATGGGCACAGCTCGGTGGTTCCAAAGCCTGGTTTCCAGACAGAACGAAGCGAATAATCACAGGAAGCTTCTAGAGGCTGACAGCACCCTTTGGCCACTGCTTTGGAGTGATTCCTTGTGCAAGCCGAAGCTAGAAGGTGTGAAGATGCTAACAGGGACAGCCAGCACTTCCTAGTACTCTGCAGATGACAGATATTTCAAGCAAATTTTGAAGCATAATACTATATTCCTTTCAGCCTCCCAAAGTCCAGAGACTTTTGCATCAAAGGTAGAGTTCATGTCAAAGTGCAGGCCAACTTTCAGGTCATTTCTTTATTTTTCAAATACCGTTTTACTTATGTTCACAGAAAGAAAAACAAAAAAAAAAAAACCCAAAAAAGCTATGGGATTAGATCAACTTTGCTATATCTCGTTCATATTTATTACCCATTATCTTCCTGAATAGCTTCAGTTTGGCAAATTGTTGAAAATAATCAGGTGCTGCCGTTCTGCTACTTATTTTACACTTGAAGCACAGCACTATAAAATCAGAAATTTTTTACACAATCCTTTGAAAACAAAGCAAGCCTTTAAAAAACACCCTACAGGAAAAACTAGCAGGTCTCAGCCATTCCAGTTATCCCATCTTTGCAATTATCATGTGTCCATTCCTGTAATAATCAAAGGGCAAAAAATACACTCATAGAACTTTAAAGCCATGGATGGAAAAGGAAGAAAAGCGGTAAGAAAGTGGGTCAGCAGAGCTTGTGTATATTGAAAGCACTAACTACTCGGGTGATGGCTACTCAGAAGGTACATGCTGTAGTACTACATAGGCACAAAGGAGAGAAAAAGCCAAAGGAAATCAGTACAAGCCGGAGCCAAATAATGCATGACAGTTGGAGCTAAACATTCAGCAAACCAAACCTGGTGGTATCTAACTTCAAGCCACTCCATCAAGACTCGTGACTTCTTCTGGTCCGTGTGCTACGTAACCCAACGGAGAGCGAAGTTCCAGCGTATGAACAGCGCTGGATGCAGGGTGTCTCTTGCACAAAGGGTTCACCTGAGGAGAAACAAGTCCCCACTCTCTCCACCTGGATCACACATTCACACTCCTGCCTCCACCCTGTGGAGCACCGTGCAGACACAAACCGGGTCAAAAGCTGGCTGATCCAACAGAAAACTGATGGATTTTCTTTGGCTGGATTAACAAATTAACAAGGCATTCCACAACGAAATGATCATGAAGTCCCACCCAAGGAGAGTGGTGGGAAGGTCCTTCTAGAGCCAGAGGGAATCAACACATAATTACACCCGTTTAGGCAGAACTAACAAACTGTCCTGTAGGGTTTATCTACATGAGAAAACTCTAGAAAGGTAATCTGAATTAACATTTCTGTAATGAATCAAACCACATTAGATCCCTGCAGACACACTCATTATTAATTAAATCAACCCTATTTCATATTTAGTATAATTTACTTTGATGTGAATTAAGCTTAATCAAATTAAGGTCACTTGAACGCTGAATCAGAGAATATATACAATGGTTTAATTTAGTTTACCTCATTTACATTCACGTTTTAGGTGATATGGATTCATTTTCCTTCACGTCCTTGTGCAGACAGCTTTAGAATAGAGAGAGACAGCAGAGAACAGAAGAGATGCTGGAAAAGTCCCCCCAAAATCAACAGTTTTGAGCTGTCAATGAATTCATTCCCCAGGAAAGGGGTACTAGAAGCTCTGTATCCTGCTGGCTCCATGAAGGCTCTCCCTTGTCTCTCCATCTTTACTAAAGTTCTGCCGGAGCCCAGAGGCTGCAGAGAGAGACTCAGACCCTGCAGGTCTTCACTTCTCCATCCTCCTGCATTTGCAACACGTGAAGAGATGTTGATGGGCCATGAGAAATGCATGTCCTGGAGGAAACTCAAGGAAGCTGAGGCATTTGATGTGGTTGTATTTTAAATAGCAGGTCACTAAAATATCTCACATGTTTTGTACTATTAGGAAACCACGGCAGTTATCAAAGTTGTTGCTTTTAATAAAATAAAAACGCCTGCTTCTTTAGGCAGATGTGTTAAAGTCACTCGCCATGTTTATTCACAGTTTTAAGGTCTTATTCTAATTTTGCTTACCCTGCTCCAACACTCGAAAAGTCACGACCGAGTGACTAGCAAACTCCCTTCACATTCCTCTTACGTGACTATGCTTTTTACCATTAAAGAGATTTTTCTGTACACACAGCTGCGTAGACGAATGCACTCTGTCGTATTTAGGGCACTAGTCATCTAATATTTTCTGCGAGGCAGGTACCATCTGTGAAGCTGAGCTGCAGTTTAGGCCTATCATATTGACGCGGGTGTTGGGGAATCAGAGATGGAAATTGATATTAGATTATAATCCCACTGCATTCAAATAGCAGAGGAGGATTCTAGCAAGGTCAGGCTCAACCACAGTCTCTAATACCCAAGAATACCTCCAAACTGCTTGTTCAGGGAACCTTTTGCTGTGCTGTTTGTTTTGCAGTGTCCACTCAGGATTACCACCTTTTAAGGGTCACAAACGGCGTCCAAACCTCCGAAGCAAAAAGATGATGAGCACACCCTGACGGCTCTAACAGATGACAGCTGGTATCAGGGTGCGACTAAGTCTGCAGGGACCGACTTTGACCAAAGTGACAAAGAGATCAAAGGCTGGAGACCAGTGTCAAGAATAGGAGGCCATAGAAAGCATTCCTGAGTAAGGAAGAAGGACGATTGTTTTAGCAACTTAGCATGGAAATCCTTAGCAAACCACTGGGCTAATCAGACCGTGCAGTGATTTCAATTTGAGCTCCTGGAAGCATGAAGTCCCCCCCGAGAGGAGGGCTGGACACGGAGCATCGTTTCCACGCAGGCACCGCTGGCGTGATGCTGACACACATTTACACAGCTCCACGGTGAAGCGGTGCAGGGGATGGAGCAGCTGAAAACACCAGTGCTCTGCTTTCAGACTGGGAGCACTGACTAAACCGGACCCACACCAGTACCGACACCAGAACCCCCGCCACGCTCGGGACGGTGGTGACAGAGAAAGGCACGATGCGAGGCATTCACCCCACACACCTCCAAACAAGCTTCATAGCTTCAGACATGTCCTTGTGGGCATTTATTGCTCTTGAAAACTCGTTTCCATCCTCCCTGGTTTGCTGCCTGGCTCGGTCTCCCCTCTGCTATTTCTGTAACACTCTCATATTTAATACCATGAAATTTTAAAATAGTATGCTGGCTCAGGTCTTTTGAGATCCCGCAAAGGGTTGCAGTCACGCAGTTCTAGCACTATTTTTGTTTAGCAAGACAGGACAGAAGAGACAAGGCAGGCCCTTGCAGCTCAGCCTTGGGCAGCCGGTGAGGAGCACAAGATGAGGGGGTGTCCCCTGGGGTCAACACGACAGGCCCAGTGGGACCCCCCCACTACACACACACATTCCTCAGTTATGCTAAACGCTCTGCCCATCTTTCCATTCATTCATCACTTCCATTTTGGCTCGCGAAGCCCAGAAAGGGGAGGACCAGCCCCACCAGGGCCCCACCACTTCCCAGCAAACCCGCTCCTTGTACCACCCGCCTGCCACCTCCTCTCCCCCGAGGGCAGGGCTTGGTTTTCACTTACTGCCAGGTTCTCAGTTAATAATTGTTCATTTGGGAGGGGAGTATTTCAAACAAGAGATGCTCATGTTCCTCTTTGTATACGTTAAAAGTGAGGACTTCCATACAGAGGACAGGAATAGGGCAGCTTTTGGCTCCCTTCCTAAAAGCTACGCCATCTCCCCCGCTGAGCTCTGCCCTCAAATGAAGAAGCGAGCCTTCACCGCTCCATCAGACCCCAATCCTGTCAATACTTGCACAGACACTTAAATTTATTACGGTCAGTGGCCTTATCACAACGGTCATTAGGTTCACAAACATCAAGGATGCTGTTCCCAGTAATAAGGTCAAGAATGTGTACAAGTCTTTTCAAGATTAGGACCTTAATGCCGTAGCATCGGCCAGCTTTCCTCCTGCCTCCAGCATTAGATGTGGGCAGCTGAAATCCCTAAGGATGGAGGGGGATGACCATCTCCAGGCTGACTTGCAGGTAGAGCAAGGCACTGCTCGGGGCTGCTCCCGGGCATGCGGTGAGCTAGATGGCCCCACCACTCACCACGGCAATTTTGGTGGCAGTCGTACATGATTCATACGCTGCAAACTGGCATCTGACCAATCAACACCAATTAAAACAAATAAATACAAAGCCAAGAGTCAGCAGGTCAGGCTCTGGGAGGATCCACCACAACGCCGGGCTACCGGTGGAGGCATCAGGAGGATCCACCACAACGCCGGGCTACCAGTGGAGGCATCAGGAGGATCCACCACAACACCAGGCTACCAGTGGAGGCATCAGAGGATCCATCACAACACTGGACCACCGGTGGAGTCATAAGACGGTGCTGTGAGTTACGGATTGCTCTGGTAGCAGCTGACAAAGCAGCACTTCAGTGAACTCCTCTAATGGAAAACACTGCATGTGTCGAAGCAAAATGAAGGGACACAACTCCTCATTGGAGGATGTTCTTACTACCAGACAAGCGAAACAACAGACGGGGACAGATATAGGACATTTTATTAAGCATACAGGTAAAATGAATATATAAGACCTTGTTGTCTCTGACTAAAAGAAATTAATTGCCTGAGAATGGCAAGGCTGATTTATTTGGATGACTCAAATCCCTGCTTCTCAATGTAACAGCGGTAGGATCAAAAATTGACTTAGATTCACCTGGATGATCTATTTACTTATTTAATAGAAAGATTAGCATGCAAATGTATTGCAGCACTCAACACTAATTCATGACAAAGTCAGAATATTAAAATTACCTCATTCTGTCAAAATATGCTAGTCCAGTGTTTCTCTCATTTTAAATCACAAATCCTTTTCGGAATTCACAGATTATCTCAAATCCCAGCACTGTTTGGCAGGTGGGAACGAGAGTGACAGACAAAACAGAGTCATTTAATAAAATGATGATGATTTTAGTACCAAAAACTGCATAATAACAGCAGTAAGAAGCTAACGGGCATGGGTACATATATACAAACTGCCTGAATATATGTGCATACGTGGACGATTTTAATTTCCTCGTTTCTGATTTCTGAACTCTCTTTTGATGTCCTGTGCTCCACCAACCACGAGTGAAGTAGCGCTGGTCTACTCAGTGCTGAAGACATATTCCTACCCATCCAGCACAGATGTAACCGACTTATTTCCAATTACAGCTTTTTCACTTGAATTTCCTTACATAAGCTAACCTTTTATCGTGAGCATTCAACACTCCCGGCTGTGTTTAGCTGTTCCTGCCGCAAGCAAACACACACCCATGGAACGTCCCTGCAGCCAACGCCCTGATCTGCGTACAGCTACGGGGGAAAAAAAAAAGGATACAGCATGCAATTAAAGGGATTAGGGTGACCACAGCCCTGCTTCTTGCTAATGCCATTTCAGTGTATTTTCTAGATCCCCTCGTTCCTGAGGGAGTGGCTTACCGACGAGGGATACAGGAAGGAAGCACTGGAAGGAAGCAACACACATGCTGACTAAGAAGAAGCAGCGAATGATGGGAAAGGGAAAAGAAGAAAGAGGAGGAAGGAATGAATGGACAGCAATATATAAGGAACTTCACCATAATGATCGGCGCTCAGCATAAATACGCTTGTCATCCTCAGAAATGCTTTTCGAACTCCATTCTAGCAAAGCAAGAGCTTCAACGGGACCAAATTAAGCATATCCTTAAATCCTGTGCTAGACTGAGACCTAGCTGCTTAATCGTCTTAATTCCCCCTCAGGTAAGTATCGTCATCCTCCAGCAGATAAAGAAATGAAGCCAAAATGGTCGGAAGATTCAGCAGCCAGGGAAGCACAGTGTATCTGCACCGTGGAACTCCCCACAACGACAAAGATGGGGCCTGAGCAGCATTGCTGCAAAGCCAGACCCAAACCACGTCCTCCCCTCTGGAGCACCTACGCGTGCCTGCACCCGCAGCACGCTACAATTCATGGTACTATATTAAGCCCGGTTACTCTACACAGCTTTTTGGGTTTGCTTTTTTTTTTTCCCCACAGTAAATCACAGAAAAACATGTCTAACCATCCTGGCACCTATGTGAGGCTGAAGAAAGGGAGAAGAAAACTATAAGATCTCAAGTTGCAGGAATGACACCTACTGCCTGAGAAATGAATTGCTCACCTAAATGAGATCTGCACTCAACGGCGAGGGGCTTCCAGAGAACAAGCCAGCATATAGACATGAGCCAGCAATGGGCGCTCGCAGCCCAGAAAACCAACCATATCCTGGGCTGCATCAAAAGAAGCACGGCCAGCAGGTCAAGGGACGTGATTTTGCCCCTCTACTCCGCTCTGGTGACACCCCACCTGGAGTATTGCATCCCGCTGTGGAGCCCCCAACATAAGAAGGACATGGACCTGTTGGAGCAGCTCTAGAGGAGGGCCATGAAGATGATCAGAGAACTGGAGGACCTCTCCTGTAAAGAATGGTTGAGGGAGTTGACTGGAGAAGAGAAGGCTCCAGGAAGACCTTAACGCAGCCTTTCAGTGCTTAGAGGGGGCTCGTAAGAAAGACAGCAACTTTTTACTGGGACCTGTAGTGACAGGACAAGGGACAATGGTTTTATACTGAAAGACAGTAGGTTTAGATTAGACATAAGGAAGAAATTTTTTATGATGAGGGTGGTGAGAGACACTGGAACAGGTTGCCCAGAGAAGTTGTGGATGCCCCACCCCTGTAGATGTTCAAGGCCAGGTCGGATGGGGCTTTGAGCAACTTGGTCCATTGGAAGGTGTCCCTGCCCATAGCAGGGCCAGGGTTGGATTAGATGATCCTTAAAAGGTCCCTTCTGACCCAAACCATTCTGTGATTCATATCAAACAGGCCCAGCATCACTGCTGACTATAAGGGTGATCACATGAAAGCCTGGAGGGAATTCAGGCTGGGGGGAAGTTTAGTGAGGTGAGAAAGGGTGTTGAATTCCTGGTCAACAGCACGTATAACTCAAGGGGAAAAACCTCGCCACCATGAACCCAGGAGAATACCCTTTTTGCACTGGGAACATGGTAGTCGTTAGACAATGCTCATCTGTACCACCAGCTGGGGTACATGGTTTGTAACAGGAGCACTGGGGAGCCTGAGCAGGAGGGTCTGCAGTGGATAAGAGGAAGAGCAGGAGCAGCATCTCAGCAAAAGCCAAATTGTAACTTGCAGTAATAGCATCCTCTGGAGAAAAACGGTTTCACGAGCATTTCTGGCAGTGCCAGGGAGCACTGCCTGAGCCTTTCCACCTCCTGCTTGCTCCTACCCTATATATATACACCCTTGGTGTACAGAAAATGAGAATTTTCTTTTCTTCTGTCTTCGTACGTAAAGACTTCATGATCCGGGTCACCCTACCAAACCACCAATGGCCAACTCGGCACAGCTGAGGGGCGCAGGAACGGCAACTCAGAAGAAACGTATCGATGAACACTTCAGTTGAAACAAATGTAAGGCTTGAATGCCTACATCAAGAAGGAAAATCAAAAGTTTCTGGCTGCCACACGTCTCTCCAGCTCCAGGACTGTGAAATATCCAGGGAAATGTAATGCTTCACTAGCTGTTGTGATGTTACGGAATGGCACTGTGGATAGTCAGAAACGTGAAGAAGGTTTCCAGCCCCGAATTTTTTGGTAAGGACTTGCCCAGTCTGTCTCCTCTGCTTAATAAGAATAGATATTCTTAACGCTTTTATAACTCTCAAGTGAAGAATAGTTTTGGAAAGGCTGTCAATACCACGCTGAGTGTTTGCTCAACACAAAAATGCAAAGTCTCACAGGAAGAAACATTCTGCAGTGCTAAATACCCCAGAAATTAAAAAGAAAAAGAGGAAAAAAAAAAAAGACCAAACTTAAACTGTTTTCAATTTCACTCGGTCACAACCCGGACTGAAACACACTTGGAGCGTTACTGGGTGCTGCGCACACCCGCGGACACAGAGCCGTGACCAGGAGAACGTGATGGATGAACCATCCCGTCGCTCCGCTTCCGACGGTGCGGGCTCTGAATGTCTCTGCTCGCCCAGGGACTGGGAAACACCCCAGCCATGACCAAGAGAACGTGACGGATGAACCATCCCATCACTCTGCTTTCAACGGTGCAGGCTCTGAATGTCTCCGCTCGCCCAGGGACTGGGAAACACCCCATCCTTAGGCCGCAAAGCTCCCCGTGAGCTAATTAGCCAGGAGCAAGGTAGATTAACCCAAGTAAGGCTGTGTGCTGCCTTACGCCCCGGGGGCCTCACGGCAGCCCGTCTGGAGGTCCGGTGTCTTCTCCCCGGGCTGCATTACGGCCACTGTCTTGCAGGGAGGGGGGGCTTTCCTGGTGCGTGGCTCCAACGTGTCTTGGTGGAAGCTCTGAGCTGTAGCCGCGCGGCTTTTGGTCGCTGCCCCTCATTACGGCGCATTAGATCAAAAAGCGGATGAAACGGAAGTCTCAGGTAGGTGACTGCGGATGAAATCCACCTCAGGGCGAACAACGGGGCGAGGCGAAGGAAGGGTGGCGGAGCTGCTCCACCTTCCTCCCTGCTCCTGGGAAACCCAACCTAGGCACAGGGCTGAGAAAAAGAAAGAGGCGGGGGAAGCGCTGGGGATCCCTACTGTTCTGCAGTGGCTGTGAAGAAAACAGAAAATATATCCCAAAACTCCCCATCCTCTTGTAGGAGGAATACTAACGCACGCTGGAGCAGCCTTCACTGCTTACCTGCTGCAATGAAGGACAATACCAAACCATCAGCTAACGTTATGTTTTTGAAATGCAAATAGAAAGCGGATGAGATGATGCCAAGACTCAGATTCAGCAAAGAAACCTGAAATATCTGCGGTGACCTTCTCAGATACAGAAAATCTATAGCTCATTCACTTTATTTTACCTTAATTCTGTAATTATTAGGATTGAACATTAGTCACGATTCGTTTTATTTTGACAGCAGCTTTCGAAATCTTTTCTAAAGAGGCTCAATACCCCTCATCTTAGACGGTGTCCAGAACTGAGAGAAACTATGATGGACAGCAAGAAAAAAAAAAAGGAAAGAAATCACAAAACTGCTAAGCTGCAAGATACAGGAAATTATTGGAGCCTGAACTGTGTTTGCACTTTTGGGAAGATTTTGCTGATTTCTTACAAGACAGAATACTTAAAATACTTAAATACTTACAAAGAGAGAAGGACAGCACTGCCCAGTGGAAGCGTCTAGCCGAATACAAGGAAAGGCTACGCAGACACCTCTAATCACAACACACTTCTAACGAAGGGAGCCGTTCTGCGTTAGGACATCTGTTGTTTAACACGGCCTGAGCGATCCGGGAAAGGCCAGAAGTGAGACGCCACACAAAGCCGCAGCATTGAGTTAAACACCCCTGCACGCCCCCACGTGAAAAGGCTACCTTCAGCCCCCACTACACAAAGAACACAAAACAAAATATTCCAGAAAAGGGGGAACGCGCAAGACGACGTCTGGAAGTTTATGCTTTATTTTAGAGAGGGGAAAGTAAGTTCATTTTTTAAGTATAGAGAATAACAATTAGCGTTAAAGAGGCACAACCGGCCTGGCTGTTCGCAGGTCCTGACCCACCATCGCTCGGTCCCCCATGAGCCACCACCTTCGGACGGCCACAGCCACCCCGCTGCAACCTTCCGCGGAGGTCCCAAATTTGCTGCGGAAGGAGTTTGCCTGCAGCTAGAGCCAAACTACCCCTCTAAAGGTCTAAGCGGAGCTAACAAATGCCATTTTCTGTCAGTGGCAGAGTAGCCGCACTTGGGACGTCACTGACGACGCCACGAGAGCCAAAGGGCTGGGTGTTTCCTCATGGAGCGACGCCGGCAGAGCTGCCTAGCGCAGATGCGGCTCCAGGGGCTGCAAACCCCAACACGCAGAAAGGCAGGATTGTAGGAGGTGGTGTGACAACTCCCAGGCACAGAGCAAGGAGTCCAAACACGGCAGGATGGAGATTTCAAATTAAACAAAAAATTAGGTAAGTTAAAAGTGTATTGCTCCAGCTGAGAAATCAAACCCTAGGTGACAAGGTTAAAAGACGCTTCATAGATGACTTGATTTTATTACCCATCTCAGGGGACGCTGCTATTGTCCTGCAGGAGACAGTACGCTGGGCTGCACAGGCCACTAGTCCCCTGAGGTCAATAGTCCCAATTGTGACATTAAAAACACAAACAACACATTCTCTCTAATTTGTTACAGACGCAAACAAAAAAGAAACAGTAAAGAGAAAGAAAACATAGAAAGGAAACACTGCGTACGTACAGCTCCAGTTACCCCCCAAGCAAACAAAAAGCACTGGCAAAACTCTGGAGTTATCTCATGAACTGCTCAATGAAGGGAAAACATGGAAGACAATGAAATGCTCGATACACTGTGTTTATTGGAACAAATGTAAAGACTTTGCTTATGTCTGAAAACAAAAGGTTTAAGAAGAATGCCATATATACGCTTCCTGTTATTAAAACGGGTTTATACCATGAATGCTCGGCTGTCTTTTTCTCAGGGTGCTGCTCCGTCCCTTTAAACCAGGGCTAAATACAACAGCTTTTTAGGATTTCCAGTTGGCAGCCACACAGAAAGGTCAGAACAAAAAGGTTGACTTTAGCAAGAGAACTCTACAAACGTTAAGGTGCTACAGGGCACCCCAGTGACTTCAGCATTAAACTCACTACCTCGCATTTGATTAAAGCCTGCGTTATGGCAAGAGAGTAAGGACGTTTTTAAGCTGAATAATCCTGTTCAGAGGTTGTTTCCAGCTCCGGATATTCACTCGACGTTTGGTTTAGAATAAACAAAGTGCTTAAAGCGGGAGGCTTTCCCCCGGCCCGCAGCACGGAGAGAGACACCTCACCCTCCCCACGGTCGTGGCAAAGAGAGAGGCAGGGACCCTTTTTTTTTTCAGGGATACACCCAAAAGGCCATTAGCTGGGTTTTATTTTTAAGAACCGAGAGCACTGAAACACAGATGCCTTATAAACTACACCTGTGCCTAACAGATGCGAGGTTACACCTCTGCTGACAGAACGTACAAATCTTATTTTCATCTGCAGCAGTACTCACGGACATTTTTCCCAAATATGAGCTAATTCTGTTACTTCCAGGAATAAATGAGTATCCGCTGTAGAATAACCTCAACATTTGTTATACTCCAGCAATATTTTTATATACTAACACGTAATAACACCTCTGCACTTTAGCATTTTCCACCCAGGAATCCTAATCCACTTTTGAGACAGAACACCTATTACAATCTTTTTTATTATATATCATGGGTTTTTTATTATATATCATGTCTTATTACTAAGACCCGTGGTACACCCAACTATCCACACACTTTATACCTTCGAAGTGAAGACATAAAGAAATTATCAAAAAATGGAAACCATCACATAAATGCAATTGTGCAAAGAATAGCACTGTAATCTTTTCACCACAAAAAGCAATATAAATAAAACACGCATGGCTAAGCAAATGTTTTAAGAAGGTTTTTATTAAATGAGTGTATAGCCTGACAGGGTCTTTTGGAATTATATAGCCTATATTTATTAAAGGAGAATTGTTCCTGAAAAAGGTTTTAGGTGATTTGCAGACATATATTTACTGATGGGTACAACCTATTCAGTAGTGACTGCCTAAGCAAGGAAAAAAATCAGTAATGGAAACTTTGAAAAACAGGAGTTCATTCAAAAAAAACCAAAAGAAGCATGTCCGTTATAGTATAAAAGTGGTAATTCCAAGAAAAGGCTATTTTAAGTGTGATACGCTCGCCAAGTGTCACATGAGGACAATGGGAAAGGGCAGCTGCACAAGAAGCAGCCCCAGCTCGGGGGCTGCTCCCTCACCTAGACCCGGCACGGCCTGGCACCAGCCGTCGGACCCAGAGAAGGACCCTGTCCATCATCCTCGAACGTGAGGACACGGGCAACTCCTGAAGCCCCTCCTGGAGTTAAGCTGCTTTTTCCTCCCAAAAGGCCCTGCAGCTCCCCCCTCCTCTGAAAGCGCCCCGGCTCTCCCGGTGGGGATCACCTCGGGTGCACAACTCGCACTCTTTGTGGGTCTCTCTCTTTTCTGCTGCCTCTTCCAAGGAAAAGCACAACCCTCAACTGCAGAAGTCCAAGTGAAGCAGGGTACCTCCAGGTGGGAGAAACTCAAAATCATTCCAGCCTTCCACCTAGCCCATGCTGCCTCCTCAGGGGGTGAAAGATGGGCTTGTGAGTCAAAGCCAGCTCTCCTCCTTCATGGGGCAGGAGCTCTACCAACCGGGCTACAAACTGAACGGGAGGGAGCAAGGGAAAACTTCCCTTCCATCTGTTGTGTTTGATCTCCGGAGGTCTCTGAGCAGCTTCGTGATCAGACCAGGTGAGACTGATGGAGACACACTATTTGTGTGGAGACCAGAGGGGTCTAGGCCACCAGTCGCACGACACTGCAGGCTCGTGTGCTTTCAGCCCGCCCCAGGAACCTTATTTTAAGCAAATGAAGAAAACTAATGGTAAGATAAACGACTAAATAAATCCATAAATCCATGCAGCTCCAAGCCTTCGGCACATATGCTAATGTCAGGAGTAAATGTTAACTGTAAATGCAGGCGCAGGTTTTTAGACTTGCACTGTATTTCCTAGGAGCAATGCCAGCCCTGCCATCCGGGGATCAGGCACCACAGAGAGGTATCTGGCTTCAAACTGTTATTTCCATTCTTAAGGTTTCCCGGAGCGGTTTTACCTTGCTAAAGATAATAATTAAGTGGAAAGAATCACCAGTATTAGCAGATGAATCAGAGGCTGGGTTGCTCCGAGACACTGACAGCTCAAGTGAACTCTTGAGTAAATGAGGAAAGAGGGAGATTTGGAAGAGCATGAACCAAAACAAATAACAGTTCTCTTCCTTCCTTCCACTCATCTGGCTGCAGGAAATCTGCGAGTTCGTTGTTTTGGGTTTGTTTTGGGTTTGTTTTTTTTTTTTTCGTATTCACAATAGCCAAACTGACCTCGGGAAAACTACCAGTTGGAGCCCCCGAGAGAGACTCCGGGAGATCCGGCACGACCCGTGCTGGATGCTGGGGAGAAATCACATCTCCATCCTCCCCCCTCCCCTTGCCGGGACCTGCCCTCCGCCAGCCCCGCACGCCGTCCCGCCCGCCCGCCGAGGCTCATCCCCGACCGTCCCCAGCGGGATTGCGAGGAAGCAGCAGCTTCCAAGCAGGATCCCCGGGGCCGCCCATCGCAGCACCCATTTCCAAGCCCTTTGTAACCGCCGCGATAATCTCTCGCATGGATTTAGGCGCTGACAGTCAAACGTGCCAAAAATGTCACCACCCACTCGCATTATCCATCCGGAGAAGGACTAGGAAGCGCCGCATTGCTTAACCTCTCCTCCGCCTTCCACCCCCACAGGAAATCCCCCCCCCTCCCGGCGTGACACCATCGCGGGGGGAACCGCGGACACCCCTCCCCATCACCACCACCACCCCCCGCGTTTTCCGCGGTGCTCGGCGCTGCTCATCCCCCGCACTCACCTCATCTTCCCGGCGGGGCGGCGGCGGCGGCGGCCCGGGACGGGGAGGGGAGCGGGGACGGGCGGTGGCTGGGGATGGTGGCGGGGTGGGTGTCTCCGGTGGCGGCACCGCCGGTCCCCGCGGTGCTATCCGGGCAGCGCGGCGGCGGGCAGCCCCTCCGCCGGCCCGGCCATGTTGCCGGCTCCCGCCCGGCTGCGCTGCGTGTGTCTGTGTCTCTGTGTGTGTGTGTGTGTGTGTGTGTGGGCAGGACAAAGCGCTGCTGCCGCCGCCCGCCCCGCTCCGCTCCGCTCCCCTCCGCTCCCACGCGCGGCGGGGCCGCCCCGCCCCGCGCAGACTCCGCGGAGGAGGAGGTGGGGGGGGGGGGGAAGGCGGGGGGAGCCCGCAGGTAAGGCGGGGGCGGCGGAGCGGCCGCGCATCCTGCGCGGAACCCGCCCTCCGGCTCCTCGGGAACCGGCCGTGCCCCGTCCCCGAACCGTTCCCGGCTGGAGCGGCGGGCGGGCAGAAATCCTGTTTCGTTAGTGCTGCAGGAGAGTTGTGTTTTCTACCTGAAAGGAGGGTGGAGAGAGGTGGGGGTCGGTCTCTTCTCCCCAGGTGACAGGCGATAGGACAAGAGGAAACGGCCGCAAGTTGCGCCAGGGGAGGTTTAGATTGGATATTAGGAAAGACTTCTGCACCAAAAGGGTTCTCAAGCGTTGGAACAGGCTGCCCAGGGGAGGGGTGGAATCACCATCCCTGGAGGTATTTAAAAGACGGGTAGACATGGTGCTTAGCAATATGGTTTAGTGATGGGTTTTGTCAGCGTTAGGTTGATGGTTGGTCTCAATGATCTGAAAGGTCCCTTCCAACCTAGGCGGTTCTATAATTCACCCCTTTCCACTTGCCCCAGCTGAGTTTCCCTGCGAAGTCCCCACGAATCCCACTGTCAGCCACGTCCATCCTGCACAACTACCTTCCCCACCTGCCTTGGGGTACCCTGGGCTGCCCCCCAGCCCTTCTGCTTCTCCCCGTCCACCTCTCCTCCCTGTTCCACATCCCAGTCCCGGCCCTGGCCTCTGCTCTTCTCCTTCCAGTCACCTCCTGCCAGCCCGAACCCCCTGGTGATGACCTTCACCAGTGGGAACAGCTTCTTTGCGAATCCAGAGCCTGGAGCTTCCCATGCCCCTGTCCGTATCTTTTTGCCTCCTCCCTTGCACGACCCACTGATAAAAGATGATACTGAAAGTGGTATCACTTGGATAGCCTCAAGGATCTGACACCATGAGGGACCAAATACTGCAGTTGTTTCCCAGGTCTTTCATACATAGGTCACCACAACTTCATTGGCGCTTCTCAAGAGTGAAGGCTCTCCAAATGGGGTCCATCTCCCACGGATCACTCCCAGTTCTGCGTCATCTACTTTGGACGCACAAAAAAAAACCCCAACAACCAGGAAATCTCACAGCAAGCACTGGATTTCCAGGCAGCTGGCATGTGTGCGCACATTGGGTTTCCCTCCCTCCCTCCCTCCGTGTGGCTGTGTCCCAATCAACACCACTCCCATCGCTCCCTGGGACCCACCTCCATCCATGACGGGCAAAGGAGGTGCAGCCCCTCTCCCTGCGTGCAGAGGCAGTTTGGGGAAGGTGCAGGGTTCCCGGGGGGAATTCCGGTGGGCTGCTGGGCAGCCCCTGCGGCTGGAAAGCTGTGCCAGGTCTCCAGGGAACCTGCCCGTGGTGCAGAGCAAGCAGACTGCGGCACCGTGCTGGAGGCTACCAGGCATGACACAGCCTGTGCAGGAGGTATGGAGTGAAGCAGTGGGGGCCATTTTTAATATAAATACTTACATTTGCATGTCCATTTCTCTGAAAAGTTACGGTTTCCAAATATTCCATATATTTCCATATATTCAGGCCAAAACAACACTTATTTTTACTGTAATGGTAGCCTATGCCACTAGAATAAATGTTGCAAAAAAATCAAGCCCATAGATTTGATGCCCTCGAGACCTCTTTCACCGTGGGCTTGTCAACTGCAGCTCAATACGAAATAAAAAAACATACTACAACGAGAACAACAACAACAATAATATGGCAGCAACAAAAACTGTGGTGGAAGAAACGTGTATGCCTTTTATTCGGGGCCATGCTGGCTTCTTGGTAGCCCATGCTTATCTGAGAATTGCTACATTCAATGATCATTAAGATGTTAAAAAAGTAATTAGGGGGAGAGTTACTGAAGGGCCTGGGGGAGGGAGCTCCCACCCCTTCTGTGCCACATTAGCACAGAGCCCAGCTCCTGCCGTCCCTGTCCTATACCGGGCCCATACCAGGGCCATGCCATCCTCTTCCTGGGTCACCCCCCCCCAATTAATATAAGCTCACTTCAGACAGAGAAAGTCTTTCCCAAAGAAGCAGCTCCCTCTGTTACCAATGGGCCTCATTTGTTTGAAACTAAAGCTCAAAAGTCCCTCCTTATACGCAATTATCCTAAATTTCCTAGAAGGCACAATATACGTTGTTTGCATAAAGAAAAAACTGTCAGGCCACAGATCTGATATACCGTCTCCCCCGAGTGACAGTGGCTTGTAGAAACTCATCCATGTAATTTGCGATGGAGTTGCTGAAGGTAGCCAGCTCATGAAGAAATAACGAGCAAAAATAAAACCTATTTTCTTATTAGTATCATCTGACTAATCCTTTAGAGTGTGGGTCACTGACCAGCTCGTGCAACGTATGGGAGACAGCATAAGGCAAGGAGGACGCTTGTTAAACTGCAAAGTTTCACGGTAATTGTACCAGAACTTGATTAAAAGAGCAAATGCGTACGTGAGTTCCTTGGTAATAATTTTTTTTTTAAATGTAATTTCCTTAAGCTAGGTTTATAACAGGCACAAATCCAATAGGTAAAGAAATGTACGTAAATCACGGCGTGGTTAAGATATAAGCCAAAGTAAGCAAAAACGACTTATGTGACGACTTTTATCTGGGCACGTACGCTGTATGGCGTAAAGGAGCACCCGGTGTTGCACAGAGACCCGTTGAGTCTTCTCAAAGAGCTGAAGCTACAACCACCGCGTGGCCCCGCACTGACCCGCCCAGCCCCCGGCAGCTGCAGGGCAGGGGGGTGGTTTCCACCACACCACACCGGGCTCTGCTCCCGCGCTGCCTCCCGAGAAGAGGTGCCGTCCTTGGGCAAGTCCCAGCACCTCGCCGGCTACAAACTTGTGCAATGTCTACCCTCGCAAAGGGTTGGGAGGTTTAATTGCCCGGGAGGCGGTTTGAGAACGGATGCAGAAATGCAGAGTATGTGATGTTATTGGTCAATTGCGCTGGCTGTTTGACTTATTCTTACACAAACAAGCAAGAGAGAAAAGGAGAAGAAGTTTTATGTGCTGTTACAGATGCCAATCTTGCTGTCCACTGACGGCACAGAAATAGGAGAGCAGCGTTAAAAATCTTTGTTGTATCAGAATCCAAGAGGCTTCTTCATCAACGTTCATGGGATCAGGTGCCCACCAGATCGCTGTCTTGATGAAAAGACATGACTGAACCATGTAATAATTGTTTTGCTGGGACAAATCTTACATTATATTGCTATCAGAGCGATACACCTTCTGAAAGACTTAAAGCTGTTCATTTGTATGAAGACATATATAATCTCAGCCTGTAGTCTTGTCGATTCACATGTTCATTCCCCAGGGGGAAATCCTGGCCCACCACGGTGCATCTGCATCCTGGTGGCCTCGTTGGCCTTCCCACTCCCCCTCGCAGCTCTTCCTAATTGCGAATCCTCCTGCGTGGCCCAGCAAAGAGCTGCACAAGAAAACGGCTGTTCCTCGGGTCACGTCTTTCCTGGCTGAGACCTCCTGCAAGGCAAGCCCTGATGGATCTGCCACCTCCGGGTCCTCCTGCAACAACTGCCTGGATTCAGAGATTTCCTATTAGGAGGAGGAGGAAAAGAAGGAGGAGGAGGAGGAGGAAGAGGAGAAGGAGGAGGATGCTCGTCTTAAACAGTCACACAGCCTGGAGCAACATCCTCTGTAAATATCCTCATATCAGGAGCTCAGGGTCATCCAGTTGTTTTTCTGGGTGAGTCAATGCCGTGTCCAGAGCTACATGCCGCCGCGGCAAGAGTCCCGCGGTGATTTTTTTCCCACTGAATTTTTCCAGCTCAGAGCTTTCCCTTGAAGCTCCCAGGCTTTCCTGTGGGCTTGACACAAAAATACACTCTTCTCAAAGAAAACAAATGTCCACAATTGTCTGGTTTACACACTTTTTTTTTTTTTTTGGAAGGCTTTTTCTAAGCACGGAGGATTTAGTCTTGTGAAAGCTGCCCTTGAGAGGAATTATACCAATTTATTATACAATGTCCAGTAACACACATATGCATTTATTTCTAGAAAATTGTTCCTCAGACGGCAATGTGACTCCTAACTTTGCCAAAGCTGGAGTTGGGTTCCGGTTGTACAATTTCATGGACCCCCCCACTGGCGCAGAGGGAACATGATTACCGAATTCAGGCATGAAGTGAGATCCAGAATTCCCAAAACTCAGAGGGGATCAGTCCTGGATGTTTGGTTTTCACCCATCAGCATGCCACTTAAACATTCCCTGTGGTCTTCATCACCGCTTGGCAAAGGTCTAGGTCCCATCTCTGGTTGGTTATGGCAGCCCAAAAGATGGCCTCTGCAACCAGAGAGTCCCAAAACCCCACATTTTTTAGCAAGGCTTCACCCCGTCTCGGGGTGAGGGGAGGAGGAAAGAACGAGAAGAGGCTGGAACAAAGGATCAAGTGGCAAAAGACTCTGGCAGGAGCTGAAGGGAACAAGGGAAGGGAGAACAGAGAAAAATGAGGGAAATAGAGAAGTTTGGGTTGGGTTTTTTTTTAACTAGAAAAGGAAATTAGATGAAAAGAACAGAAATGAGGGAAGAGTGAAGAAGGAAAAGAAGATCGAAGGGGGGGGGGGTGGTATAGGAAAAGGCAAAGAATAAGTAGGAAAGAACACACTGTTGATATACTTTAGTTCTATGTTTTATTATTCTTCCCCCAGTGAAGATGGGAGCCAAGGAAAGGAAGGGTCCGGTTGTGCTCTCAGGCCAGTGGTGGGGGATACTCGGTACCTTTCTCGGAAAGGGAGGAGCCCACCGGCACTTTTATTTTCCCCATTACGCCCCGGGAGAGCAGGGTTTCCAGTCCCTCGGAAAGCCGGAGCAGGAAGCCGCAGCTTTCCAGGCAGGGAGGAGCTCCGCTTTGCAGGCAGGGCCCTGGGGACCTGTTTTGGTCTTATCCGTTCAAGGCCACCGGTGACTTTTTTCCTTCACAACTTTTACAGGCAACTTAAGGAGAAGACACCAGTAAGCCACAGGCGCCCAGGCGTCCGATGTGCAAAACCCAAGCCAGTGAGGGTGCTTCCAAAGACCACGCGCCCTCCTGCGCTACCCGGGGTAACAGTGGTCCAGCAGCATCCCCAGAGCATCCCCAGAGATGCACTTCCATGCTAGGGCGAGGGCAGAAGGGCAGGAATGAGAAACAGAAACACACCCGGCAACTCCAGTTTTCCTTTTAACAAATAACTTCGGCTTCTTTGAAGAAATACAGCCTCAGCTTATGGTTTAGCCCCATCCGAGTGTTTCCAAAGCCTGCGTTTGATACAGCATATCCCTCATCGGGGGGTAACACAGTGGCCTCGGAGGACAGTCCGCATCTTTGCGGTCTCTTGCAGAGAAGGCTGTACTGAGCCAGGCAAAAAGCCGTTTCATTTTCTTCGTTTTATCATCATTAACATCCCCTCACGAGCTCAATATTGTTTGGGCTCGAGCTTTTTAGAAAGAGGCCGGGCTCCTCACGGCTGGGTACCAAAAGCAGCAGCGTCCTCACCCGAAACTAGTGGGAAAAGTCTGGGCCCAGAGGCGATGCTGCGCTCGCGAAGCCCGAGACAGCCGGGACTCTCCAGGCTGCTGAACTGCGTGTGGCCGGATTTTCTGCTGAACAGGAGCTTGTGCATACGGGAAATGCCAGAGGGCTTTTCACTTAAACTCCTGTCAGCTCGCTCTCCGGCTGTTCAAGCCCTAGACAGAGACTCTCAGAGCTCCGCTTCTGCTCTTTTTAGGTGCTGTAAAGAGGCCAAAACGCTCGAACCTCTGGCATAACGACCTCCCCTGCAGTTACACGCTGATGTCATAAATTCGGAATTATGATGTCAATGAAAGCTGCTGAAAAGGAGAAGCTGGGCAGGAAGGAAGGAGCCCGAAAACATTGACATTCATCTTAATGAGAAACTGGATCCAGAATGAACAGCCGAGGCAAATGATTTTGCGGAGAGAGACATTCTCTTCAGGCTGCCTCAAGCAGACGGTTCCCCCTTCAGTGCGTCGCTGCCGTGCAAGGGCAACGCGAGGCAACGACAAACCGCGATAATCTAACGTGGCTGCAGAACTCATCCCGCCTCTTTTAAGTTTTGCTTTCTAACCATAACGACTGAACAGACTGAAGCGGATTTCTTTAGCCTACAACCCGGCATCTGGATCAAATGTAGCTCCCGTAGCGCCGATAGCCAGAACTAGCTGAATTTTCTTCCCTCTGGCACATTTATTCTAGGTAACTGCACAGGTCGGATTTTAAAAATGTTCATCTCTCAGAAACTCCTGCTAAAAACCCGTTCGCTTGCATGGAGACCCAGAAACAGGTCGCCAGTCTCATGGTTATAACCCCAGCACCTCGACTAGACCCAAAGAGGCAGCCTTTAAGGTACAGTTATGTCCACTACAAATGAATGGAAATGTCTAAATTAATGTAGTTTGTAGATAGCCAAAAGATGGTAAAACCAAACCTGTGCTAAGTTGGGGCCGCGGAGCTGGTGGGGAGGAACCACTTTCCATGGAGTCCAGGACCTCAAGCCTTCATAAAACCAGCCAAAACGCAAGGTCCAAAGAAGTGCCCGCAGAGTCCAGTGACACCAACAGCGCCGCGGCTCTGTCGAAAGGAGGCACCTTCTTACACTTCCCCGTTTGGCAGGAGACCAAGGGGAACCCACAACCCTGTGAAACATCCCGATTGACAAAGGTGCCCCGAGTGGCTTGCACGGATGAACCCGTGGGTATCACCACCGACATGAACAAGGTCTACCAAACTCATGCTGGATGGCAGCTTCAGCTGCGCTGTCAGCGATACCGCTGTGTAAATTATCCCTTAGCCCTCTACAATTATTTAATGAATTCAGGGGGCAAAGTTGTTCCATTAAGAAACATGAAATTGCAGTAGAACCGCGTGACTACGGAGAAACATAAATCTCTCCCAGTAAGAGCGTGAACTGCTGAGGTACTCGCTCATCCGCTCATCCAGGAGCGGACGCATCGGGGTGCCACTCTGTCCTTCCCCTCAGGACTCAGTTCCTCATCCCCCATCTTTTGGTCTAGGAGATGCTGCGGCTTGGGACATCTCTTCTGAAGGGCATCTGCTCGGGCAAGAGCGGCGCAGCAGTGACCTGACTGCTCCAGCGCCGCTACGAATCCCAGCCAGCAACGGAAGGAAAAGATTTCTGTTTAGGTTTCTCGTTAAGTCTGTTCTTTTCACTAGTAATTAAAGTGACATTTTCCCTGCCATCTGTAGGATTTGGGAGGCTGCAGTCGAGTGATCTGTCAACAGCCCTAGTTCCAGGGATGGAGGAGAAAACACACCACAAAGACCACCTGCCTCTCTGAGCAGAACCTGGAGAAACCAGAAACGCCGGCCCTTGCCAAAAAGGGTCTGTTTGCCCCTGCAGGCTCTTGTCACAGGAATAATTCCAAAGGGAAGTGATATCCTCTAATATTAATTCTTTTGAAGAATACATTCCATCCAAACGTTTCACACAGGAAATATGACCTTGCATTAATTAACCTTGTGTTAATTAGAAGAGCAAAAAAAATCCATTTCAATAAAATTGATTTGCTTCGTGAGAGGATTTTTTTAATAATTTGAAATGGTGGGGCTTATTCAATTCAATAGCATTAAAAAACTCTTTACTTTCTCTTACATTTATCTCCTGTCTCCACTTTTTGTTTTGTGGTTTTTTTTTTAACTTTGATGGTTTTTTTTTTAATACAGTGACTGACTTTTGTAGAGCTCATCTGTTGGAAATCGTTAATACCTGCCAGGTTTCAACAACCTGTTAAAACCGAGCACTACCAAAAGTATCTATGCAATAACAAAATAATGAACTTTCAGGTAGGAATTCAAGTAGTACACACAGAATTAAGTTGAAAAAGGCTGTAGTTTTGATATAATACAAATATGTGTCCATTAGGAGTAAAATAAATACATGAAAACAGGCCCGAGAGGTAAAAAAAAAAATCATGAAAAGCCTCTACTTGAAAATGGGCGATGATCCTAAAATCCAGATTGAGTCTACGCTTGTTTTATAAGCATATAGAAGAGGGAGGAAAAAGTCTTTTGAAAGCATGTGTATGGTTTTCTGAATAATATAAGACTTAGAGAATAGGTATTATCAACTTCAGCAGCTGACCACTTTGAATATCCTGACACAGGAGCATTACCCGAATGTCCGTGCTCATAATTTTGGACAAATATGATGGTTGTACTGTTGTAGTGAGTGTGGGATCCCCAAATCCCATTGCTAAATGCCATACATCAACAGAGAAACAGAGAAAAAAATCCCTACCGTAAAAATATTCCAAAATCTAAGTATGTGATATACATTGCAGGGCTGCCCACAGCCAAATCGGGGACAATCGAGAAACGGCGAGAGGGTGGCGGTGGCCTCGGTACACTCACAGAAGGAAGGCGCGAGGGCAGGGAGGAAGGGGCTGAAAGCTGTCACTGATATTCGTAAGTGCAAGGCCAAGAAGCAGCGTGGTTACAGATCCAGTAAGAAAGCAGAAAAATCGGCCCCAAAAAGATGAGAGAGGCAGCCAGGGCCACTGGTTTTCTAAGCAGTTAAGGGCAGCACCATGGCCCAGGAAGGGCTGAGGTGGATGCAGTCCTGGAAGCCGAAGACAGAGAAGAGCAATGTGAAGGGAAGAAAAGCAAGAAACAGGAATTGAAACCAACCAAAAAAAGGCTGAAGGGGAGCGGCTGAATGCTTGGTAGGGAACAGCAATACACAGCAGACATGAAGAGATGAGGCTTTTCTTTGAGCAATGCTACACCTGCTGCAGCCACCGTCAGGGGAGGGAAGGAGGAGCAGAAGCCCGGCCGTAGCTCCATCCATGGACCTGAGAACCAGCCTTATGCTACATGGGAGGGCAGGAGATGACAACTGCTGCAGACGGAGTACCAGGTGAAGGAATCAGGTGTAAGAGTCCCAGGTGGTCCTGAGGGAATGAAATATAAAAAGTTCAGGCATAATTTTTTCCTTTTTTTTTCCCTTTTTTTTTTTCTCTCTTAAAGCAAAAAAAAAAAAAAAAAGGAGTCCTGAGAAAACAAACATATACAAGAACCAAGGAACAAGGGTGGAAGTGAGGAGAGCTGAAGATTATATATAACAATGGCAAAATTGTGTAGAATTTCCTGGATAAAGAAAGAAGAATCACTTTAACAGTCGTCAAACGGATATTTGGCTCAAGACGTTACCCAGGACTTGCCAATTCAGCTAATACGTTTATCACGTTTTCATAGAGGAACAAAGACACATTTAACAGCAAAAGTTAGAAACAGAGGAGCAGCAGAGGCACAGATGGGATGGGATTGTTGCAAATCCCCTTTGATCAGTAACCCTAGGGATGAACTTGCAGGATTCCTCCTCTATTTCTTGTTAAGGGATAACAGTTTAAAATGAAGAAAGGGATCACAAATACATTATTACACCCCAAGAGTAGCACCGTGGGAGAAGGATGAAAAGGGAATGAGCCAACTCAATTTGCAGCTCCTGTTTTCTCTCTTGCAAGTAACGACAAACCACCTACAATCCTGAAAGCAGAAACCTGAAAGCACCCCATCTGCGAAAGAAAAAAAAAAAAAAAAAATAAATTAATAAACAGAAGGTATTGTGGCATAATCTACCAAGTATCCACACAAGACGGGAACCTGTCACTTGCTTATTACAACCTCTTAGCACTGGATTAACCCTGGAAAGAGTAAGGATATTATGCTTTAGTTTTACACACTTCAAGCAGAGGGAGATTTACATCACCATCCAAAGAAGTTGTTCCAGTGCTCCTCTCGCCATTTATTTTCTTCTCCACACATTGCTCCTTCCCCTGTACAAGCTCAGTACAAGCACTCGTACAGCTGCACAGCTAAATCAGATGAGGAAACCAAGGAAAAGGGGTTTCTGGTTTGTAGTTGTTGTTTGCATGGTTGGTCTTTCTTTTTTTTTTTTTTCCCCCTCTTTTCCCCTGAATTGATTTTAACCTGGGTCCATCTCCCAGCTGGGTGCTCCCTATGGCCACAATAGCTCTTGTGCTGCTGCAGGGGATGGGAAGAAGCAGCTGGGGGCAAAACCTCTTCCTTCAGAGGCAGTGCTGGATGACAGCAGGTTAAAGTGACTCTGAAACCCTGGCTTTCAAAAGTCCTGCCTTGAGGCCGAGTCCCTAACACAGAGAAATCGCTCTTGCCCTGAGCATAACCCTGCGCAGTGGAACGACACTCCTCCACCCGCTGAGTGCTCAGAACCAAGGGAGGCTGTAGGCGAAATCATGTGGCGCGTCCTTCTTCCCTGCCGGGAAGCTGGAGTTTCACTCCCTGGGTGTGCATTAGGGATCACATTCCCAGGGTCATGCTCACGCACGAAATTATGTACCCCAAAATCTCGATTTTATTCCCAGATGTTTTCAAATGCAGCTCTAATCGAGAAATCACAAATGGGTGTCGTCAAGTAAAAGCCTGTCTCTTCTATAAATATTTCACATTGAAACAAAGATATTTTACTAAACAGGAAGAATGCACTGAAAATTCACTTTAATACGTGTTTATTGGTGTCCTGCACTTTCAGTGTAGGAGGTTGGAGATGTAATAAAAAAGTTTCAAAATTTATTGATTCCATTTCATTTAAATCACTCTAAACAACCAGTGCTTTAGAGCTCAGAGAATTAACGTTTACCGTCCATTACAAGCAAAATTTTAATATTACCTTTTTCGAGTCTGCTTAGAACTCCTCTCTTTTAAAATTCTTCAGATACATTCCTCAAAGTAAACAATACATTTCAATCTGTGTCACAATCAACATTGATAAGGCCTTCTTAACCATTTTATACCACCTCCACTGTTACTTCGTTGCAAAACACAATCTTATTTCATACTATAAATATCCATCCATGCACAAAACACAGGGGCCAGAAGTTACACATTAATATCTCATGTAGGCTTCCAAGACTTCCTTCACCCTCTGCAGGTTTATGGTACACTTAAAAAGATATCTTTAGACTTGGTCTACTTGGTCTTAAAATACAAATATACAATATCCATAAGCATAAAAAAGTAAAGCTAGATTGCCTTACCATTTGTTATGAACTGCTAAAATCTTATACATGTACAATATAGCATCATGCTGATTAATATACATATTAGTTAAATATATCAACCAATAATGGGGATGTGGCCAAGCTTTTTTTTTGTTTCGTTTTCAAAAAGAAATTGTTCATATACAAGTAAAAAGATTTTTGAACTTAAACTCACGTGGAATACCTGAACCACACAGACATCTGTAAACCCTGCTGAGATATTCAGGTCAAACCGGGGCGTAACCTGCTGAAAGGGAACACGGCTCCCCAGGGGTGATACCCGAGGTGTGCCACTCCCGAGAGAACGCGCATTTACCAGCATTCACATTTTCAGGTCTAGAACACTAATTTTTGCATCTTCCATCTCGGTTTATCCTTTTTGCATCTGTTCATCACCCTCCGTCAGAAACAATTCGGTACCTTGACATTGTCATAGATTTTTCTAAACAAGTAGATATACAGTACAAAGTGTAGATAGTGAAACAAATAAGCACATATATACAGTCTTTGAAAGGCATTTTTGTGACCATTTTAGCAGTGTTTATAGAAAACATTTAAGATAGTCACGTTCCGCTGATACCACTGTATTGCAAACTGTCAAGCCACATTTCTTATATTAAACTTGTACTGTATTGTATATTGTACAACGGAAGAGAAAACAATCATTCTTAAGGTGTGACACGATGAAAAAAAAAAAAAAAAACCAAACCAACACTAGACTGAGTAAGGTAACCAGCACAGGGCTTAATTTTCCTGAGGTTTGTAAGAATTTTTTAAACAAAAAAAAAAAAAATATCACAGTGACCAGGCTAAACTGCAAACATACTGTTAAGTTTTAAACATGCAGTTTGTTCGTAAGTTCTATGCACGGTCGACTCAGCTGTGTTTGTTCACACTGATGTTTCCTTTAAATAACTCGCCACTGCATAATACTTGTGTCTTTTCCGCCTGTGGAGATGAGATGGGTGTCTTCACAGAGAAAATCTACGTTAGTTACATGACTACTATGTCCACCGTAGACATGGCTTGGAGCCTAGAAAACACCATATTAGTGAGAATATAAACTGTCATAAAAACATGTCGTTATAACACTCACGGAATCACAAACTGGCAAGGGTTGGAAGGGACCTCTGGAGATCATCTAGTCCAACCCCCTGCCACAGCAGGGTCACCTTAGAGCAGGTTGCACAGGAATGTGTCCAGGCGGGTTTGGAATGCCTCCATAGACGGAGACTCCACCACCTCTCTGGGCAGCCTGTTCCAGTGCTCTGCCACCCTCAAAGTAAAGAAGTTCCTCCTCATGTTTAGGTGGAACTTCCTATGTTCAAGTTTGTGCCTGTTACCTCTTGTCCTGTCCCTGGGCACCACTGAAAAGAGCCTGGCCCCATCCTCCTGACACCCACCCTTTAAGTATTTATAAGCGTTGCTAAGGTCCCCCCTCAGCCGTCTTTTTTCCAGACTGAGAAGACCCAAATCCCTCAGCCTTTCTTCATAAGAGAGGTGTTCCAATCCCCTAATCATACAACAAAAAATCCAAGGCATCACATCATTATCTTAAGGTGTTTTAATATTAAATTAAATTTTAAATCTAATTGTAGTCTCAATCCCTTAGGCACACACACATTCCCATTTTCCCTTTTTTTGTTTCGGGGTTTTTTTGTGCATAGGAAAACAACATTTAATGCAGTTGTGCAAGTACAAGAGTAAATGTTTTTGAAATACCTTACCCTAAACTGTGAACACGGATACGAGAAGAGATGTACTTTGCCAAAATCATCCCCTGTTGATAGCAGTTTTCTCCCATGTGATCGACAGACAGCGTTGATATCTGTTCCATCTGAACCTTCAGGCCATACACCTGAAAGACAGAGGGACTAATTAAAGGTTTTTATAATGGAAATAAGTGTGACAGCTTAAGCTTTTTTTTTTTAATATTAATAAAGGATTACTTGTTTAAAAAAAAAAGGAAAAAAGATAAAACTATAGAACTAACTGCAGCTGAGTCAGTATGTATACTTCAGTACCAGCAAAAGACCAGATCCTAATAGGAAATCAAGCGCATAAACACTTTATTTCCTCTAGTCAGCAAAGTGCTTTTTACTTTGAAAAAAAGAATTTTGATGAATTATGGTCATGTGTCAGAGCCTAAAAGAATTTTCATATGGTTATGTAGAAAAATGACAGTTACTGCTTTTATTTTCCCTTCTGCTTATGTACGAGCTAACATACTTTCTTCATGCTACTGTAGTCTAAAAAACTACCTATGCATGATTCAACATACTTTCTTCATATTACTAAAGTCTAAAACTTTATGAAACAAGAAATGTTATTTAGTAAATATATCTCTCAAAAAAAATTGAAGCTACTATAACCTTTTTAAATATTTTTGTTTTACTCTAAGTAATTCTTCTCCTTCCTCACGTGCTCTACTCCTTGCTGTTCTTGCACAAAGCGGTGTTCTAAAATTAAACTGTAAGCTCATCGATGCAAGGACCAAATCTCTGCACCACATCTTTAAAGCCTCTGAATACTTGCCTGTAATAAATTGTAATTGTAATAAAATCCAACCAGTTATTGAAATTTCGTTTGGTTTTTTTTTTTTTTTTTTTTTTTTTTTTTTTGGTATTTCAGACTTTATCTAATCCCTACTCGACAGAAATGATATCTAACTTTCAGAGACCACGAACATAACCAGTTATAATGTGTGTTCTGCCATTATGATTTGGCAAAAAAAAAGCATTTGTGAACACGTAGAATGAAAAGACACAGAAAAGCTGTCTTAAATAACTGCTTTGACAAAAAGTAGGCTGTGTGAACATCAAATGCTAGCTGAAAAGAGGCCGGAATCTTCTCAAGAGGTCACTATGACAAGCTGGAGATAACTCCTAAAGAAAATGGTTTAAGGAACAAGACTGCCATTTTGAAATGGGGAAAGCATCATATCAATTTTTTTCTTGGAGACTCTGTGCTCTTTCAAAATTTATTGCAGTGCCTCACTGTCAGGTTTTCAGAATGTATAAACTGAATCCCCTTTGCTGAAAAATTAGTCCTTTTTTTTTTTTTCGTCATCCTCTGCAGACACGGAAAGAGACCATTTCCTTTCTCTCATTTGGAGATTGATGCCATGTTTTTTTCCTCCTCCTCTTCTCTAAAATTCATTCATTACATCTCTTCTCCCAGAACAATATTTAGACGCATAATTATTCTTACTAGTCAGCACATTATCTGTTGGTCCAACGCGCAAGAACCAGAAGCAGCTATTCCAGCTGTGACTGAAGCAGATACTGATAAATGGATGATCACTTCACATTTTGGATGGCATCCTTTTCATTATACATCCCACTAATGCTTCTGCCTTTCCTACAACAGCACAATGCTGTTGATTCACGTTCACTTTTTATGCAAGAGAAATCTGATCTGTGCAGATCCGCTCTCTTGCCTGCTCTCCTCCGTTCTGTATTTGGACAACTGGGTTCTGCTGTCCAAGAGTGTAATCTCCTATTTGTCTCTACTGAATTGCATCCTTTTTTCATACCTTTCCTCTATTTCCCAAGACAACTTGCTAATCCTGCAGCTCTTTTATCATCCGTGCCGTTAATAAATATATTCAAACATAATTTTCAGTGTACAGTCTTCCGGTCAGTTTTGAACCCGACCAGTCTGAGCTCTGCCTTGCGTGCAATGCTGTCAGGCTTTGCACAGCATCTTAGATTTCTTCTGTTCCTCTCCCACACCTCAAGTACTAATTTTTCCAAAACGGGACATGTGATAACGAACTGATGCCTTGGTGGTGCATCCAGCAGCACACGGCTCTTGCAAGAACATACAGACCAGTAAGTGTTTTAAAGTCTTTAGTTCTTCACGTTTGCATGTGTTTGTATGGCTGAAACGTCCCCCCTTGAACACGCTTCTTTATACGCTGTTTTCAGTTGAATTATCCGTAAACATTTCCAGGCCCACTAACCTGTTGCCATGCTTGAAGACAGGTGTTCAACAGATCAACGTTCATTTTCCCCCCTGCACTGCTTATGTTGCCCTGCGAGTGCTATGCCTATGACTTGTGATTTTTTTGTGCTTCTACTAGAGTGCGAAAAAACAACTATCCCTAGTTTCAGTCAGCCAGTAGCTACTGAAAAATCGATATACTACAAGCCTCACGTCCTTGACGATGTGATTGCTTCTCCTATGTCCAGTGGGGCAATGCCGGCAAGCATTTGAAGGCTGTTCATACTGGCTGCTCCGAGGCCCCGAAGTACTGAATAGTAGAGTGACTGCCAATGTTACCGGACTGGTTTCCAATTTATAATTTATAAGCTTCTTCAATTTATTATTCTAGCCACTAACTTTGCGCTTTATTCTCTCCATATGGGCTCTGAAGGCAAATATATGACTCCGCAGATACTGCATTCATTCTTCTCCATTTTTACAGTACTTTGCCTGTTCTCTGTGAGGTCCTGAAAATAATTGCTAATGGACTCGAGATGATGCTAACCAGTTGTTTTTACAGATAGAATAAGGTTCACCACACTCGGATACTTTGAAAATATCTGACTTCTAACTACTTTCCAATCTACTCCTTCCCTGCTGAAAGCAGAGGTATTACCCTTTCATTACTGGCCATCAGACTGTAGTAAGTCTTCTAATAAAGACATATTAAAAGAGAAAAAAAAAAAGTGTCAGGTTTTTTTAACACTTCAGCCTTAGAAGCGTCATCTCTCCTCTCCATGTAGAAGACCAATATTGTCGTTGACCCTTTCTGTACTTGTCACAAGTATACATTTATGTTTCGGCTTTGTTTATGTGTCTCCCTGGTCCTCCAACAGCTTCTACTTTCTGCATTCCTCTTCCTTGTAGGACAGGTCAACACCAGTTTAACCAAATTGGTGTCTTGCTGCCAGTCCTATCTATCCTGTGGGCTGGCAGAGTTTGTGCCCTTCACACCATCTAAGGAACTACCACATCTCACTTTTTCTCTAACTTCAGATCTTCCCTAACAGGGCTTTGGACTTTTGCAGTTTGTCTCCCTGAAAGTCCATCATTTTCATTTTGTTGCTCTTTTTCCTTCTTATACTAAGGATCACACCTCCCTAATTCCACTGTCATTCCTACACAAGATGCATTCACATTCTCAGTAAATTCTTTCCAACTCCCCAGAATCAAATCTGGAAGAAACTCCCCTCCAGGCGTTTATCTCTTTCCTGTATCAAGAGTTTTGAGATCTTGCTGGTTAGCCACTGGATTGCAGTTCCTTTCCCAAAAGGTACTGGAATAGTTAAAAATCTCACATCCTCAGCAATTCCTGTGGTTTGACTGATTCTGCTAACTATTTAAAAAAAAAAATCCATTCATTTGATCTTTCTGGAAGGATGGGCAACAGCATAACCCTGGCACCATTAATATTCTTTTTTTCGCCTATAATTATTATGCATTATCTTTGTAACTTCCCAGTCTGACCCTAACTGTATAGCTGTGAATCCTCAGTACATATGGCACCATGTTCTCTCCTTGTGCATAGCATATCCTTTCTGAGTAAGTTATATTCTTTTACTTTAAAATTCCATTCATTTGACAACCATCCTCACAATCTCTATGACATTACTACAACTAGCAGCTACTTTTATTTATTCCTCATCCTTGTTGCTTTAGCTCACAATAAACCAGTTCAGCATGGAGGGCTGTAAGGATAAAAATGCGTATGCATTTTGCACAAGCTCCCCATTGGCCCAGTAGATCATTTTGTTCCTCAGTCTGGCTCCAAAAGCTGATCTGCTGCAAGAAGGGAAAAAAAAAAACCCTCTCAGGTGTGACAATCCTCTCCTATGACCCTCTATGCACCAAAGGCAGCCCCATATTCTAATAGCACTATACTTGGCATGAATCCAAATTATAAAGTAAAGAATACTCACTTAAAGTATTTCTCACCTCAGAATATCTGACCCTGTGATGCTAAATGCAAAGACTTTGTAGCTCTGTAACTGTGTGCCGGGCATACTCAAATCCCAGGAATATGTTAATAGTTCTATGAGGGCCTCCATCCCTCATATGAGGAACGCATTATCTCAGCCATTCTTCTAGGATTTCCTCCTTTTACTAAATCTGCACATTGTAGTGATACCCAAGCACTGCTTGTCAGTTAAACTGTACAAACTTTGAGTGTGTCTTCCCAGCATATTGCTACTGCCGTCCCATCTTTAGGCTCTAAAAGCACGTCCTTTCTGGCTGCCTTCGAACACATCACTTCTTGTATTCTACTTGAAACATGAGTGAAAATCTTCCTTGTTTACTGCTTATACTAAACCAGGCTCTTCTCTGAACTTCTACCATGGCTTCCTATTTTATCTTGAGGACTCGAGAATTTGAAGCTTCTTGTACTCAGCTTTTGTAACGACCTGTCTAGTTCTGCAGGCGTTGCGGAATGACTACAGAGCTTCAGGGTTCACTGGGGAAAACAGCTCCTTCTAAACAGCCACAAGAGAAGTCCCATGGAAACAAACCACCCTGATTTTGTTAACGTTTTTCTTCTTGCCTTCCTTTCAGCTAATTTAATAGCTACACATTGTATCAAAATACATTATAAGTAATTAATGGCGGAGACTGTCACCCATTTTGTGTTTGCACAGTAAGGGGATTTGGCCCAGAAGCTGCCTAAATAAACAATAATTCCACAGAACCGGTACTTTAAATTAAAAATGACAAGAAGCAGCTCTAGTGTGACAGAAAGGGCAGTGTGTGATTTCTTCCTTGTCTCCCACTTACGTTGTAATTTAATATTTATACTTGAAGAAAGAATACTAAACCAGGGTCTTTCTGGATTGAAATAAGAGGACAGATTGTAATAAAAAAGGCATAACAGAAGTTCCGTATTTTTCCCTGAAATATGAATAGACATGTTTCCTAAGAAAAAGTTGGCAATCCAAGTGTTTGTTAATAACAAGAATGGTAAGAGCTTGCAGGAGGAAAGATACTTACCAAAAACATGGAATCCTAAAGTACAGGTGTAAGTGGCCCATTCTATATCTCTGGTTGTTTCAACACTCACAACTTGTTTACAAGCAGAGGGGATCCCTACAAAAGAAAAATAAAACAACCCCGCGATAACGTTTTTATTTCTCAAATTGCATAGATTTTTTGATTGCACCAGATGAATTAAAGCATATGGTCTATCTTGTCAGTTATATGGTCTCATTTAAATTTTAAATCTGTATGCGACTGCCTGAACTTTGCACAAAAGGACTAAACACAATTCTTACTCACAGTATAAGATTTCATAGTCTCCTGAATTAGACACAAGATACTGCGAATTAACAGACCAATCCAGATGAGTAATGAAGCTGGAATGACCCTACAAGGAGAAAAATATTGTATTAACTGCACTAACAGCATCTCTCAGTGTGACAGCATTAACACGCTGCTACAAAACAGACTTAAAGTTGTTAATATTGAACCCGGAGAAAAAAAAAACAGGTTACTTACCGAACATTTCCCAATTCTAGTGTACTTTCTTCCATTTTCACTTACGCCATATATATAAATACAGTTGTCATGGGAACCTATTGCCAAGAAGTTTCCATCTGTAAACACAAAAGTGAACAGTAATTATCCCTGTAAGAAAGAACCTAGGCTAATTTTGAAAAGTTAGTGTGTCACAGACAAGAGGAACTGTTCTTAAAGGCCTTGATCCTATAAAGTGAAAAAATAAAACTCTATTTTTTTCCTTTTCAGTTGCATATTGATTCCTGTTTCGAGATTACAAAACAGCAAGTTTATACAGCAAATATTGCTGTTAAAAATCCATGACACTTCTGGAAGCAGCTACAGCCCATTTAGGGCTAACCTGATTGCAACAACCTGCCCAGTTACGTCATCCTTGGGGTTTTTTTTTCTTCCCAGTGAAACCGTATTGAACGTATGGGGGAGGGAAAAGAAAACTTGAGTTTAAGACACCACCCATTCGGTGTTGGCAATGTTTCATGGTGTATTTATTTTCAACTTCAGTATGGCAAGTGGGGAATTGTCTTAAAAGAAACCAACCCCAAATTTAATTAAAAAAAAAAAAAAATTCAAGGCTTTTATTTTTTTAACCAGTAAATAAATGCTCTCAAACCTGGTGAGTAACGCATTACAGACAGCTGTTCGTTTCCATCTGTGTGTACAGTGACCAAGTCTTTTGTTTCTGTGTCAAACACAAACCACCTGTTGTAAATACAGAAAGAGGCCAATGAATCATTCCATAAGGAATTTAAATCTACTGTAATCTTGACCAACTTTTCTTCTGTCAAAATAGCATAAGTTTTACACCAAGAAAAGAAAACAGCAACTGCTACTGGGTTTGGTTTATTTTTACTTCAACACAGGGATAGTTTGTTTCCCATGATTTTTAAGCAGAAAAATGATCAGACATTGACCCTGATAACAATCTTCAGACTTTGTTTCATTATGTCATGCATTAGAATAAAGGAACCATTACATATAATGACCCTTCTCCTTTAATGACCCTCCTTCTATGCTATGCTGATGTTTAATTTATGCCTACATTAAATCACAGAGCAAAGGAAAACACACACAAGAAGCAGGACCATTCTCTTTTGATAGGATTAGCTTTATTTATTAATTTATTTTTAATTAATTTTTTAGATTTTAATGAATTTGATTTAATTAATTTTACTAACAAAAAAATTAATTTGTGGAAACATGTAGAAAAGACAAAGATAAAATTTGCATTTTAATACTTGACTTTCAATCAAATTGTTAAAGACAAAGTAAAGATTCCTCTCAAAGCTTCTCCTTTTGATTTACTTTGTTTACTAAATACAGTAAATTTAGTAGCTGAGTAAATCCTTTATGTAGGACTGATACACAATCCAAAATAATCTTGGCTCAAAACCTGTAAGCATTCTATATGTTCCCAGTTAAGTGGAACCGTTTGCAATACTAAGAGCAAAGTCTGCCCTCAAGTGACGTTAAAGGAGAGGATGAAGTTACGGCAAAGGCGCTCCTTCCTCTTAACACAGGTTAAACCCAGGCTCGGGCCTTGACCCGACTACGTGACCAAAGGCTCAACCTGTCCTGTAAAACGGAGATACTTTTCACCCTGTTTTTGTCTGTCTTGTTTATGCCTTACACTCTTCAGGCAGACCAAGTCTCTGAATATGCATTTTTACACTATGTCTAGCACCGTGGAAGATTTGCCAATTTTTTGTTAAAGCCTCTCGTTGTCACTGCATTGGAGACAATAAACCACTTGCTAAATTTTCCAATGAGCAATTTTTTTCTATATGATTCCCTCTACACTGCCCTACAAGCCTCTGAGAAGATCTCTGCACGCATCTGCAAAGTTAACTCATTATCTCAAACTCCTCCCTTCGTCTCTCCTTTGCCAAGATGGACACAAAGATTAACGTTTATGTCCTGGTATGGTGACAGGACCTCCCACGCACGGTCTCACTGCTAACCTAGACTTCCTCCCCTGTCCAAATCCATCTCCTCCCACTGATCTTAGATTGCTGAAACCAGCTCTTGGTTCTGTGTTCATGCAACACTCAGTAAGCAGGGGGTACTGGCCCAAGACTAGGGCTTAGAATCATAGAATGCGTTGGGTTGGAAGGAACCTTTAAAGGTCATCTAGCCCAACCCTCCTGCAGTAAGCAGGGACATCTTTAACTAGATCAGGTTGCTCAGAGCCTCATTAAGCCTGGCCTTGAATGTCTCCAGGGATGGGGCATCCACCACCTCTCTGGGCAACCTGTTCCAGTGCCTCACCACCCTCACAGGAAAGAATTTCTTCCTAATATCTAATCTAAATCTACCTTCTTTCAGTTTAAAACCATTACCCCTCGTCCTGTCACTACACTCCCTGATAAAGAATCCCTCCCCAGCTTTCCTCTAGGCCCTTTTTAAGTACTGGAAGGCCGCTCTAAGGTCTCCCCGGAGCCTTCTCTTCTCCAGGCTGAACAACCCCAACTCTCTCAGCCTGTCTTCCTAGGAGAGGTGCTGCAGACCTTTGATCACCTTCGTAGCCCTCCTCTGGACCCGCTCCAAGAGGTCCATGTCCTTCTCGTGCTGAGGGTCCATGTCCCTCTTGTTTCTAGTCACTAGGGCAACACAAATGAATTTCACTCTGAAATTCAATACATATCAATAGGGGATGAACATGTGGCTTACATACATCTGTAAAACAAGAACATGAACTTGGATGTGAGCTGGAAAAATCATGTAGTGTCTGTTGGTGCCCAAGGTGCAGCTCTGCACATCTTACCTTCCGGTCAGCGTCCCCACTGCAACCACAGATGCTGAAGGATGAAATCCTGAAGACTGTGCTGGATCCTAAAATGTATCAGAAGGAAAAACACTTTTTTACCAGTCCAGGTTATAACAAAAACTCAGTTCAATTACCTGCCTCAGGAATAGAGCAAGTCTCTCTTGTTGGTCTTCTGTGGGGTTTTTTGTTTCCTTGGGTTTTTTTAACTATAAACTTGAGGGGAAAAAAAGACATTCTTAACTGACTGACATATTACCCAATAGATTTTTTCCCCTCTCTATACAAGGCCACTGTTTTCTTTTCTTCACTATCTAAAAATAACTTGGCAAGCGATTTCATAACAATAACATTAGCAAAAGCAGCTTCTCAGCAAATCACAAACAAGTAAGAGATAAAAATAACTTATTAAATTAGAGCTGACCTAAGAATTAAGTACCAAAGCTGCAGTTTACCTACTGCCTACAGGACGAGCAAGTACCTTACTCCACAAAGGTGTGCATCACTTTGCACGGAGGGGTAAAGCCTAACTTCTACGTGCACCAGCACCTTCCCCAACACCCCCCAGTCGCAGCTTAGTGGGAGATTAAGGACATGAAGTGGGTTTCTTATTTTGATACGTAATTTTAAAACATTTTACTGTGTATAGTGTATTGTTGTGGAGACAGGTAGAATTGCAGTGTTTTTCTTGCAATTTAAGTAAGCATTTTCTTTCTAGTACGTGTTCAGTTACAAAGAATGAGCTCCAGAGCTCTTCAGGTTATAGCAGAAAGTCTCAAAATACCAGGCTTATTTTTTCTGATGCCCACCAAAAATAATTTTAAAATGTAAGCGAAAAAACATCTAGTAACATCTCACACAAATGCTTATGTTCTTGATTTTCTATATTCTAAAATAGTATCTCACAGTAGCCATTTTAGTAAACGTTCTTATTTTTAGCAATTTGTAATTACTAGCCCTAGAGGCTACCTGTAAGGGATATTCTCATTAATTTTAAACGAGTGACTAATTTAAAAGATGTTACTAGCTCTAAAGAAATTTCAGACAATTGTTGAGATGCAGGATTTCTATACACATGTTCTAAAGCACTACAGTAGTCCAGAAAGGAAAATTTGCTAACTTTTTAAAGTAAAATTTCATAGTAAATGCTAAAATATTCTCCTGAATAAATCGTAGGTTCAAGCAGTGAATTTAATCTGAGCAGTAACTTGTACTCATAACTACATTAAAAAGCTTGTACATAGATCTCTGTGACAAAGAATAGGTTAACATGAAATGATTTATTTACTCTAGATAATCAGTCACTCATTTACGAAAGTATCAGACAATTCAAGTGGTTAATAAGAAGATTATTGTCAAGATTGATAATAGAAATCTTGTCTTAATGAAATGGTGTGCACTTGGAGGGAAAAAAAAAATAAACCTAAGTCTAGTTTAATAGTCCTACTGCTTTTGCCATCAACATTTTCAAAAGAATCCAGGTAAAGAAAGAAGTTTCTTAAACATTTCAATATCAACAGTTTCTTAGAGAGTGTCTTATATTTGCAAAACCACAGCTAAATATTAATTGAAATTCACTTTAAGTCATCATCAGCTAAACTCCAGTTCTGTTTTTCAGGGGACACAAAGAATGAAACAGTGGAAACGATGTCCTTTTTTGAGTTGATGATTACTTAGGTAACTTTGTTTCTGAGACAGCAGCTTATCTAATTAATAGATTTGTTCCTCTTCCCCATATTGTACTTATCTCCACTAATGATGTTTCACTATCAGCCCAAACTTCTAAATGGTCTCTTCTTTAGACTGCAAGAGAGCAAAGTGCCAAATTTTGCACTTTTCTTCATGACTATAGGCCCTCCTCAGTGTATTGCTCCTATAACGAGAAATGAATCAGAAATACTAACTTCTTATTCTCCCAGCGTGTTGGAAAGTGTATGTGAGTATATAAAAACATACACCTGTACAGTGAGTAAAGGATCACGTTAGTACCTGCAATTGAACTACGTGATGATATTTTCCTGACAAAAAAGAAATTTATTAGGAAAACATAAAAAATGGTACCAATAATTTTACTTCCCATGTCAGGATATTTATAATATATTTACTGCGTCCAGCTCTGGAGTTACTGCGTCCAGCTCTGGAGTCCTCAACACAAGAAGGACATGGACCTGTTAGAATGGGTCCAGAGGAGGGCCACAAAGATGATGAGGGGGCTGGAGCACCTCTGCTGTGAGGACAGGCTGAGAGAGTTGGGGTTGTTCAGCCTGGAGAAGAGAAGGCTCCAGGTAGAGCTTCCAGTACCTTCCAGTACCTTCCAGTACCTAAAGGGCGCCTACAGGAAAGATGGGGAGGGACTCTTTATCAGGGAGCGTAGTGATAGGACATGGGGTAATGGTTTCAAACTGAAAGAGGGGAGATTTAGATTGGATATCAGGAAGAAATTCTTTCCTGTGAGGGTGGTGAGACACTGGCACAGGTTGCCCAGGGAACTTGTGGATGCCCCATCCCTGGAAGTGTTCAAGGCCAGGCTGGATGGGGCTTTGAGCAGCCTGGTCTGGTGGGAGGTGTCCCTGCCCATGGCAGGGGGGTTGGAACTGGATGATCTTTAAGGTCCCTTCCAACCCGCACCATTCTGTGATTCTGTGAAAACACTTGCACAAAACCAGCTGTGCACCATTTCTAAACAATCAAATTAAGTCTCCACAAAAAACTACGATAAAAACCAGAAAGGTCTATGTATAAATTTCCAATTGTGTCATTGTCCGAGTTACTCTGAATTGCACGTGAAGGATTTCTGCAATCTAGTGTGTTCGTATTCCATACCGCACAATACAGCACACCGCTACTGCTCTATTTCAAAACACAAAAAAGGCACCAGTTTTTCTTTTCTTAGAGAGTTTACCATGGAAAATTTGGTTTACAACTGCTCACTGATTTTTAAATATGTTTTATTGTTGAAGCGTGCCTAAGCGTGCTGGTGTTTATTTGATCTTGCATTTTGGCATCTCAGTGGCAGTTCAAGAGATTTGCAAGCACACGAAGATTTTGGTGCATCTCAAGGTTTGACCATTCCCCGTAGGCCAAGCACAGCCCTCCTACAGAGTGAAGGGGACAGAGCTTATTTTTAAGTCCCAATTGTATTAACATATTTTAAACCCTAAAATGATCGGGAGGTAGAAAAATGCAATTATCTGCCTCCTTCTCAGGCCAAACCCTTAGTATTATTGATTTCCGTTTTTTTAGATTAAAAGAACTACTGTTATTTTCCTTTCCTTTAATTTCTTATACTACAGGCGGATACGCCTTTCTAACCGAGGCACTGAACTGTGAAAATACGGCTCCACCTCTGGGGCAGCGGAACTCTTGATTTGGCCGCTCCAATTAATTTAGAAGTCAACAAAAATTCGGACCTTAAAACACACACCCTCGTGTGTTTTAGACAGAATAAATTCCAATTTCCACATTCACCAAGCAAGCAAGATGACACAAGTCATCTCTAAGTTACTGGCTACAATTTTATCTGCAAACCTGTGTATTGGATATACACCTACCCTAGGTGCTGGTTTCTTTTTCCTGAACTCATTTTTTAATTTTTCCACTGTACAGAGGAAAGATAAGAAAGACTGAGAAGTAACTTGTTTATTGTGACCAGTACATGTACCTCCAAAAAAGCATATTTTCACACCTATGAAAAAAAATGTAAAGAGGGAGAAGACTGTTTGAAAAAAATGTGACAGCAGCATTTCAAAATAGAGAGATAAAAGCATTTTCGCTGTCTCAAGGAGATAAGCCAATGTCTTTTTATGGGTAAATATTTAGAAAAGTGATCAGGTGTCAAAAAAGCCCCTCATGACGCATGTAGACAACAAGATCACATGTCACCACAAAGCCATTAGGAGTCTGCAGATGCACAACTCAGTGTCTAGCATAAAACTGAGTCTCCACTCAGTATTCCTTCAGTACCCAAACACCAACTTCCATACCGGAAACAGGCAGTGAAATTCTAAAAACCACATTTGTTTATTTGTCAACAGGATGTATAGAAATACTAATAAATTATAGAAAATAAATGAAGAAGGCCAAAAAATGTCACCCAAAAAAAATTTTTTTCCTTCTGAATTCTGACTGTCGTGCTTAGGATAGTGGTAGTAGTAGTAGTAATCCTGATCAAAATTCCTAGTAAAAAATATAATGTCCACAGCACTGTACACTTCTATATGATACAACATATCACCTAGGGGTTTAAATTCTTGTTTTTAAGAGTTTTGCATCCATTTTCCGAAAGACAAATTTTACGACTCTCGCATTTTTTTTTCCTCAAGTTAATACTTTAAGGTATTTTTAATCAATAATCTTGTGACAAACACAAATTACTTGACAAGTTCTGTAAGAGCAGTAGAAGTGTGTTTAATAAATTTGTACCTCTATTATCTTGTTCCAGATCGGACGATGAGTGGTAGCATCCCAGAGGGTAATGTGTTTGTCATGTCCACAAGTGAAGAACTGAGGTTTAGAGGAATGGACTGCAAGTCCCCAAAGCTCATCAGTGTGACCCTACACAAGCAGAAATGTTTCTTGACAAGGAGGACAGTACCACCAAAACTAAACATGCTTAAACAGGATTAAAATGACCAAATTATATATTAAAGCATTACAAAAGTACATGGGCTTAGACAGATGCATATTTATAATGTTATTGCCAAAAGTACTGTAGTAATAAATAAAATAAATGCATATTTAAGAAACTTAACTTTAAGCAATACCTTTACTGCTATGACATACTTAGGAATGTCCTTGTAAGGCAACAGCTTACCTGGGTAATTGGGAAAAAGTCTCCTGATAGCGTGCCCTGTAGGACAAAGTTTCTAGTGGTTCCTATTAACACAACGTCCCCTTTTCCCTCTGCTACTGTTCTTATTGGACCAAACTGCTCTGGAATCTGTGGTCATAACAGACAAAGAGATAAGTCAGACAATTTGTCAATTTTTAAAGACATGTGGCCCAGCAAATGCATTTTAATAAGCGTTGCACGGAGAAGAAATGAAATGGATGAATATATATGCCTGACTCAAAAGTTTGTATCAACTTGCATCAGTTCAGTAACTGTCTTTATAACACTACGAGAAAAGATATCCTTATCTACAGAACATTCCGTTTGTACAGATAAACAAGTATTTCAACAAACAGAAAAGGTTCCTTCATGCTTTGTTAACTCGATCATATTTTAATTGCAGCTGTGATATCAGACTAATCATTTCTACTCCAAGATAGTGTCAGGCTTTGTATCGCTAGTACTTCCCTGCAAGGAATGTTGCTTTAATTGCAGCCTACATTCTGAAAGAGTCAGTGCAAATCTCCAATGTAAAGTTCAAGGGAAGATGTAAAATTTAAAATATCAAGGAATACCACTGTATGAACAAATAAAAGAAAAAGAAGGACAACACAGTTAGAAACAGCACAACAAGCCTGTAACTTGTGCTGTGGTAAAAACCAAATTACCAAAACAGACATACCATTCCAGTCACATAGACATTTGCAACATTTAATAATATATAGTAGAGTTGACACCCTTCCTCAGAGTTTTATGCTGATTGTTCTTGTACATTCAGTCTATAAACAGTCATGTAGTTTTGTCCAAACAAATTCTGCTTTAAGCTTTTAAGTTCCTACATAGCAACTAAATTAATTTTTGGAAGTTCTTTTTAATAAAAATGCAAAACCCAACAGTACTCAAGAAATTAATGAAAAATTGTAAGTATTAAACCCCCCCCAAACCCCTCATATCATTTTGGGAAAGAGGAAAGTACAAAAACATTTTAATATTGTAATACTCCGAAATGAAAAATGACCTCACATTAGTAATTGCAAAGAAAGGAAGAAATACAATGGAAAAGTATGAATAGACGATTTGTTTTCTAATTACAATAGATCTTAAAAAGGAAATATTATGTTAATGAATAGGCTATCACAGGAATGACCTGATGACTCAAATGATATTACATTTTACCATTGATTTGCTTTCCCACAGAATACACATCCATAAGAAAAAAAAATGATTTAAAAAGCTCTGTTCAGAAAACAGCGAAAACTTTCAAGTCATTTCAAGTAAGGTTTTCACCTTTCACCTTACACCTCACCTCAGTTTTGTGAAGTTTTTGGTAATTTCCATTCCAAGAGATCAGCTTTCGGTCTTTTCCACCTCCTGACACCAGTGTGCCATCTCTCAGCATACACAGCGCAAATATTCCACCCTCATGGGCCCCCTGAACTGCATGGCTTATTCTGTTGGTACCTAGATAGAAGGAGAAAAGATATTACTGCTGAAACACTCAGCTTAATAGCTGAGCTTAAAAGCTTAATAGCTTTTTCCCCCAATGTTTTTTCTCCATTTCTCTACCTGTCAAGGATTACATTTAAACAACAATAATGGCGGGCATGGAGTGTTGCACAAAAATGCTCAGACCCACAGAAGAGACTGATTTAGTACATCTTAAGAACATATTCCCCCCCCCCCCCCATATCTCAAAAATGAAAAGTATACATACTCACTCTGTCCAGTTCAAAGTATAACAGGTTCATTTAAACCTTTCATGGGGGTTTAAGTAAACCGTTTGACATCACATTTGTCCTGCAGTAGCACTACACACTTTATCAACAAAGAAACCATAATCCAGTCACTTGTTATCCTCCAAGGATATTCCCCAGCCTCCAGACACCAGACTTGCACCAAAACCCGACTAAGCTAGAGCTCTTTGTACATCTGGAAGAAGGTGCCGAATCACTCTCCAAAAGAGCCTGCACCTCTTTATTGACAAACTTGGCTTGTTCGAGTACCTTCTCAGACTCAAAACACCTTCTAACCAACTACATTGGATTAAATATCTCTAATTTGATGAGCCATTACTACCAGCTTGGGCAGTCAGAGAGCTTTCTGCAGGGTTGGCACTAGATGGGGACAAGGACTGTGATGGTTTAGTGATGGTTTTTATCAGTGTTAGGTTGATGGTTGGATCTGAAAGGTCCCTTCCAACCTAGGCAATTCTATGATTCTATGATTACTAGGGATTCTATTACTGAAATGCGCACTTTGCATCAAAGCTTGGCTAACTTTAGCACAAGCGAGGAGCTGATGCAAGTCAGGAAGAAACAACTGATTTTTCCTTTATAAATCCCATGTGCTTCTACCCACATCTACGGATATAATGTGTCAGTTACAAGTGATTTCTATTAAGATAAGTTTTTCTAAGGGTGCTCCAAACCGGTGGAAGCAGCCCCTGCTTGAACACACAGCTCTGAGTCAAAAGTAGTAAAGACAGAGAAAGTAGGCTGTACTAAGATAGAAAAAATAAGAACAGCATTTTTGACCGTCCCAAAAGAACTGGCAGAGGTGAGGAGATCTTGCAGCACACGACCAATTCCCTTTCACTCCTGGGAGAGAGGACAGAAGAGGCTGCTTGCAGTCAAGGCAGAAATTAGTCCACCAGCACAAAGGCAAACTGATCCTTGAGCACCACGCTGACCCTGCTGTACCAGGAGCTGCCATGATCTCCCTTCTCTGCTGGCAGTCCCAAATAAGAACCAAGAACAAGGAGGAGATAGGACTATGCAATTTCTAAACTCCATTTGGGAGGAAAAGCGTTCAAGAGCCTTGCTGTAAACTATCATAGGAAAAAGAAAAGGGAAATAAGAGGAGCTGAGTTACAAACACCATATCCACCCCTTTCCTCAACAGTAGTGTATTGGTCAAAAGCACAAGGAGATACCTGGCTGATAGTCCTTGGGTGAAAAGAAGTCTACAAAACCAGCTCAGTAAGGGTCAACTGTGTAACTGATTCACCATGTTGCTTCACGGGTCTTATATCCTTTGAGTATCTTGGGAGAAGGCACTGAGTAAATAAGAAGCAGCCGTCATCCATACCCCTTCTTCCTTTACTAATAAGGTCTCCTTTAGGGGATTCTCCTTATTCCTACGCACAGCATCTCACACATTAAGTAAACACTTAGGATGCTGCTGCTCTTTGCCTTCTGGCAGGCATTGCCTTCTGCTGCCCCGCCCCCAAAAAAGTCTTAATTCTTAAGTAGAAAACGCTTTTTAAGAAGTTTGTCCTATCCATCTGTTCTTTTGAAATAAAGCTGAGGAATTCAATTAGATCTGCATACATTTTAGCTTGGCTTCCTAGAAAAACAAATAAAGCAATTTGTTGTGTTTTTAAAAGTGTATGTCAATAGGCATAACTTTTGCAAACGCTACAGAGCAACAGTATAGGAGACTGGAGATCATCAATTACATTAACAGTGTTTCTTACTGTCACGTTGATTAAGGAAAAGAACTTTTCCTGCCATTCCTTCCATCAGTAGAAGCCATACGTGCTGGCATAGCTCTATGATTAAACATATGACCACCGGGAACACGTTCTATGGAACTTTGTGCTCTAGCAGTCAGCTGTATGTTCTTTAGACGCTCATACAGGAGAATCCAGACATAATGTGCTGGATTGGTCTTGGCAAAGAACTCAAGATAAACAAAATTCAGTCTTCTTAAAATGAGAATACACTCACGTAAAAAAAATTGAGAGTCTTTTATATTAAAATTTCACTATTAATTTCAAGCTTGTCTTACCTTTCCCCCAAACCAAAATGTTTCCACTTGAGTCTCCTGTAATAGTATCACCATTTGCAGAAAAGGTCACACACAGGACAAACTTTGGCTTCTCTTGTTTCTGCATGGTTACAAAAAACACACACTCACAGCAACACACAACCCATTCATTTTAACCGCACGCATTTGAGTAATTTAGTTTAGTCTTATACAGTTCCATTATTGTTTAAATGTCTACACAGGAGTTAAACATATTCCTACAGTCTAAACAGTTAATCTGTGCAAGGGCAAAAGATGCATCAGCTGAGGTTGGCGGCCTAATCCTGCACCCTTTAATTACGGGTTGCGGATAGAACGAGTGAGAAGGCCTGCCAACTTTTAACATAAGACCAGGAATGCTCCGAGATAAACCCAATCCCCCAATTCTCCCATAATCCCAAAGGCTTTACGTATTTAGAAACGGCTGCAGATGCAAACAAGCTTTATTACTGCAATTTTTAACTCCAAAGTTTCTAGGAGAAAAGCATTACTAGAGAGTTTCGCTGCAGTGTAAGAATTAAGGAATCATCTCTTGAAAGAATTCTAAGGTTCAGTAATGGAGACGTTGCTTTGAATCCTTATACATTTAAAATACTCACAGCAACAATATAGTGAAATATTTAAGGGGACAAAAAAAAAATCACTAGCTAGTAGCTTCCAAGGACATTATTTACAATGTTTGTTGACTACCAGTATGTATGGTCTCTTTCTCCCTCAAACTACAAATGTTCTCAATGAGAGCCACCACACTTTTCCATCTGCAACAACCAGCGAGAATAACGGAGGCAGAAATCTGCCCAAGTAGCTTAGAAGTTAAAAATGAATGAAAATTACAAAGTAACAAAGTTTAAATGCATTATTTCAGCATCTCCTCCTGATTTCACACAAAGCCTACAAATTGACATTGCAAAATAGTTGTTTTGACTATACTTGCAAGCCATGGCTCCACAAGCAGTTAACTGGGCCCTACTGGAATTATCTGCAGTCACCGCAGACCCTCCTTTGTGCATGCAACTGCTGTAGAGCTTAGTCTACATTTAAGAACAAATCAAGACCTTGAAATGAAAATAATATTTACCAAATAGTGGCCAGCTCAATCTGTATTTGAATTACATATGCATGTGTATCTGAGCAGAACAGAGGAGAAGAGAAGAATGTTCATATTCACATAATTTATAGGATTTTGCAAGTCTTTCCTCTGGCAAAATAAAAAACCCCAGCATATATGACTCTACATTATTTTTTTTTTTCACCTGAGGTACACATAGAGAGTTTTATGGTAATTTTATTTGAGGAGGGGTAGCATAAGGAATATAGGAAAAAGAATGCAAGGAACAAAATGGTAACTGCATTACTAGACTCCCTTGTGGAAGTTTTACCCATGGAAAAATTCCGTGTTATACCATGAATGTTACCTGAGTTTCGGCAAACTTTCAAGCTTAATAACAATCAGTTGTTTTGATTTACTCAAACCTTATTAACCCTTACTTCTGTACGACAGTACCATTACTATAAACATAAAATTAAGGAAATATTTTATTTTACCTCAAATAATCCTTGCTTTTTAATAAGGGAATTCCCTTCCAGTGTCCAAAAAGAAAGGTGTGATTTTCCACAAGTAACTATTATATTTGTATCAGTAGGGTGAAAATCTGCAGCAAATATAGCCTCATTAGAGCACTTGGAAGGAAAAAAGAAAAACATTGTATCAAAATTTAAAATTCAAAGAAAACAAAACAATATGAAATAGTTCTCTAGTTAGATAAACTGATCAACTCCTTAGACAAGGAAAATTCTGAGCTATTCATTCATTAACATAGTCTGGAATACTTTGGCAGAATACTTTGAGGTCAAAAAAGATTTTATGTTTTTTGTAAGTTAGTATCAAAAGTTATCCTTCAAAACCATGTCAGATAATGAGAAGTTCTACACAAAAGATTAGTTTAAGACATTTCATTTCTGCACATACTCCTATCATTGCTGCCTAGACTTTTCCGATCAATTCTAGAATGACAACAATAGCAAAATTAAAAAGAAAAAAGCGCTATTGGGATAATATCGAGACAAAACATTCTTCATGTTCTCTGCCTTTTATAAAGTGAAAGTGTTAAAAAGGCACAAAAAGTTAAATAGAGAAAGACATTTCATGACAAGAAATCCAGATTTACAGACCAGCAAGTAGTACGAGATATCTTATTGCCACACCTTGACGTCTGCCAGCTTTTCTTCTTTCTGCCAGTCCCACACAGAAAGCACGTGGTCGTTTGAGTCATCCACGGAGCACAGGCTGCTTCCTCCATTCTGAGGCAAAACACGGAAAATATTACTGCATCCCCCAACCAATATTAGAAACATACAAATACACATGCAAAATAATTAAATATTTCTGTGGCGAAGAAAGTGAAATATTTACACTTTAACTGTTGTATTTTTAAGTTATCCCATAGTTATCCATGAAATATAATAATTCATTGTATCATTAAAAAATAGGGCTCAAAAGGGATCTAGAAGAGGAACTCTTGCAAACGGCAGACAGACTTTGTCAGGAATGAGGCAGGTATCTCTCCTTATACAGTGATTGAAATTCCCAAGGCAAACTACACATGACTATCTACACTACGAAGAAAGTTTTTCCTCATAATTATACTGAGTTTCTTTCTTTACAATTTAAGCCAATTAATTCTTGTCAGATCTGCCATGGACATGGGGAACAATTTTACTCTTCATATAGGAATAATGGATCAAAATCAGGGAACGTAGTAAGAAATTAGAAAACAACTTATTCCTGGCAGGTGTCTTTTTTTATAGTTACGTCTTCTATCAGTCTTCCTAATCTTAATGACCCTAATTCCTTTAGTCTTTCTTCACGTACCATATTTCCTAGACCTCCAGTCAGTACCCATTTTTCTAATGTGTGAATCCAAAGCCTGGATGAGGAGCTCCAAGTGAGACTCCACCTGAGCTGGGGGGAACTGACTGACATCTGTCTCACTAGTGATGGCCACTGCTGTACAATCATCAGGTCTTTTTCCAAACAGCAGCCACCTGGAAGGTAGGTTTTGGACCATTTTTTCCAATCTTTGGTGTTCATTCCTAGCCACGTGTCTCTAGTGGAATAAACTATCACGTAATGTCCAATTGCTTCCCAACCCATCCAAATACGATTTTTGTATCCTGTTGCTCCTGGCATCAGGTGTATTAGCTGTGACTGCAGATGAGCTTGCTGGAACAGCCTGAGCCTGTGGTTCCACAAGCACTCCTTTGGCACCAACGCTGACGCAAATAGTCCTTCCTCTGCCACCCAGAGCTCAGCCGCTTGTTGCTACCTCGTGATCGGAGCCACCACAAGTGTCTGGACTATCACAGAGTGAGCCTGTTTGGGGAATGGATCTAATTTTGAGGGAAAAAAAGGCCCAAGCAAACTCCATTTCATTTTGCGTATATAAAAGGTCACTTAGTTGTTTTCCTGATGAATCAGGCCCCTAATACACATCTCAAGCACAGCTACAAAAATAACTGTGCCAACGTAACTCAAGAGGTGGGATAGAGACAGGACTAAGTAGCCTGAAGAGAAAGCTGTCTAAAATGAGCTAAGCAGTTCTGCTATGGGATGGGAGGTGATGCTCAAAACAGGCCAAGCTACGACTGTGAAATCACAGCACAAAGCAAACATATTGAACATTTTCTTATGGCATCTGCCAATAGCAATCCTCTGCTATTGAGTACATATTTCTTCCTACAGTGAGATACGTACAGAGTATTTGCTTGCTATTTACTTTTGTTTATCTTTCAAAGGTCATCTTGACCTGTGTGGTCTTCCACCTTTGTGTTCTTAACCAGCTCTACCAATTCACTCTTTTCTACTTTCTATAAAATACTGTCACCAACAGATTTCACGTATTCCTGGAAACTTTCACTGAAGAACGTTTTGCCTATGGAATACACCATTTAGTCCTCTTCTCTTTAAAAATGCTGCCGAGACCACCGGACAGTACCACATACACTGCTTACGGATTCTGTTCTACAAGGAGGGTTTCTAGATTTGTGTGTGTCAGGTTACAAACTCACATTTGTACATGGGACTTGCGTGCCACCTGTGTCATCTTTTTTTTTTACCTCCCTGATAGACTAGAGTTCAAAGGATGGTGCCAAGAGGATAACAACAGGATTCTAATTCTTTGCAATCCTTTATCCGTATCCTTCGCCGCTTTCAAGTGAAAGATTTTGCTTCTCCTACGGGAACCCTCATTTTTTAAATCCAAAATCAGAGGTACAGGCCATTGTAAAGTCTTTCTTTACTCATTCTTTGACACAGTGTAGGAGGTTAAAAGCTGCTGCAAGAATAACTGTTTTTATCCAGGGAGAAGCACAATGGGATGACTAAAGAGAAGAAGTAAGGATACTGAAGTGTTTGGGAACACAAGTACTTCTGCCACTGCTTGTCGCTGAAGAAATTAATTGCATTTTATGTAATGCATAAGGTAGACCTCTGAGACTGCTGAGATACCGCTAATCTTAGTAAAGAAATAAACTGTTGTAAACAACTGGCTTGCAAACTTTCCTCCTCTAAAGAGGAAGCTGAGAGAAAACAGAGCTCAGAAGTTTGTTTTGCTCAAGGAAGCTAAATTTCAAAGACTTCAAAGACCTGTTGAGCAAACATTCTTAATATGACTATTCATTTACTTTACTTACAGATTTAGAAAAAGCAATGCAAGTAACAGCTCGGTCAAAAAACCCCATTCCGATGACATGCAGTGTATTCAGAGTTACGGAATCCCAGACTCGCACATGTGGTGGCAATTGCTGTAAAATAGACACAAAAAAAACAGCTGAAACAATGGTGGAAAAAACCCATCGGGATTTTAAAAAAAAAAAAAGAGAATACATCAAAAAAATAACATTTTACCACAGTTTAAGGTACAAAAATCATCAGAACTTCTCTAGAGTCATCCATGTAAGCACAGACCTCTAAAAATGATTTGCTGATTAATGTGCTTAGGGCCAATGTCTGGGACTGACTATCCGGAGTGCACAGCACGTCAGGTTTCACTGATCTCCGTTAATTCACTGAAGTTAACGGGCACCGAGCCATTCTTCATTAAGTGAAAATTGTTGATGACCTTGAGACATGGGACTTACTGGTAGGTCCAGAATCATCAGTTTAAACTGTAGCAACCAAGGTAATTCCGGTCAATCTCAAACAGCAAGTGCAACACAAAGATGAAGAATTTCTAAAATGTAATTCATTTCAGTGTCATAAAAATGACCATAGAAAAGAACTGTACGACTGTAATCAGAACTAGGTTTCTTCTTGTACGTGAAATCCAAGGTATACACAGTGGCCCAAGATCAAGTCCTTATGAAAGCTCAGTGGTTCCCCCTCGCTCCCCTCTTCTCTTTGACTTCTGCACCACAGCCAGCCCCAGCCAGGCTGAACCTCGGGGACACAGAAATGCTTCTCAAATCCACTAGAGGGCAAACCCAGGAAGTATTTGCTCATTAAGTTTTATTTGAAAAACAGGAGTTTAACACAGTATAGTCAACCTTTGCAGGAAAACAACAAAGGCCATGTTTTACTTCCTTTCCCCCATCCACTTCCCTTTCAAATGAAATGAACATGTTTTATTACAATATCAGGGGGAAAAAAGCAGCAGACATCAGTCTTTCTTGCTCATAAATAGTGAAATTGTCTTTTAGCATAAGTAAAAATATATTAAAAAATAATAATCAAGGCTACCCCAGCACCCCAGTTATATAAATGGCTTTATATAAGCTTACTTATATACTGCATTCCCCTCAAACACCAAACCTTTGGATTTTATTTCCCAAGTACATCGGCAAGTAATTGTATTTATGATTTATGAAAATAAATACCACAAATTTCTCCAACACACAATAAAAATTAGCAGTTTATGTTACTCAACTAGGTTATCTTTACATAAACCTATATTGCATAACTGGGATTTCATTTACTTAAAGTAGTTAGCATATCAATAATCTGTTTTTATTCTAAAATTCTTGACATCCACCAAAAAATTTTGCAATCGTCTGGCTGTGACATCAGCTGCACTCTCTGCTGAGTAACTCTTTCCTCATGCTTTTCTTGCCTCTGCTTGTACCCATTCTTTCTCACCTGTCTTAGCTCTTTGGAGCCGTGTTCATCTTACTCTGTTCAAATAAATTCCTAGCCTACAGCTAAGCTTTACGATAAAACAGGTAACAATAGAGAGAAAAATATTCTTGCCTAGATGATGACAAGAGTAAGAATTTATTTTTTTCAGCAAATAACTCAAAGCCATTCTTATTCGGTAGTTGTGGTCAGAAATGAAGTGGTATAGTGTAAAAGTTAATCTCCGCTGCTTCTCCTCACTTCCCCCACATCCCTTTGCCCTCTCAGGTCTCCTCATCCTTCCACATCTCTTTTGGAGATCAGCTCCAAATTTACCTTCTCGTCAACCAGTCTGGGTAAGTAATGGGAAACCACTGACCGATCTTGAGAATGGAACTGGTTAACTTTGATACTGTGCAATAGGAGCTCTCAAATGAAATTTTGCTTCTGTTCAGTCCTAAAATGAAAGGCCAATTTAACTGCAACATGGAAAGAATATAGCATGTATCTTCTGGACAGCATACTCTTGTGAAATACAGTCAATTGTATGTCAGCAAAAGCGTCACTCACTTTTCCATCCTTGGATGTCCCTGCAACTTGACCTGTTGCTATAGTGATCCTATCAGGATGGACAGCCAGGCTAAAGAAAAGAAAGAGAGGCCAAGCTTAAAGCCATTTATTACCTATTTCATTAAACTTTTACTTAAGCCTGTATTAAATAGCCTTATTTTAGTCATATGAAACACACAGCATACATGTAAACATTTTAAAAATATAAAACCAGAACTGACAAAATAATTCTCGCGCTCTTTTATTAAAAAAAAAAAATTCCCTTGTGAACAAGGTAGTTATTTGCTTATGCCCTAATACTGCATCAAACAAGCCTCCGTCTAACTTATGTTGGGATTCATCTCACCTAGATTTAAAGTGATTGCAGTCTATAAGGAGTTTACAATTTGCACTAGTTATCTAACTTCAGATAGCTCTAATCAGAGGTCGTAGAGACCTGGTCAGTACAGTCAATGCTGTCTGGCAACAATCCTCCAGAGCAAACGTATGTGCATCCACTCCAACACTGCTCTTCGGACTGTGCTGACCAGATATTCAGCGGCTCTTATAGTCTCTATAAGCGATACCAACTTCTCCCTAATATTTTTCAAAAGGTTAACATTAAGTCCTTTAGTAAGCAAGAATTAGGATAGAGAAAACTGAAATTGAATGGTGTGATTTCCAGAATTAAAACTGAGATTTTTGAAACCTTAATGAACGTTAACTAATGTCTCCAAGAAATGAAACAACCTAAACTTTGTATTAAATCCTAGAGTACAGGCTACTTCTGCCGTAAATCCTCTCTTAATTCTTTTTTCACTGCAGCTGCTTTGCATACACTTGTAGAGGCAAATTGCCCTGCAAAATGAACTATGGTAGTAATTCATTCATCTTTACAATGCAGAAAAGTATCCTCTTTCTAAGAAACCTGAAAGCTTTGAAATATCTAGAGTCACAACATTTGAAAGAAAGGAATGAGATGGAACAGGTCCAAGTTAAAAATCCCCTTGTAAAAGAACCAGATCATACAAATAACTCAATTTTATGAAACGTGCTCACAATGCAACCAGATTTGGTTATCAGGTCTATTTTGGGCTTTCAAGGGCAACAGGTGTTTTATAATACTTAATCTAAAGAAAGGAGGTCACACTCATTTCATACATTAGGGCCCATCGGATAATCTGGGCGCTCTTTTTCAGCTACACTCAGCAAGCAGACAGATACCCTCAAGATAAACCATATGTTTATTCAGATTTCAATTTAACGATACTGGTATTTCCCGATACCCAGTATCCTCTAAGCTTGAACAACAGCTAAATGACTTTGAAGCCCAAGCTGACGTGCCTGCATGGCAGCAGACAAGCCAGGCTGCTCAGGACTAGCATACAGGATATCTGCCGTGACGTAGACATGCCTGAAGATACCAGGAAGACCACAGATGAGATGATTAAAACTCTTTTGTTGGTTAGATTGAGCCTACAGATCCAGGTGAAGACGAATAATTCCATCCTACTTAAAAAGGGGAAGGAGAAGAGTCTAAAGAAGTTGTTAATTTTAAATCTTCCCAGAACAGAGTAACAGAAAATGAGCAGATCTATAGATTAAGTCAGATTTCTACTTTTCTGTATTCTCAATGGCAAAAGTGTATTAATTATGGAAAATAAATTTTCTCAAGTAAATACGAGGAGGAATTGTTAGCAGCTTAGAGAATCAAGCAGTAACTTGGAGAACATCAACAGAGCAATTGCATATAGACCCATCCAAACGAGGTGGCACAGCACGTACAGCAGCACAGACTTAAAGGCAGGTTTCACATGGAAACTAAGGCTCTGTTAGGGACATATTTGGATATCCTCAGGTCTGTGCCACCACATCCTGACACCAGTTGCTTCGTGTGCTGACTACATAGAGCTATAACAGACATTTGACACCCTCACCATGACTACAGTCAGACCTTTATTTGATTGCGCAAATGCATTGTCAGGCATAAGGACCCAACTTACGCAGGACGTAGAAGTTAAATCACTTGAATTTTCAAAAATACATTTAAAGAACAAAACACCACCTCCCATATAGCGTTTTATGAAGAAAAAAGAAAGATTAGGTGACTTACCACTTCACATCATCATTATGACCAGTGTAATGTCTCTGAAGTTGCTCTTCAACATTGAATAACACAACTACAGATGCGATGAAATATACAGTTTCGCCCGTTGGAAGAAGATAGAGATTACTGCGACAATCCCGACCCCTATATCCATAGCTAGCATGTTGGTCAAGCTGCAATAACATTATCTACCGATTAAGACTGTTACAAATAAGGAAAAACAAAATAGCTTTTCTGCCCCTGTATTTCCTGAAATCATCATCTCTTGGCTTGAACACAGCTTTATCACTTGGCATCCTTCAGAACTCCCTCCCTTACTACTGTAGAGAGCTAAAGTGTTTCACAGACTGTGAGTTATTGAAAACCTGTACATCCTCCAGAAAATACACAGTAAAGACGACTGGAATTTGTAGACAAACTACCCCTTTAGTATCCTCTGGAATTTGCTAAATGCCAGATTAAGGCAATATTAATTTTGTCCCAAGTGTATTTACTATTTACACTGCTTGACTAATTAAAATAAAAATTCAGACTTGATGGAAACGCTAATAAGTCATCCAGTACATCTCCCTGCATTACGTTAGGATTGATTGCATTACCCTGTGTGCAGGTTGACTGATTTCATTATTCTGGGCATTACCACCCAGATGGATAGAAGACCGTAAAAGGGTTACGTCACCCGTTCCAATTTATTTTTGTAGTATTTAAAAGGCAGCGGCCCAGATTCTGATGCTAGTCATATCAACAGTAATCTAAAATTAATCCAAGGAAATAACTGGAATTAATCCAGAAATAATCTCATTTACGCTGAATGTTAATTCAGCCAAATTATGTAGTTTTATTCTTCTGAAGAGTCATTAGGGACTACAACTATTTTGGCTTTCCTTTTTTGATGGGAACAGAGAGAAACAGCATTAGCAGAATCTTGGCAAAACCGAAGTACATTCTAATTCAGTCAATATGGAGAAACTGGCTGTGATAAATATATGGAGAGGTACTGAAATCCCAATTATACGATATTAAAAAGATACTTGTGCACTATTCTCTGAGTCAGCGATAACCCAGTCAAACTAAAATACTCAATAGTAACATTATCCAAGAAGTAAGGACTATAGTTCTTTTACTTCTAAAATAGGAATTTAAGTAACAGCTTGCTGATTTTTTTTTCTCATAAATGCAATAGAAGTAGCCAAGTATCAAAATGTGCATTCAAAAATATAGCTTTGGACTCCCAAATTGAAATATTTCAGCCAAAATTCCTTCAGGTTTGAGATATTTAAATTTGAAGACATGAAAACAACCAATATCGTCAAATTCCAAAGCATTTACTATGAATTTTGAATCTATCTGTAAAGGTTAGAGTTCCTACTCTAGATGGCAGGACAACGCTTTATTTGTTTAAAATTATTTTCCTCTGTAAGGCCAGATACCGTTACCAACTGAGGCCAACATAAAATTTCCCTAGTTCAACAATATATAATAGTTTATCATGAACTAGCAGTTAAATTTAGCATAAAGAATTGAACCTTTTAAAAAAGTGAAGTAAAAACGTTACACAGACATTCATAAGGAACAAATCTCTGTGCATAAAAATAGCTATTAAATGGGAAAGATTGCATTCTTTAGGGAAAATCTCCTTTCTTTACGATTCTTCCTGTGAGGAACAATGCCGCATTCAACCCTCGGCATGATTGCTGTTGTCAAACACTCCGTTTCTTTCTATCAGCCTTTTTTCTCAGATGTAAACTCCTGGGGTTGACCTCTCCTTCTACTCACGGTTTCCCACACTCGGATTCGGTGGCTTCAACTTGGATGTGGTGAGTTGGCACTTCAGGGAATGTTATCTTGACCTTTTCTTTTCATTTGGCCTGCAGCCTTTGTTTCAAACCTCCCGCTTGCCAAAGGAGCCCGTCTCAAACAGATCCGTGCAGACCACAGCTCCCACCCTGATGTCCTCAGTGGGGGGGAGGTTTACCACCTCTGCTCCAGCCCTCCCTCACACTTCATCACTCAGCATTTTCCGTTTCTTCATGTCTGAATAAATCTGATATGGTCTGAACCTTTTTCAGCTTACCCAGACAACTGCTAACATAAATATAAAACCCCTTTATGGTTCAGGTACACCCTGAAATCTACACGCATCAGGTTTGGTTTTTTCTTTCTGTTTCTCCTCATAGTCTGCTTTGCCCTTTCCATTTGTCCATCTCAGCTGTGATACCTGGTTTCTCTATCCCTCTCCTTGCATTATGAAGCATTTCCAGCTGTAATCCCACAGTCAGGATGATTTGTCCACTACAAAGATGTTTTCTCCTACTCCACTCCTGTGACCCTCCAAGCCAGCAGCTCAGCTCCTCCAGCTTCACTGGAATGAATGCCTGCAATATTCCTTGGGTTTTCGCTATCTTCATCTTTCTCCTTAAATTATTTTAAGCTCCTGTCCCCAGCTTTTCTCCCCAGCATTAAAGTCTGCAAATTTGGCTCAGGGTTGTTTTTTGGGTTTTTTTTTTTTTTGTTGTTTTGTTTTTTTTTAAAAAGCCTTGTGTATACCCAGTCATTGGTGTGACTTTTCAGTATGGAAATGATGATTGGGTTTAACTGCAAAGAAATTAAAATCTGAAAAATAAATTAGCACAGTATTTTTGGAAAAATACGTTTCCTCCTCAGTAACCAGAGTTAGCTAGACCATTTTTATTAATTCATACCTTTCCTATTCATAGACAACCTTTATATATAGGATTCTGCTTGGTATACACACACATACCTGGAAGGACATGTGAATATTCAAACTAAAAATAATACTCCATCTGGCAAATATTCAGCCATTTAAGTAAGCATAAGTGAGAAATACTGAGACCGAAATCATGACCTACTCTAATTATCATTTCTTATAACAGTCTGAAATATTAACGTCAGCTTCCACCTACACACTGCTAATGACAATCAGTTTTGCTTTGTGGTTGCATGTTTCGTTGTTTCAGCATCCAAACACTTTCTCCTGCATCATCCTTAGGGTCCTTAAGCAAGGGGCACCCTACAAGTGTAAAAAGACATCGTTCAATTCTGTTGTGATATACGGTGAGAGCCTGTACAACAATTAAATGGTAAAATGCTGCAAGCAGTATTTATCACTCTAATCTCAGCTGTTTTATGAATTTTGTGGATTTGTTTTGTTTTGTTTTTTTAACTGATTTTCAGTTATTTTGGTATGCATTATCTATGCAGTTCCAGCAGAGTGAGGTAGAACACACAGGCTCAGCTGCAATAGGAATAATAAGAAGGGTTACTAAATCTGTCATTAATCTCTTGTGAATACAATGAGACTTTTGGAAAGTCTCCGTGTGCATTCTGAAACCACATGCAGTTCTTTTTATACAACTTCGAAAAAGACTATATGCAGCCTGTCTTCTATTTTATGAGGACAAAGCAACTTCCTATTTGCACTGTTTGGGACCCAAAGAAAAAGTCATCTTCTTAAAATAGAAAACCTTATGAAGACTTCATCTCTCTAAAGATAGTGGATATTACAAATAGACTCGGATCTTGTTGTGTTTATATTTTATCTTGAATCATCTATTACATATACATACACTAAGATTATACAAAAATGAAATGTCATTTCTTTTTTCAATAAAGAATATTTTCTTATTATATTTAAAAGCAAAATATGAAAATTTCTGTATGTAATGGAACACTGATCTCTTTCAAGTTAGAATTCTCTAATTATGCCCACTCACAGAAGTCAGTGGAAAATTCTGGTTGTTTGCTATTTATGGTTCTTGAACACAGTTTAAAATCTTAGTTCAAACATTATTTTATATACGATATCTTATGGATTTTATTGCTAAGCACCTGTCAGTTGCAAAGTGCTATTCAGTTCAGGTCTTTTTCAAGTACTGAAGTTGATTTTAGCATCCTCTAAAGGACAACGGTGCACATTTTATAAAACACAGTTTAAAATGATAAACAACTTCTGAGAAGCAGCAAAAAAACCTGAGCTTCTTTTATGCGTACTATAATTAATAATCACAGCTCACTACATTCTTACAAGATGCTTAGTTTAATCTCTAGCTAATTAGCATGCTTCAGACTTAACCTTCAGGCAACATTTAAGCAAAATCTTTCTTAAGCTGCCACCCTGTACTTCACAAGGTGCAGAACAGCAGCCTCAAGAAATTAACATCTATATCAACGGAGCGTCGCTTTGCTAACGAAACAAACCCTGTCAACAAAGATCTTAATTTCGCTATACTTCAGCTGAAAAAATGATTTAAAACCACTGAGAAGTGATTGCTTTCCAGTAGTCCTCTAGCACAGAAAGGATACACCCATTCCAGTTTAAGTCTCTTGGCTGGTAGTTCTACTTTTGCTTCCAAATTGTAAGATTCCACTTGCTCTTTGGGCATGTACATGGTAACAGGACGTCCACGAAGAAACATTTTTACGTATCCTTCCTCTACAAAAGGTCAGAAACGTTTAGCGTTACACAAAAAAAACCATCAGCGGAGAACTCCAGTGCTCCTCCATCCCTTCCCACTAAACAGTTTGGTGCATTACAATTACAGAACGACATGCAATCTCAAATTAGAAATTAAGCAGGTTTGGTTTTGGTTTTTTTTTCCTAAGTCATAATCACTAAGCAGATTTTTGTTTTAAACATACAAAGCCCCTTTTTCCTCTAAATATTTTGAGCAGCAGAATTAGAACTAGACAACGTCGTGAAGAACTACAAAACTGAAAGGAGTGAAACCGAAACTTTTTTTGGTGAAAAACAATGTTACAGTATTACAGTTCTAAAATATTAAAAATAAATGGGAAAACATCAAAGATTACAATTAATGCAGAAGTGCCACTTTAAATTAATTTTATTTTTTAATCAATATTTACAGTGGACCATCAGCATCTAAAGTATTTTCCAACACTCAGTTGCATTCTTTGCATCTCAGTCTAAAGATATGCTTTACACTTGATACAGTGTTAGAGATACATTCGAAATAAGGAACACAAACAATTAGTATAAGGAATCATGCTGATGTACATGCAGAAAAAGATATGAGCTTTAAGAATTACTAAACATTGAAAAAGGAATGACAGCATTGACAGCACAGTAAAAGAAAGGAAAATGACATACAGGAGAGAAGCTACAAAAACTGAACTGGCTGACAGAAGTAAACATTTCTAGAAGAAAATACTAAAAATACTGTGTTGAACTGGTAACAAATATTTTTGGGGAAGAGAAGCAGGGATTAATAACAGATCTGGAAGTACTGACTTGGGGACTTCATGGGGCTTATAAAACTAGGAGATCTGGGAAATGCCATGAAGGTCTGACTAGGACTTTTGGGAACTGGCAAGGCCAAAGTGGGTGTCCTGTGAACTTCTGGTGAAGTTTGTCCAGATTCAGAACGTGCTGGCTCTTGCTGCTCCATCGGCAGATCAAGGGGTTCAGCCTTGTTCTCATGCGAATCAAGCAGTTTTGGAGTCAGTGACATCTGTAGAGTTACTAGACAGAATAATCGTGGGCACAGAGGAAACGGAAGGGCAGAAGTAACAAAATCATGTAAATGAAAAAAAAATTATACAATTTAGGATTGTTAAAATTATGCTATGAATTGTTAAGTATCATTACAACTATACCATTATTTTTTTTAATTTGAAAACTAAGGCTTTATTTTAATTGGAAATATGTATATGCTACAAATCCTGAGTAAATGACTAAAAATTACTGGCTGAACAAATAAACATCATAGCTATGCTGTATTACCTAGACATATGTGTGTTTTGCCTTTAGACTAATTCATTTGGGAAGGAGATCTACCTGATCTGTCACAGTAAAGTTACAGCTAGGGCTCTCCAGCTTCATTCACAGAAATAATACATATAATGAAAACAAAAGAAAACTGAATGATAAAAAGAAGCAGTAATAATAATGGTAAAATAATAGTGACAGATGGCTGGAGCTTAAGATGCCTGTTAAAATGCTAGAATATTGGAATTGTTTTTAAAAACTTACTCCAATAGATCTGTATTGGAAAATAAACTATAGAGGGTAGAGCACTAAATAGCAGAGCATTCCGGCACTATTTGTATGCGCATGCAGCATCTATTTAATGAGCTTGAAATACATGCCAATAATACTGATACTGGTGCACTGGAAGTCAATAGATTTTCAGCAGTGACAACCACTGACTGTGCTTATCAAACGCTGGGAATGAACAGAAGTTTAATCAATTGAACTGTCTTTCTCACCTGAAATTTACGGGACTCATAAAACTTGCATTTAGCCATTTACAGTGGAAGTATTTGACCTAGTCACTCAGAACTCCTTTTAGAGTAAATAGGGAGAAACAAGTACTTTTGGACAAATTCATCACATTTTAAAGCAAATGTCCAAAAGCAAGGATAGTAAATTATAGCAAGTATATTATAGCAAGTATTCAAATTATGCCTTCAGAATGCCTCTTTCTCTCTACTCACTATAAAGAAGAACTTAAGCTGACTAGGTCAGGTACAGAAATACACAGTGGGTGTTTGTTCCTAACTTTTGGTAATATTAATTCCACCTGTACTCATTTTTGTTACTAATTCAAATGTATTTTCAAATGTATTATCTAAGTATTATCATCCCTTTCTTTGTACTTTTCTTAACTAAGTTTTTAAAGACAGCAAAGTTCTAAACATGAAGATATAGATGTAAAGACAGACAATCATCCAACTACAAAGACAGACCAATGGTGAAACTTCAAGACAAATGTATCTTTTACATCTGCAATTTTGTAAATTTGAAATTGTTCTTGAAAATCACTGCAAAAATTCACAGTTACTGAACTGAAATAAAGCACGTGAATGCCAGTAGGATCTGCAAAGGAGATCACTACTGATTACAGGCATAAAATTGTACAAAGAATACACAGAGGCAGAGACTCTCCAAAAGATTTTCTTTGCATTGTGAAATTTTAGATTTGTTGCAAAGCTGAAAGAGGCTGATTAGCAGGAAAAACTGTTAGGATTTAGCTACCTCTAAAAAGCCAGACAAATCTGCGATTCTATCACAGATATAAACATGCGTCAAAAATGTGCATATTTACACTATAGTTTAGCTACAGCTTTAGAAAACAATATGGTATGTTTACCAAATATAACTCTGCTTTATGACATTGAGCAAAAAGCACCGAGAAATTAGTTGGAGGCCTAGGTCTGCTTATTCGACATTCAGAAGAATCTACAGTCTACTCAGTAAGAAAAAGCAAGGGGGAAACCAAGGCTTCTATAACCATGTTAGGCTAACAGCGAAACAGCCAACAAAGGGGCAAATTCTATATGAATTTCAGCAAAAGTGCAGAACACCATTTCAAACACAGTGAACATCCACGTGTTGCCATATAGCTCTCTCAACATATTTTTTTTCTAATTCAAATTCTTCTGAAAAAGTCCACAGGGATCTAAATTATAACCCGTGGTTACTATTAAAGCGCACCCCAGGGTTATAATTCAGTCGACTGTATAATAGATGGTATAATATTTTTGTTTCACTCAAAAGAACTAGGAAAGTTTTAACATTGCAAAATGCGCACAAGTTAGAAAATAGCTGTTTATCCATTGAGCTCTTATCTCACCAGTACCGTTTTGCTTCGAGAGCTATGAGGTTTTGGAAGTGAAGCCTACCTTTGCAGTGTGTCACACGGCGCTTCCCTTGTGATTACAGAGACAGAGACAGAAGGGCTAGATAAAGACGTGTTTGAATACAATAAACTCACTAAATACCTGCTCTACTGCCTGCCCAGCTGTCTTCTGCCGGAGGCTAACCTGCTACTTGACAAAACACTGAGCCATACTCCATTCTGTACATTGGATAATTACAGTCAAAACCTTTTTCCTCCAGCTAGGGGCTCTGTTGAGTTCTTCTGTCATTAAAATACTAGCTTAAGCTCCGCTATGCAACTAGATGCTTAAAGTAAGTAAAAAACCCAGCATTTTCTTAGAAAAAAAAAAAAAATCATTAATTTCAATAGGAATTTGGTCCAGGTGAGAAGGGTAAAAGTAGCATCACATCTGTTTAATTACTGATCTTTATCTATGGGGAAAGTGTCAGGAGAAAAATTATTCCAAATACCTTTACTTACACAGCACAATGGAAGGAGAAATGGTACACAAGAGCAGTATATTCTGCGCAAATCAGAAGTTTTCTTTTTCATGAAAGGGACATGAACCGTGATTGTATTGTCAAAAGAGACTTCAGGGCTTACTTAGTTTTATGTATTACTGAGTTCAAAATCAATTATATTGAACTTGAAGTATGGCTTGAAAGCTTTGTTGGATGCCGATCAATCAGTGCAGTAAACAAAAGATTTTCTACTTTTTTAGCTTAATGTATGATTACTGTTACAGAATTATACACAAAAATAATATGAAACATCTGATAAAACAACAGGGTTTTTTTCCTTCCTTGTTATGTTAAAAGAAAGTTTTTATTTTGTCTTTTTTTTTTCAGAACAAAAAATAAAGTTTTGTATATTTTATACACTATGCAGCTTCATATCTTTATCAAGATTGTTCAGAAGTCTGTAATTGTCTAATGACAAGGACAAACTCTACTTTCATTCATACCTACTATTTCACCTTTGAAATCTTTTTGCAGGGATGATACATAGGTAGGAAAAGATTAAAGTGATTTTCAAACTGAAGACAGACTTCCAAAACACTATTTTTATTTGTAATTTGACATTGGGGCAAAGGCATTGGGACAGATATGGCATTCTTTAACAGTAGCTGAGGGCTCTCTTTTATGACTAACACGATAGCATCATGGCTGGAACTTGGCATATGCTTTAATTAACAAAACCTTAATACTGCTTTGATAGGGAAGACATATTTGGGGTAAGAAGACACAGTCTTTTTCTTCTTTGTCTTCTTACAAAGAATCCTAACTGTAAAATAAACCTACTGGGACAATAAAAACTAGAGCAAACTGATCAACTTTTTAAAAAAGTCATATGTCATCAGCAGCCTGTAATATCATGTTTAGATTCCCAATACCAGTTTCTAGGCATCCACAAGGGGAAAAAAAAAAAAAAAATCTATTATGTTGTCACAGATGTTATCTGTTTAAAAATTTTAAAAGTTCCTACCTGCACTGAACATTGGTTCCTTGGGTTTGCTGTGAAAATAATGAAGAAATTTCTATTTTAAAAAGCATACATATACAGTCTGCACATATAAAGATATGAATATAATATAAAATAAAAAATATACTATAAAAAACATAAGGTATCTTTGTGTGTGTACACATCAATAGAAATACTTTTTCAATTCAATCATTTACAAGGTAAATCCCCAGGCAGACACAGTTAAAACCAGTATGCGGTGTGGCTCTTTTGATGGCAGATGTTAAAACTTTACATTCAATTCTCCTTCCAGTCTCAAAACTATAGATTTTCCTCTACTACCTACCAGAACCTCTTCCCTTGCAGAGTTAGTGCAGTTACAGGAGAACACAGAAACTGGTCATGAGTAGGTGCATCAGTTTTGGTTTCCAGTCAGTGAGATTTGTTACTTCAAAGCAGTTTACAACTGTAACGAAAAGCTATTCCTAGGATATATTATTATATTTTATTATGATATTATTATTATTACTATATTCCCATATCCCTAATGACAAAATATCTCTGCATGTGTGGAGCTGGGGGGCCTACTGTCTCAGTGCATGTGTGGGCGTTCGCTTACTTTGTGGCTTTGTTCTCTCTGGATTTAAGAAGCAAACCGAAGTCAGAATTCTGCTTTTTCCAAAGAGTTCACATAAAACATGGAATGGCCCAATTGTTTCCTGGTGAATGATGGTACTTGGTAAAACCCAGAAAGCACATATCCATCAGGATTAAAACGTCTTCTCTTTCTCACCGCACTGCTGCCCGGAAGACAACCTGAAATCGGGTTGTCTTTTTGTCTTGAGAAAACATCTGGCAAAAACACGTGAAGCATGTGGAGAAGGAAGAGGCAGAAAAGCTGAGGAGCTCTCTGACCAGAAAGAAACAATCTTTATTCAAGAAATGCCAGTCATTTGTTTTCTTTGTCCTTTGCCCCTGTATAATTAGGCTTGAGGGCGTTGTTTCTGATGCGGCAGGAAAGGGATACAAAGCTATATTACGCAGTGCTTTTTCCTCCCAGTTCCATTTTCTCTCTATCCAGTAAAAGTTTTGGAATATCAGATTACTGTTGTATGTTTCTTAGTGTGAGCCCAAAAGGGTTAAAAGCCCTGTCATTCTGATGGGGAAATGCTGAAGCATGAAGCATCCCCAGAGCTGTGATGCCATCTCCACATCCACTCCTAGACTGCCGCGGGCAGATAAAGAGCAACCAAAAGAAGAAACGAAACCATACTGGATTTCTGCACACAATTTTTTCTAAGCATAAAGGATTCTCTCTCTCTACAAGAAAAGTTTTAGCAAATAATTTTACAGTATTTTTCCTTTTGCCTTGATTTGACAGTTATATGGAGAGTAATACATTTACTTAATGATAAAACCAAAACAAAACAAAAAAAAAAAAAAAAAGAATTCTACTGATCCTACCCACCAATTAGGAACTTTTCATAATATCAGCCTTAGTATTAATCATGCATCAAAATCCATACTTCAAGCTGGCGTACACAGCTAATCTCATCCAAAGAAATAGCATGATATGTTGCCATTTTTAACACCAAGACTAGCATTTTCTCTTATGAATGAAAATATTTTTAGAAAATAAAAACTTTATGGCATGGAGCACTAGCCAGCAACACTGCCATATTCGAGACAAAAGAGCCCCTAGTTCTGAACAGACCATGCTGACTTATTCAAGCTAATCAGGCTAATGTGAAAGGCTGATTCATGACAGTAATAAAGCAAATCATGTGTACTTTCTAATTATACAAACCCTAACCACACACACAGCTCAGAGCTCTGACTATCCTTTTTCTTTTTCATGAACTTGAGTCACTTCCTACTTATCTAACCCTTGGGAAGGCTCATCCCTGGCTCACAGCCATAGGGAGTTGGGACACTCCATCGTAGCATGGGAAATTACGGTCATCACCTTATTCTTTATGCTTAAAGCTTCTTAAAACAGCTTTCTATAGCATTATGGTTTTGCATAACAGCCTACAATTCTATATACTTTGAAAAGTGATAATTTCACCATGGCCTTTTTAGCCTCCTGGCATGCACTCTGCTTTAAGCTTCATCTACAGACCAGACATAGAATAGAATCATAGACTCAAGTTGGAAGGGGCCCATAAGGATCAATGATACAAATAAGGCCATGAGTAGATGGTTAAGTGACACGTTCTCCCTCACTCTATCACACATACAGTTAGCTTTAGCAGGACAGAATTAGCCCCCAATGTACAGGATCCTGCTCGTTTTTCTTCTAGTCCCATGACTCTTGCTTTCTATTTGGCACAGGTGGTGGCCCAGCTTCAGCAGGAAGCATGAGGCCAGTCTTTAGCCAGCCTCCCTCACAGGATAAGGACCCTCTTCAAGGAGGTGAGAGCTGTGGTGCTGACCACCCCCAGGCTGCATGAGACAGAAAGCAGGGAAAGCTCTCTACTCATACAATGACCGTTCTCATAGTGGCACCAGCACCACCAGCTCCAGCTAAGGGAATCTAACGCACAGTCTCAATCAGTTCCTTTGGATACTTGCATGTTATTTCAATATTGCATCACTTGTGTGCTGGACCTCCTCCCCACATCCAAAGTAAGTGATTTCTGCTCAATGCTGTTGCTCAGCCATTTGTGGTGGCCTAACAACTGCAGAATGACATAACCATTGGGTTTCTGTTAGAATAGCATGAAAAAATTAAAAATGCATCTCAAGTACCATGATCAACTTTAGAGCAGAAACAAAACAGGTAACCATTACTTATGTCGTAAGGTTTTTGTTTCTCAGCTATTTTGGAATCAATTTTTAAATGTACAGTACCTCTGTGTAACTGCTAGAGGTCATATCTTTCCTTAATTTAAATGAACAAACTAATTAATATTCTCAACTTTTTTTCTTTAGTAGCTAATTTCAGATAATTATCACCTTATGCATGTAGCAGGAACTCAGGGATACCCTCAAAAAAAACCCAGATTTTGCAAAGCACTGTATTTATATTTTGAAAAGTATATCTTCTGCTGCACAATACACAGAATTCGCCTTTGGGGGACTTAATCTAATGAAATTTTTTGTACAAGATAAAATACACGGAGAAGGGACATCACAGGATCATCATATGTTTGTTAAAACTTTTTTTGAAAAACTACAGTAAATTACTACACTAAATGGGAAAAGTAATGACATTTCACCATTGATAGGTGAAATATTCCTGTTCATATTCAAGACAAGTCTACCCATCTACTTATAGAAGCTTAATTTTTTTAACAAAAAGTTTCCATAAGAGATTTGTTTTGTTTATATAAGATGGGATTTTTTTTTAAATCTATGAGGTGACAACAAAAAAGGCTGTTACTATAATTTGATAGTGCAATAGAGTAGGAAGTTATACATGTGTGCAAAATAAAAAGTAAAACCTTAGAAAAAAAAATCCATCAGCTTCAGGAGATCAATACAGAAAACAGCAGCTCCTTGTTAATGACTTCACTGAGGCAATGTAGCTCCACGAAGTTATGCACTATTCCGACATTTCACTGAATTTCCAGCTTAAACCAAAAGCAAACTTTTATCTTCTCAGCAGTCCTTTCACTGGATTTTTCTGGCTTAATTTTGCCTTTTAAAACTTTCAGGCTCACTTGCCCCTAAGAGTGTTGATATTTGGGGTTCTACTTCAGCCATATTCTATCAGACGTATCAAGGTGCACATTCTTCGTGCTAGAAGGATCCAAGACATTTAGTAATGACTTTGTCCAAGTCTGCACATGCAGAAAGAGACATGGCTCCTAAGTAATCCAATAAAATATTGATTTTCCTCTCAAAAGTAGTAGTTATTTATGGATTACTCACAGAGTTAATTGCTACAGTATTTTTTTTTTGCAATTATATTTCAGTCTTTTAGGAAATATAAAGTACCAAAGTCTTATAAACAAAAACAAAACCACACCTATTTAGTTATCTGTTGTTTATAATTATTTTACAAAAGAAAATTAAGAAAAAAAGAAAAAAATCATATTCTGAGATAAAGTCAAATTGCCATAAGTACCAGAAGATCAACTTATGCAGAATTCTGTCAGTTTATAAAACTGTACCATCAACACCACTTTTTGCATAGGAAACTGGAATAGGACCAGCCAAGTGAAATGGCCAAGACTAAAATCTGTCGAGGAAATACAGGAAAGAACCAGTTGACCAGTACCAACAATACTGATAAACCTCACTGAATCAGCTATTTGCTCAAGACCATCCTCAATCTGAAACCCTTGGACAAGACATTCTCTTTTCTTTGGACTGTTGGCAGTACAGAGAAGCATCATCAGAGACAGGCATCACTTTATTCCAGTTCTTTGGATAGCACTGGCAGGTAAGCCTCTCCCTCCATTTGTCTTTAATCTGACCCTCAAACCAAGGCAGTCATTGCTCACAGACTGGCTGGGCATAAGTCAACACGTGGAAGGTCATGAGTGATTGCCTTCCATCACTTGTTTTGTTTTTGATTCCTCTTTCCTTCACTGTTAAACTGCCTTTATCTTGACCTATGAGTTTTCTCACTTCTGCTCTTCCCAGTCTCTTCCCCCATCCTGCTGGGGGAGAGGGAGAGAATGGCTGTGTGGTGCTTAGCTGCCAGCTGGGGTCAACGCACCACAATCAGGATCTTGAAGAGGTACATGTCAGGAACTTGAAGACCAAGGGAAACCACTAAAATAATGCAAAAGGCATGTTTAATAGTTACCAACTTTTCCAGGCAACTCAAGGTTCTCACACTGTTTATGGTTTGGAAATGAAGCAAACAAATCTGATCTAAATTTGAAAGCCTGTTTTATCTGAAATGTTTTAAAATACATTTTTGTCCAAGTGTTGGAGCTTTTTATGAAAAGAAAAAAAGCTCCCAATATTTGCTAAACTAGAGAAACTAATTTCACTAAAGAAACTAATTTCATCATTAGGGCAGTAGGCAGAGAAAGGAGGAGATAGCTATTTAGATCACATTACCTTTCACTGTTCTTTTTGCCACTGGATGAACTGCTGGTGGATCCAGTGCGGTTGCGACTCCCTTTGGAATCTCCATAGCTTTCCCTCCGACCGCCGGGGGACACACGCTCAGCTGAACTGGTTCTCTTAACGGTGCTAATAAAAGAAGCAGCAAGTTTTACAGTGGCACTTGTAAAAGACAAATAGTTTTGAAGAAAGTATCAAGTAGAATGCTGACCCTAAAAGTAACTATAACTTTGTTTTTAATCATAACTTGATTTGTTAAAGAGCCTACATAAGAGTTTTGCTGAGTACCTGGTGCAACAGACAAACATACTGCTTTTTCCTTATTCATGAAATAGAAGATGGGCTAAACCAATATCATGGAGTAAGTTGCAATATCTAATTTCCAGGTCACATTTCAAATCCCTGACTACTGCTCCACACTTCTGAAATTCTGGATTCTCTTAACGAAAAGTGAAAGATGTAAAGAGAAAGCGTACTACCTGACACCTCCAGCCAGACTACAGAGAATGCCAAAAGTAGGTCAAAAATTTGAGCACCAACAAGCTAACTTGGTGTCTTCATTCAGTATCAATTGTTCTGCAGTTCAAAGCTAGCTTTATCATACCCCAAAGTGCCATAAATGGTGAGCTAGCCTACATTTTTTCGTTAACTTGTCAAAAAACGTATCCTTCCTACTTACATGTATGAATAGATTAGATTCCCCACATCTCCTGACAAGAGGTCTCTCAAAAGGCTTAAATATTGCCTAACTCTCTCATTCTTCAACCATCCTTCCTGCCAAGACAGCTGTCAGGGAGCTCTCGTACGACTTTATGGGACCCCTTAGACATGCAGCTCGCTCTGACGGAAAAACGGGAGCCAAAACACAAGTAGTAACTTAGTAAGTTAAGAGAAGCCCCCTCAGACCTTACACCTAACAGGAGGGAAATAAATTATGGTTATTTGTTAGTCCAAAGTACTTCTCCCTAAGGAGTGCTTCCTAGCAGGAAGCGGAGCAGCTAAGGGTGAGGCCCCGAGCTGGGGGATGCTTTTCACTGTGCCCCGTGCAGCAGAGAGTTGCGGGCAGCATCACCCGGACCCAGGCAGGAATCGTCCCCACAGCAGCAGCTGAATGACAGGACTCGGTATCAGGGTCTCATTTTCCCCCCACCCGAGTCCTGTGCTGTTTTCTCCCCTCTGAAGAGCAGAACGGAAACATCCCCTTTACCCATAACATCCCCACAACTAAATGACCACCTCCAGCGGCTCTCTCACTCTAGAAGCCACGGACATCAATGATCGCTTTCAAGCTCACACCCCTCTACCCAAATCCCAACCACAAGTTCCCTCCCTCAGTGAAAACTTCAGTTCTTTCTGTTCTTGCTCCTTCAAGGTCTAATCTCATCCCAGTTACTCCTTTTAGCATCCCCAGCCAGCTCCCCCTTGACCTCTGCACACCCCCAGGGATGCTCTGCTCATCATAAGGCTCATCTCAAGCCTCGTTGAGGACCATTCCAAACCTCTCCATCCCTAACAACTATCCCGACCCTGTTATCCCAGTCAGTTCCTCAGGCTCTGTCCCACTTTGTGCGTGGTGTAAGAAAGAGAGGCATCGGCTCTTCACAACCAAAGGAAATGAGACAGAGTTTTCTGTCTGGTCAAAAAATATTCACCTTATCAACTGTGCACCACCACTGAAGCACTTTTAAAAAAATAAATATCTATATTCCCGCTCCCATCCAGGGGGAGCTCCACCGAGCAGATGCATGTTAAGGTGCATCTCAGGTAGCTGGACAAAAAAACCCACTTTCTGGAACATGCAATGGTAGGACAGATGTTCAGTGCTGCGTTTTTGTATTACAAACAAGCATAATTCAAATGATTAAGCTGAAATTAAAAAAACCCAACTGTTTCTGTGAAGAAAGCAATGGAACAGAGCAAGCAGAATGCGAAGTTACACACAGGCACAGAACAAAATACATTCACAGGAGAAGGGAAAAGGCAGTAAAAAGAATTTAATCGTCTTCATTTCAGAAATAAATGTCTCCTACGCTAGCCTAATATTATCCAAGTCATATCAATGTCAAATGTGTGAAAAAACCTCCTCGAGTAACTGAAATAATATACTGTTAACATTTAACTGTTCTCCCTGCATCTCATAACATCATCCAACTACTCCAGTTAAAAAAAAAAGCCTTGATACTGAAAACATTTACTCCACATAAAATAGATTTATTAGCATGAGTCCTTCCACTGCTTTATATACAGTACTTGCAAAAACATCCTCTCTGTGTGATTTTGCAGGATCAAACCTTTATTTTCGCATCTTTTCCTGGTTAAGGAAAAGAGGCGGCAATATCAGCCTACACTGAGATTAAATTTAGGAAATTACCAAATTATACTACTGTTAGGAAAAAAAAACACCTAAGTTACAGAAGCAATTTTAAACTAATCTTAATGTTGCTTGGGGTTTTATTTTTACAGCTGTGAACATTCAAAAGGGATAAACGGATGGGTGGGACTAAAGCTTAAAAGTGTAATGCTATCTTCTTTCTAAATAATGAAGTCTCATATCAGTACAAAAACTACTTTTACCACAGGAACAAAATTAATTTAAACTCTTTTGGCTTACGTCCATTACTGCTTAACCTAATTAGCAGTGCTATCTTCTGACAAATTTTATTTCAAACTTTCAACAACAACAACAAAAGCCCAGCAAGAAGTATTAGCAGGTGGTTGGAAAAGAGGATTATAACTCCATTATATTAACTCAGTTTTGGCATATACACATTTTGGTAGCTATGGTGTTAGACACCAGTGATTATATCCATGGCTACAGTAGATAGACTGTCACCTGAGGAGGAATTTAAAACGACAGAAAATATTCATTTAACTTCCAGGTTTGTAAGAGTATAACTGGATTCCAGAATTTGGCTTCCACATCAGTGATATGAAAAGAGGGCATTTTCAGTTATTTAAAAAGGTAACATTTGGCAACATGAGATTTAACTCGTTTAAGACAGCAATGTGGTCTAACGATACACCCCCCTATAATAAAAATTATGTTAGTATGGGATAATGGAGATATCATAGCTGAAATTATTATTATTATTATTATTATTATTATTATTTAAGTTTTGCAATGCATTTATCAACGGTGAGAAGGTTTTAAACAGGTACTTCTGAAAATGTTAGAAACAGGAATAATAATTACAGTTCTACCATGTTAATGCTTGCACTAAAACAGCCGCTTTCTATGTGTTGAACCGAAACAGAAAAGAAAAGCAACTGAGCTTCAAAACTACAAAGCTATTAAGGACCCCTCACCTTAGAGCAGGCTTTTTCAGTTTGCATGCATTGAGAAGATTCACAGACCTGCTTACACCAGATTGAGAGATGCGTAAAGAAAGCAGAATAAAAAGTGAATGCAACAGTAAAACGTGGAAACAAGACATTTAAGACAAACTTAGATTAAAAGACATAATTGCATGCTTTCAAGATATGAAGTCACATGCAACAGTAAATACCACGGTGCTTATTAACTCAGATGTTTGATCATTTCAAACCATACATTTAAGAACACCAATGTATCTTTGAATGATAAAATCTTAGCAATGCTCCAATACACAGACCATTTGTAAAGCGAAAAAAAAAATAAAAAAACAAAATCAAAGAGGCTTTCTGAAGAAACAAGACAGATGATCCAGCTAGAAGACAAAGACTATTAAAAAAGCAACAATAAAGACAAGAAAATAAATCCTCATATATACATACATATACCACTGCATAGCATGAACGTTTCAGATGGTTGCATTACTGAATTGTGGTGAACAAATCTGGCCAAAATTAAAAAAGATATATGTACTTAATCACCAAAAATTTTTTGGAAAATATAAAAGCTTCTTAATAAAATAAATTAAAAAATAATGCACAATACTCTTATGACAGTAACTGATTATATTAATAATATTTTGCAACTTGTCTAGCACTCTTTCTGACCCTCATTTAAATCAATTAGAATAAATTCAAGAACAACATATGACTTTAATTTCATTATGCCTTTGAGCAAAATGCACTAATAACTTTAATTGTTAGAGAGATAGTGAAATGGCATAATAGTTTTGCCATTCGAAGTTCAGTGGAGAGGGTTTTCTTTTTTTAATTTATATTCTGTCTATTTTAAAACATTTTCTTTGAGAGTCACGTTAAATAGAAGACTTAATTGAAGGTTCGATACAGAGCTTGTGTGTGTGCCAGTTACAAACCATCGCTGCCCCCAGAACAGAACGCAGAACATTAATTCCAGGCGACTGAACAATTTCCTAGGGGCCATGTGTTTAGAGTTTAGAAGAACAGGAATTTATCGTATTAAAGTATTTTATTCTCCCTCCAAACAAAGCTCTTTATGTTTTCTTTGTTTCAGCTTCTTCCTTTTGATCTCCATTGTCAGAGTTGCGCACCATTGTAATACTTTGCAATCTGCTGGGGGAGAAAGAATGACTGATTGTCTCCTTTTGAAAGGCAAAGAATGTGCTAGCGTGCAGCCTGCAGCAGCATCCCTACTGGGAAAGGTACTGTCTGCATTCTCCTCCTATACTTTTTTTTGTACTTTTTTTTTTCTTTTTTTTTTTTCCCTCCATTTTCTCCCCCCTCAGCTCTTGGAAACAAAGCTATTCTAGATGAGTCACAAACCCCTAGATTTTAATAGGGCGCACAAAACGTTACTACTGCGCACTGGCCACATTCCCAAGACAAATTTAGTGTTAAGCAGCGAACTTCAAGCCACATTACATGCGGAAGGAAAAGTGCAGGGGGAAGGGAAAGTTCTGCTCACAATATGCTAAACTCATCTTATTCTGAATGAAAATTGCAAATAATTATTCTAAGCACAAAGTTCAGAATAAAAATACGGCAGCATTCAAAAAACTGGTAATCCAAGCAGCTTATACACTTCTACAGTATAAAAGTAGTAAATACATTAAGTTTAACATCAAATCCTCTGAGCAAAGGCTTTTTGCTTAGACAATTTGGAAACACTTTACAAAGGCAGGCAATTCTTGATTATCTGTGCCAGGTGATTATCCAGCCCATCATAAAATCACTTCAGCTCTGCATTAGCTTGCAGCTGGAAGCCGCCCAGCTGTGTTCTCATGACACCCCATCACCTCAGCAAGGCACCGCCTCTTGGTGCTGGACCAGAATTTTTGGTCCCGGTATCACCAGGTTTTCTATCTTACATTGTATTACCACCATATACTTTTGTAATCCAATCGACCGATGTTTTGGCTTTGTGTTTTTGTTCTATTCGGGTTATTTCATTCCTCCCTTAACTTGGATAATTGGGTGTTGACTATATGAGCTCTGAATGCTGAAGGGGGGTTTGGTGCCCTCAATTCTAATTGAAGTCAGAGTCAGTTGAGGTTACTCAACACTCTGCAAGATCTGGATCTAATTATCACATTAGGCCCCATAACAACCTACTGATATCCAGAGATACACATTTTACATACGGAAAACCAATATGCATAGAGGTTAAATGATTTGCATAAGGTCATCGAGAGACTATGTGGCAGAACTCAAATAAAAGCCTGCTAGTTCCACCCTTTCAGCCTCGAGCCTTTTTTATTACCTCCAATTTTATACTCCTGCCAGAAGAAGTCATTTCCATTTCAAATATTAAATGGGAAATCAGAAAATGTAGTGAACTCTGAACCTCATCTCCTTGGTAATCCAGCAAGGCAGATAAGTCGTATACCAACCTGTGGGTTAAAACGAGTTAACCAACATGTTTACATCCAGCTATTGTATGAAATGAGATTGTGTCTGCAGACATATCAGTAAGTACATCTATTTCTAAGCAGTGGAATATATGGATGCACGCTTGGTCCCCACGGAGATTATTTGCATGCTTTTATATAAATATGCACAACATACTGTTTCAAGGGAGAGACTGATGTCATTTCAATTGGACATCATACACTTGCTAACCTTCATGGTGAAAGAATCAGAAAACGGAGGAACCAGAAGTTATTTGTTTGTAATCCCCCTTTTCATAAGGCTGCTCAGTGAAACCTCTGGGAAGGACTCCATTCCCCTGGATGTTTGCCTCTCTTGAAAATATGGTCATAGGTAAGAAAAAAAAAAAAAATCAAAGATTATATTTTCTACTATAGTTATCCTAGCAGATATTTGTAACTCCCAACAGCAGACCAAAGGTTTAGAAGATGACTCAGAAAAAAAAAACCCACAATTTTTTTTTCTTTCCTACTCCCCCTCTCCTTTTCTTTCACTTTTTGAGTTTTACCTTTTTCATATTTTGAAAAATGTCAAAGTTTTCAATTCTGCACCTGTGTTGTAGAGGAAACCTATTAAAAGTATCCAAGCAGAAATTAAGTTTTAAAACATCTATAAACTTACTACTATTTAGAGCTGCTATGCCAGGTTACCATATTTTGGCTAAAGAATACCTACGCTACAAAGCAGCAGTAGTTTTGGAAACAGTTTATGTGAAAAGAGCACCATAAAAACATGACTGCTTAGCAGAAATCAGAACTAAAAAAAAAATAGCTAAAATTACACACCATCTATAAACCGAGTTCAAAACTGAGTGAAGCTTCTAACACAAATAAACAAGTCCTACCCTTTAAAAAAAAAGGAAGCTATTTGATCTTGATGATGTAGTTCCATTACTGTTTTATGCATACACACATACAGTTCCTGAAGGTAAAAGGGGCCAGTATAAATACAAAGCATGAATGAATTCATCTTAATTAATGCAGAATGAATTAATCTACTTGACTATTTGCAGGAAAGCTATTTGGAACACTTAATATATCATCTTTGAATACTTAATATTTGGAGCATAATTTACTATGAAAACATGAAATCCCACCAGTTATTTTAAGGTTCATTACCAAATGATAAGAGCAGAGAATAATTTATCAAAAAAAAGGTTTGTACAGTAATTCATTGGTGAGCTCCTTACCATTCCACTTTCTTCCTCTTAAAGTACATTTATAGGCAAGGCACAGAAATATACTTTAATATAATTCAATAAAAAAATAAAGAAAAAAATTGCATATTAAAGACAATCAATACAAAATTTTAGAGCATTTGAAGGGAATAGGAATTGCACAGTGCCTGGATTTATAATTCCTTTTCTCGGGACATGGAATAACCCTGCCCTCCTAAGCACTCTTAGCAAGGGCCCATCTATTTCAGCAAAACTGCCCACATGTATTTTTTCTTTTCTGAAACTGAACATACATTTTCATACCACATATTTAAAGCACCTTCAGTCTAGCCTCTTCAGCAAAGAGAAGGGATAAAGCATAATAAAAGGACATTAAATCTTTATCCTGTGGAAGACCCTCTCATACAGGAACCAAGACAGTCCAAAAATGCTCCCTAAGGATGCTGCCTAAGGGCTTTCCCATTGGCACTCCCGGTACCCAGACTGCAGATGGGCCAGGTGAAAGCGCTGCAGGGTGTCACTTATCTACAGGGATCCCTAGCTAGGATAACGCCTACAGGCTGCAGGCAATACCTGATGGACCACCTGAATTACACAAAGGACTCTCGAATAGAGAAAGCACAAGTATGATCTTGATCAGCATTTCATCCACCACACTCCGGGGCAGAAAGTCCTAGGCTGAACCTTGGAGATGGAGTGTAGAGACTCAGGAATCCCCCGCTCTGTACACAAGTGAAGTCTGCCAGCGCTTGCGCTCTCTCATGTGTTTTATAATTACCCCTTGAAACTTTATTAGTGAGAATGAAATTATGAGAATTATTAAGAAAAAATAATTTGTAAACAACTAATTTCTTTAAAAATTCAGGATATACAAAACAGTACTCCTTTTTAAACACTAATAAATTTTCTTTTTTTTAAAAAGGCAAGTCCTTTCACCCATTTAAAGATTCTCATAATATAATTCTGATAATGGAACAGTTTCTACAGTATTTGCCTTCCTTATCTTATCTTAAAGGCTAATTCAGGCCAACCTGCCAAAACCCACGGCTGCGCTGAGTCCCAGTTCATAGGAGCTCATGGGAGTTCATTTGTGTGACACAAACAAATAGGGTGTTTTCCAGTTTTAACTGTGCATAGCATAGTTTCACTCTTCTCTACAATAACAAAACCTGGAGTTTCCTGGAAAATCAGTCCTCTTCAACACAGCAAGACAGTGGCATATCCTTAGTCACCATCTCCCCTTTAAGGAAAAATTCTCTTTACAAAAGAGACCTCAGATCTTAGCAGGTTAATGCTGTCATCTCCACAACTTGCCCTCCTCAAATTTGACAGCATCATTACTACAAAAAGCTGAAGATGACACACAACAAAAGAAATGTAAAAAAACCACCACCCCACCCCACCCCCCCCCGAACACCACGCTATTATCTTTTACAGGCAAATCATAGAGCAGATTGGCACCACAATAACTGTCACATGTAACTTGAACTTGCTGTACCCAATCCATTGCATTCCTTATAACCTAGATGTATACAACATGTATCCCACGTACAGCTACACACACACACACAAAGCAAATTGAGACACAGCAGTTATTTTTTAAAGGACTTAAATACATGCTAATGGTAAGATATCTAAAGATGGATGATTTCATTTGCACAAATATGTGCTAGTCAATGCATTTTCCTCCTTCCTGAGATGCTTCTAACGTTGCACATGCAGTTTCTATGATAATTTTTCGTGAGAGAAAACCACCGAAGTTAACATACTGATGTGTAACGATAGCACAGTTTCTCCACAGACTATATATTTTCTACTAGCTACTAGAAGAATTCTTCCGCTACTTTTCATGTCACGTTGCGCAACAGCACAGTAGAAATGCTTTAGTCTCTATATGCTAGACTGTAGTAGCAAGAAAATAATACAAACCAGTACACCAAGCATTGTGCCTTCTTTCAATATTAATGGTAATCACCTTAATTCTAATCAGAACAAATAAGTTTAAAGCGTCTTAGAAAGAAATCCATCTCTCCTCTTCTTTCGAAACTAAATATTTAGACCGTTGCTTTGCAAGTAAGAAAAACTACGCATCTAGAAGCTTAAAAGAGGAGATATACCATGTTTTCAATATCGCAATTATAAGGTTTCTGATAGATGCATACCTTTTTGCTGCTGGTGGTACAGTTTCCTTTCTGGTTCCTGACGGGGAAGGTAAAGAGCCACTTGGTTTCTTTGGTAACACAGTTCCATTATTGACAGTAGTCCTTAAAGGCAGGGTTTGTACCAGCGGTCTTGCTGTAAAACAAGCATCAGATGAAATCACTGCTTTCATTTGCTTTTCTTTTTGTTCCCCAGCAAACAACATTAAAATATTTAAAAGTATTCATGTAGTATGCCATTTCTGTTTCACTATTGCCAAATTCACCATATGTGAAGGTTTTAACAGGGAGGGAATTTTTTTTATTATTATTATTATTATTATTAATCATCACATCAAGCAAATCATCTTCGCATGGCTTAAGCACACGACTCTATAACCTCCCTCATCTGTAAAACTGTAAAAAAAAGGAGCTTACAGGTCAGTGCAAAGGTAGTCACTGCCACCAAAAACAACCCTGCTCTCTTAAAATAGCATTAGTTGCTTGCCCGCCTGGATAGCATTCAGAGGGGAGTGCTAGAAATGAAGGCAGGTGGCCATCCAGAAACTCCTGTTCTTCACCCCTCAACACTCTTGCAGGTTTTCCACAAGCAAATTATCTACTAAGAAATCCCTATTTCCCCCAAAAGGTCTTTCAAAGAACATTGGCTTATGTTTGACAGAAATGAATTTTACCCTTTAGTCAGAAAAAGGGATTGAAATCAGCAGAACAGGGGATTTAATGAGCTGACATTATCTACCTACATTCATCTTATCAAATGTTGGCTCAAAAAAGGATATACGTGTCATACCTGTCATTAATATTAGAATAACAGAAAAGTCTCATTCAAGTAAGTTAGAAATTAGTTGCAAAACCAAACAGTGGTTAAAACTGCAAGCAATGAGTACAAACATGAAAACTACAACGGCCCATAGTCTGAAAACAGACACAAACGTGACCAATGCTCTCTCTACAGCAGGGAAGAAAGCTCGAATCACTTGAAATTTGACAGAACTTGGTATCACAAGCCAGCTTTGTAAAGATGCCCAAAGCCTATCGGTTCAGAGAAACAACAAGAGGAGGCAGCAGTCACAAGTCACTTCAGGAACACAAGATAAAATTTCATTGAACTTGGAGAGGATGGCAGAGAGAACATCTATGAAATGCTCTTCGAAAAAGAGATTACTGAGGAGAAATAATCTACAAAGCTAAACTGAAACATTAACAATTGTATACAGTCCCTGTAATACAGGTTATATTATGATAACATCTTACTGTAGCACTGAGAGCATTTATTGACTTGTTCACCTGAAGTTTTCCTATATTGAACAAAAGAAGACAGATGTGAAAGCCTGTGCCTTGAGATTAGGTCAGTAAATATGGGCTATTCAGGAATGCAACTTTCAAGACAAACTTTGTCCGGAAACTTTGTTAGAATATACGCTTACTTGTTACGTGTTCATCATTTATTTGTTCAGAGGAGAAAAATTTAGGAAACAACCTATAAGGGATTTGGGTCTCTTCAGTCTGGAAAAAAGATGGCTGAGGGGGGACCTTAGCAACGCTTATAAATACTTAAAAGCTGGGTGTCAGGAGGATGGGGCCAGGCTCTTTTCAGTGGTGCCCGGGGACAGGACAAGAGGTAATGGGTACAAACTTGAGCATAGGAAGTTCCATCTCAACATGAGGAGGAACTTCTTTACCCTGAGGCTGGCAGAGCCCTGGCACAGGCTGCCCAGAGAGGTGGTGGAGTCTCTGTCTCTGGAGACATTCAAAACCCGCCTGGACGCGTTCCTGTGCAACCTGCTCCAGGTGACCCTGCTCTGGCAGGGGGTTGGACTAGATGATCTCCAGAGGTGCCTTCCAACCCTATGATTCTGTGATTCTATGAAATACTGAATGAACGAGGCTTATTTGGCTTAGAAGACTGAAGGATGATAGGAAAACAAGTCAATAAAGAAAAAAAAGAAGAAAATTTTCGCCATGCTCATTGAGGATCCAAGAGCCTATAACCGCAGAAGACTGACAGGGTGAGACAGTATCATTTTTACCAAGGATAAGAGCAGCAGGGGCTCTCTGATTTTATGGGAAGCTTTAAGGAAAAGCTAAACAAGACTTAAATTAATTCATGGTGCCTCCTGGCTTCCATGATCTATTTAAACAGACTCATGCTGTCTTTAGAGCTTATATGAAACACCTAAAATTTACTGTACTTTGGCTTCTCGTGCCTCTGTTTTTATTTTTTATTAAGGGATTCAGATATCATGATCCAATTTACTTCTACAGTATTCACTCTTCCAAATTAAATTCTTTCTACAGTTTCATGCTGCATGCTCTACTGCTTGTTTCCTCACTAATTGCTGCAATGCCGTAATTAATCGGTATGTATAAAACTGATTCTGTTGCGTAGTACAGAATTACAGATAGCTACAGTTGAGCAGCTGTAGGCTTGTTTCCTGACCAGATTTCTGTAGCTCACAAAACTTCAATGAGGCTTTGAGATCACAAATTAGAACAATTAAAGCTAAATAAGCACGTGATTAAAATATTTTCCTTCTTTATAGTTATATTAAAAAATGGCAATTAAAAAGTAGCTGGAGTGAACTAGCTGGAGTCTGCTTATTCTCCTGTCCTTAGGAAATCGGAACTAGCAGCAGCCAGGAATAAACCCTGCAACCCTTAGCAGAGGTTTTACCTCCAATCCAGCACCAACCCAGAACCCACGCTTCTGGAACTAGAGATTTAAAAATCTAGCCCTGTGGTCTGCTGGTGTTGAAAGCAACGCCATGAAACTTAACACAGCACACAGAAAAACTATACGTTATTCAATTAATCCACTATTTACTCTGGAACTAGTTCACACCAGCGGTAACTGACATAACAGTCAAACAACCCTAAACATGTCATTGCTGTTAGAAGTCAGAATTCAAGCACATTGGTATTATTGCTTTGTCAGTAACATTTATTTTGGAAGTTCTGTTGCTTCAAGGTCTTACCTGTGGTAGCAGGACTGACATGTTTATCAGCCTCAGCAGCAGCTTTTTTAATCATAGTCTGATCTATGGATTAATAGGGCTGTTAAGTTTATAAACAAACCAATAATTGCAAAAGGAAAGAACAACAAACACAAGTAAAACAAAGGCAGGAAGCCATACTAAACTCCACCAAGTAGTTGAATTAAATAAGGAAGGGGAAAAAAAAATCCCAAACAAAAACCCAGAACACCTTTACAAAGGAGCTCCACAAATGGACAAGATAAGCAGCTCACTTTCCATGATGCACGCTGCTTTTAGGCTGCCTAGCTCAAGCCTAGTACAAGAACACACACAGACTGAAAACAAGCTTAAGCCTTTTTCCAGTAGAAGTTTGAAAGCCTGAAACTTGAAATCTTTAAATCAATTTTAAATCTGAAGTACTCTGAAAAACGTAGCTTTCTGTCCCATGAAGCTTCTTGTTCCAGACTTTAAACAGTACACTGGGGATCTTGTTTTTCCAAAGGCACGAACCTCCCCCTGACACACACACGTGTTTAATCCTGATCAACTTAATCTATAGATCAATAGAAAGAAGCAGCACACAACATGCTTCAAGCCCCAGTTTGCACAGACTTAGATCTCACTTTGTGAGATCAAATTCCACTTTTTTACAATTCTAAACGTGGGAATAGTCATTAAATGATAAACGGAAAGAAAACAGATTGAGTCCATCCAGCCCAAGTGGAAAAACACGAGAAGCTCCCACTCCAGTTTCATCCATGTCTAAGCAAACCCCTCTCCTAACAGTCTCCATCAGGAGCCTCCATAAGGCTATTCCAAGCTAAAATACTGAAATGCAACTTAGTCTTATACTAAGTAATAGCATGCAATTCGTTATAAAGTAGTTGTGCCTACTATCGGAAAAATAGGCCATCGGGTGAAACGTATCATATTTGACAAAACAGCTGGAAGAAACAAACGATGAGGATACTTCAGAATCTGTTTCATTTTATAGGGTATATTTAATAAAGCTGACCATACACTAATGATACAACTGATATATAGTAAAATTAAAGTTCTTTACATAAATTGTTACAGTAGCAATTATTTCCAGAAATTAGGTGGATTTAGTTGGCAATTATCAGGACTCATGTCAGTAATTTGTAATGTAAGAGCAATTAACATTTGTAGTCCTCCGTTTGCAATATCACAGTAAAGCTTCTTACACTCTCATTTCACACACACATTAAGTATCCATGCCACATACACATCTTATAAAAAAAAAAAAAAAACAACAAAAAAAAAAACCCAAACAAACCCAAACAGCCATAGAAGGCAGATGGACAGGCTTACATTTCTTCAGTGTACATTGAACTATGGCTTTGACGATCTGCCACAACCAAGAAAGCATCTGCTGATTTAGAGTTCAACTCTGCTCACAGAATCCATGAAAATCTGGTCTGTATTTTGCTAAGTAAAGCCAGTAGACAAGAACCACCAATTTGGTTACAACTCAGTAATAATTACTAGACTTTATTTCTTCCACGCATCAGATAATATCTATTTTACAGGCAACATAAAGCCTCTTAATCCCTTGTACAACCAGATTTGGTGGAACATTTTATCACAGTGGAGGCTATGCTTTGGGACAACATCTTTAGTAACATTTAACTCATCTGATGTTTTAATTTTATTTTTATTTTTTGCAATCAGACAAAGACAAAGTGAGGAGAATACAACAGAAAGGGAAGAGAACAGAAAACAACATCACAGACATTTACTGCATATTCTGTCTGACAACTAGCATGATCAACCAGTCTGGCTCTGTAATTCTGTGCCTTTCTCCTTTCCTTGTCTCCAGACACAAAACATTATAACAAACACGACATCTCAGTTCAGCAAATTAATTAGTTCCTTACCTATTCTGTTAAATCAATGCCTAAAAGTAAATACCTGTTGCAAAGTCACAAAGATTTAACCAAGATGAAAGGAAGTCCTAATTTCCAGCTGATAAAATTATGAATCCATAATTACATACTGTACTTCCAATGTGAATCAAGTTTTTAATTTAAATTAATACCTATCAGGACCCCAAAAGAAACAATTTCTTAATTTAGACAGCAGAGAGCCTGTGAAGTCAGCCATACTTTCGTTCCACATCTAGGTTGCACGACTCTTACTCCTAAGACTACCCAAAAATACATCATGCATTCCTGCTAAGCTGCAGACAGGCAGTCTCCCAGGCTTTTGCAGCCTCTCAGACTACAGTAAATCACACCGGTTGGGTTCTAATAAACCTCTACTGCTGCGAAGCACTGGATGTTCAGCTCCAGCTTTTCTGATTTGTGTACAGACAAACGCCTTCTTGCAGAGCAGGGACCAGGAGAGCGCATGCTGCGGCACACGGGCACAGCACAGCATATCGCCGAGTGGCACCGTCTGTCACTCCTGCCACCTCGCTGGCTCTGGATCTGCTGCTCTGGAACAGGCTCAGGCACCAACCGCAGCTCTACCTTCCCTTTGTAGCTGAGCAGCTGGTGTTGCACCATCTCCTCGGTCACATCAACTCTGTGCTAGCTCAGAGCTCTGTCTTTGGCTATGTCTGCACCACCCAAAGACACTTATGATGTTTTTAATTAAATCAAAATTACATTTTACTTAAATTTAATTAATTTTTTGGATAAAAGCAAAAAAACCTATTAGTAGTTTCACCCACAGAAGACGATGCATTCCCTAAAGAGTTTATAAACTAATCTTGATCAAAAGTCACGAAGTGGCAGCCATGGTTAAATGCAGATAGTGGATTAAGCACTAAGAATATGTAAATGCTTCACTGGTTCATGGGAACTGTAGAAGGCTCACAGATTTAACCACTTGGATTTTTATGTGTTCTTTTTAACAGGTTAAATTTCAAATGTATTTTGAGTTTGATTTGTTGCTTTTGAGTATTTCAAACGCCCTAAAGAATAACCTATTTTAATACATATAAAACACGCATTGAATTGCACTACCTATTTTACATATATCTGAAATGCAAACCTTTGGTAGGTCCTTTCTTGTTCTGCATGGCCTGCTGTTCCTCTGTAATATTCAAGCGTCGAACCACATCAGCAAGGGCAGATTTGAGCAGCTGGATGTCATCTTCTTGCATCTGGACACGTTGCTCCAGAGAGGCAATGCGATCCATCACCTCCATACTGCTTGCAGCAGAGGCACTGTCATCTAAGTAAAAAAGCAGAAAAAGATGCATTATCAGCCACATATAACCATCATGGAATACCTTATACAACTGGCTGCAGGTAAAGCCAAGGTTCTTCTCAGACCAGATGACGTTGTGAGGAAGAAAGTTATTAAGTGACCAAAAGGAAGAGATGGAAATAAAAAAAAATATAAAAAGATGAGTACCTAAGTAAAATGGGATCATGAGGTTGGCTTCAGGGCTACTTAGTGTTAATTGGGCCCCACTATTAATTATCTACATGTCTGAACTGGAGTGATCAACCATCACCCTTCACTGTTCTGCTCAACACAACATTCTGGTGCCAGCAGGCATTCAGGTAGAGAGCTGTATTTTCTGAGACACTACACACCCTTCCAGATTTTTCTCTCTCACATGTACGACAGAATGTACACATTAGACATATATAAGCCACAGACAGGCTTACACTTCTTCAACTTATTGTCCACAGAGTGGAGAATAGATATTAACCCCATCTGCTCACTCTTAATTTGCACCAGCAGCTTTATGAGAAGATTCTCTCTGACTGAAATAGAAACATTAAATAAATCAGAATTACTCAGTAATTGTACTCTTAGCCTGCAAATTCTTAAAAGAGTCATTACTTTGCACACAATTCACCCATTATTTGGAAATAACACACAGAAGCTTAAAGTCTGCAACTCCCTGATGAGGACTACGCATTCTTTCCACCCAAAAGTAGTAATAAGAATATTTTTCCTAAATCAGTACTTTCTTTCAACTCCAGTTCCTATCAAACAGAAACATTGTAATTTCTTAGAATTTTAAGTTAGGAAAAAGAAGAAGAGAGGAAGACAAAAGCAATGCCAAAGATGTCAAAGTCAGTATCTATTAGGGGGGAAAAATGTGCATTTTTTTAAAGAAAATTGCAAGGTTTTATTTAAGGAGCTGAATTTGAAACCTAAAAAAGTTGGGTATTAACTTACTGGATCATTTTAAGTAATATTAGGAAGCGATGATTGGATTACAGTTTTCATTTGAAGACTTAATAAGTTACGCTTTAGCAAAAATGGATATTTATGGTACTTTCTGCAATTATAATTTACTTCTCCCTCATTCCTAACGCGAGTCCACAGCACATATTTCTTCTGTTAAAGGCGATCTCTCTCTGTGAAAAGGCTGGCATTTGTTTTCACTTCTTGTGTACTTAAGTCTCCTCCATTCCAAACCAGTTTTCCACTTCTTTTGTACCAGGGCATAAAATGAAAGTTAAATGGCTTGTGTGTAATAATAACGAGTGTTGAATTTTAAAACAAAGTGTTTCAAACAGGAAAACAACAGCTTCTGAGCGCGTTTAAAAGTATGTCCAAAAATGCTAATACATACAAACTTTTAATCAGAAAGATCTGGGGGAAAACTGCATTTAAAACCAAAAAAAGCCTCTATTCATCTCCAAACCATGCCAATACAAATTGATTTTGAAATCTGTTCGTAAGCTGTGTTTTGGCTTCCTTACCCCTCCCGCCCCCAACAGCTATCTGCGGTTACCAAAAGCTGAATTAGAAACAAAAACTATAACAATACTGACAGGCCATAAATAGCTACAGACCAAGATAGTTTAAGTTGCTTGTTAATTCTGTTATAGGATTTGCGGAGCATATTTAAAATATCAACATTAGGCTATTATTAGGCTGAACATAATGGTAATGTAAGTATCTGGTTCTGAACAAACTAAATCAGAACTCAAGTTCCTGAAAAATGCTGAAAAAACTCTTCCCATGACAAAGCTTTCCAAACTTTGCCCTACCCAGACTTCGACTCTGCGCAAGACTCTGTCCTGCAGCTGTTACAGGTAATTAATCCCAAAATTCAGCTTAGCAGCCATGCTGGCAGCAGTATGAGCCGCCTGCAGAACTTAACCTTTCCTTGTACAAACAAAAGGCCCACGCTGCTCTAATGACTTTACACTTTAACTCAGCTGGAAATAACATGGATTAGCATACTGGACAATAGGCAACCAAATCAAAAGCTTGATTTAACCAATAGAAGCCAAATTCAAACTTCAGCCATTCTGCCAAATTCAATATGACAAGGCATAGTTTTCTTCTGAATTCAGTCAACAAGAAATAGCCAATTCCCAAATTCAGGGCAGAGAAGGAAAACCGGGAAGAAATCGGTTGATGGTAAAATGATCAGCCCTTGTTACAAAAGAAAACATCCGCATTAAAGTATCAATTTCACAAATTTTTAAGTGTTTAGACATAGTAATTTTGCCCAAACATAAATCTTCAAGTAGTAAATCAGTAGCACTGGTTTCCTTTTAGTCTCATAAGAAATCACTCCCACTGATAGCTATTAAGATGTACAGCTCTCTTCTGAGCCGGCAACATGCGCTTGCAGCCCAGAAAGCCAACTGCGTCCTGGGCTGCATCACCAGCAGCATGGCCAGCAGGGTGAGGGAAAGGGATTCTGCCCCCTACTCCGCTCTGGTGAGACCCCACCTGGAGTACTGGGTCCAGCTCTGGGGACCCCAACATAAGAAGGACATGGACCTGATGGATCGAGTTCAGAGGAGGGCCCCAAAGATGATGAGAGGGCTGGAGCACCTCTGCTGTGAGGACAGGCTGAGAGAGTTGGGGCTGTTCAGCCTGGAGAAGAGAAGGCTCCAGGGAGACCTTATAGCCCCTTCCAGTACTCAAAGGGGAACCACAGGAAAGCTGGGGAGGGACTCTATCAGGGAGTATAGTGATGGGAAAAGGGGTAACAGTTTCAAACTGAAAGAGGGGAGTTTTACATTAGATGTTAGGAAGAAATTCTGTACTCTGAGGGCAGTGAGGCACTGGAACACGTTGCCCAGAGAAGTTGTGGATGCCCCATCCCTGGAAGTGTTCAAGACCAGGCTGGATGGGGCTTTGAGCAACCTGGTCTAGTGGGAGGTGCCTCTGCCCATGGCAGGGGGTTGGAACTAGATGATCTTTAAGATCCCTTCCAACCTGAACCATTCTGTGATTCTTCCCCCTTCTCGCAGCTGCCGCTGTGACTCTTCCCCTCGCATACTTGCTGACCAACAGGCACCAGCAAACCCTTCCTCTGGACACAGCACGTCTGCACCTTCCACCACCACCACCATTCCTCCTGATCCTTGGAAACAGAATCCTCATCTTTGCTGCAACCTACAACTTACTTTTTATGGTTGTTACCTCACTGGATGCAGTTCCCTTCCGAGGGAAGGTAAAAGAATAGAATCTTAACAACTCTCAGTAAGATTGCAACTGAAGACAAGATTTCTTAGAGTGCAGTCACACTTCACTTTTTGCCTCCCCTTTGCATGCATATACAAGTAAGGTAGAAAAGAGTCACAGAAGATAATAAAATTATGTTTTCTGAAGAATGAGAAGTTCAACTATAAAATAAGCATAACCTGTTTGTTATGCAAGTAGAGGATGGAATGTTCTTGCCGTTGAGATCATTATATCTGAGTATGTTGAGCAATAAAGTGGCAACTTCAATGCAGCCAAATAAGCAAAGCGGTACGGTATCAGAAAGGGAAAAAAAAAAATGTTAATGATATAAACTAACCAAACAACAAGAAAAATGTCACTACAGATGTCACCTACTCTGCCCACAAGAGCAAAAGCTATATTGTTAGCCTAAATTGTGATCTGCCTCTGCATCATACAGTTCATCCTTCCAGCGATGAACACTTGCAAGGAAATTTTTAGCACACGTGTGATGCGATTTAGACTCTGAGCAGAGCCATCTTGTTATTATTGTTCCCAAGCCAATATTAAATTTAAAGTGACTATACATTTTATAGCACCTAGTTCCACTTTTTCTCATGGATAAAGCATATCCTCGCAGAACTCGCACAGAGTGGGCTGAGGGGGGAGCGCAGGGGGTTTGGAGGAAGGTGGCTGTGGGATGCCAAGAGGCCACTGACTGCTGTGACTTGGGGTGGTCCAGCGGGGGGCTATGTTTTCCCTTGCAGGGTCCACACATGCACTCACACGGCAGCTGAGGTACAAGTGTGCTTTGGCTGCACAGTCACAGTAACTGAGAGAAAAGCGCTTTATAGTAATGATGTAAAGATCCTCAAAACACTTCAGGTGAATCCAAGGAAAAAAAAAAAAGCATGCTTTTAAAAGAAATCCACGTAGATAGAAATTTGCAGTAATAATACACAAACCTTGCTGCAGTTTTACAATATAGTAAGAATACCATTGTGTCAATATGTGTTACTTTTTGTGACGCTAAATTCAATAATATTAGCAACTCTAACAGTGTCAATATACTTAGATTTGGCGACCTCTTTGCAATCTAGCTGTCATAAAACCCACAGATGTTCACCATCTTGAAAGGTGTATGAAGGAGACTGCAAATCCAAACAACCTGCCTTGAAGCATCAGATCTACTTACCAGTCACTACCACCACTTTTGCCCATGGACAGACAGAACAGACATCATATCACCTACATCGGTACCATCGACAGCACATCAGAATTAATTATTGCCTCTTTTTCATCAATGAGAAGAAAAAGGACTTTTAAAGTGAAATTTACACAACCTGTTTTTAGAAATCTGAAGTGAATCACTTCCTACAAGTGTTCATTTCGTTTCATGGGTTATAATGCAAGTCTAAATCACTGTCTCAAACATGTAAATCTACATCTCATGAGACAAATGCCACCTACAATGTCCAAAATTAGATGAAATAAGAAGGTATCAATTCAGATGCCTGATTTTTCATCGTAATACATATTTGTGGTAAAGCTTGGGAAGAAGAGTCATTTGTCATTTATGCTTTGCTGACATTCTGCAGGTTTCAAAGAGAAGGCAGCAGAAAAAGGGAATGTTCTTCATGCCTCTCTTTAAATTTTCCAACCAGCTAATCCATGATCTCATAGATTGGAAAGATTTCTTGTGGCAAACTAAAAGACAATACTGAGTCAGATGATTAATCTGCTTCCAGAGCGCCTTCCAGTTTTTCAGCAATTTATTGCTTGAACTCAGCCAAATGTGAAGAAACATCTGAAGCAAAGCCAACATCAGGATGTGTATGCTGTTTACAGGAATTATTTCAGTATTATTTCATTGTATGGAGGCTAAAGCTAAATGACATACTTACACCATTAGTTAGAAGGAAGCATATTAAAATACACACTATAGATTTTACCTGCTGGAAAACCTAAATCTGAACTGTACATTAATGGTGCAGGAAACAATTAAAATTAAAATAGACTTGGCATTTCCCTCCCAAGAACTACTTCATTAGACATATTCCACCTTTGCTTTATGCAGTCATTAATTTTGAGGATATCTTGTCCAGTTTAGACCATGGCAGCTAATTAAGTAGTGGAAACATTAAGTATCGATTCTCAAAAGACTGGCAAACACATTTGAGTTTATTCAATCTACACGGTCTCTTTGGAGCACCAATTAACAGGATCAAACTGTACATTAAGTACTTCCAAAATTTTTCAGGATACATTCTGTGCGTTATAAGTTTGTAAAGTACCTAGCACAATGGGGGTGTGGGTTACTAGAAACTATTATAACACTTTAAAAGTAGCATCTTAAAGCCTTTGCCAGAGCTGTGCCTGAATTTAGACACTCTACAGGACATCAGAAAAGAAAATCTAAGCCTGCTGGGGACAGCAAATTCCAGCAATGCTCTCCGGCAAAAATGAAAGATAATCCTCATGATGGAAAACATAGCAAAGGATGGCAGTGAAAAGGCAGCATCACCTGCACACAGAGATGCCCTTCTTCTAGGATAAAGATATAGATTGTGCCAACAAGCCTGAATTGAGCTTAACTGGTAGGAATGCTTTCCGTCATTGAAAGATACCAGTAAGTGTTTCACACTCTGCACTTCTGAAATTAATTAGTACAAGTATTTACATTCCTTGGAAATTGCTATGAACTTCAGGACCACTACCTTATGAAACAAGCACATGGACAGAAAGCAATTCTCCACCCCCAGCACGCAGCCAACTGTATGGCGGAACACAGTAGCTGCTGAGAAAGCCCATGACACCAAAGGAGAGAAAGTTAAGAACAGCATTTATTAAAAAATAAGCAAACAAAAAAACACAATCTGGGAGCTGAATTTAAATAGGGAGAACTAAAGACTGGATTTGACCCAGCAAGCAGGTAGGAACAGTGAAGATACTACACTTCCAGGAGGATTTTTCCAACCATAAAGGCCCATTTTTCAGACTCCACTAACTCTGCAAAGCTGTCAGATGTGGCACATCACTTGGTACACATTTGGCAACCTCCTCTTCTCCTGCCCACATCATCGCTGAGATCTCATGCAAGTAATTGAGTTACTTAAACTATTTTCCTTCAAGCTCCCTGGGAGTCACGCTACCACTAACTTTCAAATGACCTCTCCGCTTCACCTCTCTCAATGCCATCTGTTTAGCTTGAAACTCTAACAGTGCAGGAAAAAAATGCCTCTGTGGCAGGCATCTCCTACATCTTCAAAATCCTGTCCTCCCTTTTTGGTTCATTTCATGCATCTTTGAGTCTGGGGCACAGATGTCAGCCAGACAACCTATTTGATAGATACAGTCTGTCTGAATTGACAGCAGCAGAGAGGAAAAAGGAGAATTAGGAAGAGACACAGCCATAAAAATCCAAGGTTTGAAATGAAAACGTCTCAGAAAATGAAGGCGAGCAATTTGCTGTGGCACATAAACAGGGGAATGCAGCCCGGACACTGTTGCCAGGCTTAGATGCAAGATCTGGAAAGCACCAAGTATTCTCCTTGTAGCAAGTTCTGTGGCATAATGTCAGCGGTCGTTTGCAGACCAAAAGACTCTCTGTGCAAGAGAACAATGGGAAAGTAAAACAGCAGGTTTAGTTTCCTTTGACACCACCACGCCAAGCATCTTTGTTTAAAAGATTAGTGTCCGCAGTATTGCACAGAGACTAAATATCTTTCCTCCATCCACTTTTCTAATGCAAAACATTGTACCCTACCTGAAACACGGCAGCAGCTTTCCAGGCTTCTCTCCAGGGGACAATGACAACACATATGGGCAACAGCTTATCATAAAGTCTGGTACACACTGGACTGGTCTGCTAGACCCTGATTTGACCAGATTAGAGATTTCCACTGTGAGAAGCAAGTGGATTTAAAGCCCAAAATATGTTATCCTATTTAATCTTGTTATTTTGTGTGGTTAGGGAAAAACCAGACAGAAATCTTTAACTACAGTTAAAACTGCAAAAGCATGTTGCTTTACATGAAGTTTCAGAAAGCCAAACTGGTTGCCAGCTGAACACTTAAAGGAACAGCCTTTATTATGTCAAATCCTCTAATTGCATTTTGTTATAAAAGTATATAAAATAGGATAAAAGCGCAAGCACCATATACGCTTTTTTAGCTGGAAAGCTTTGATTGTGAGGAACAGGAAATCACATCTAATCTTTAAACCTGATAGCTATAGGAATAATACCATGCCTATCCATAAGCTTATATATGGACATATGCATACTGTCTCCGAACAGGTAGGACAACTTTTCAGTTCAATCCCTATTCTAATGCATGTACTTAAGATAAGAGTGATTAGCATTGCAAGGAGATGCCCTAGTTGGGTACAATCAGGTGCATCTCACAGCAAGTAATCTGAACAGACCAGATTAGTTTTTCCATGTCCTCACAAGGTATGTATGTGTAGGAGGAAATGGGAAGAAGACATCTCTATCCCACACATCTGCCTAATGCCGTTCTCTGGACTGCACTGGGAACCCAAGAGATAGGTGATCTAAAAGAGACCACAGCAACAGTAATGTAAAGCATCATCTCGTGGGAACAGACCACTTCTAAACCATACTAATAAAAAAACTGTAATCCAAATATTACTCATCTACTATATATGGACTACAGATGGTTATTTTTGTGAACAGTATTTTCCCTCCTCTAATATAGCTAGCTATTGTAGTCCAGTATTTATAAAATATTATTACTGTATTTCCCAACATGCGCTGAAGGAATAACTTGCCCTTTTACAGTTTTACCACTAGAAACTTAAAGGCGAGGAATATAATTTCCTAAAATTAGCAGCAGAATTTGAAAGGATAAATCCATAATAGCAATCATCACTCAGAGCCTCACAGCTGGGTGCACTGTATTCATTAACAAAATGGGAGAGAAGAAAATTATCTTAACAGAAAATTCTCAGAAAGTTCCTTGTGGCTAATTAGTCAGCAATCACTGTAGCTAAATTATAAGCATGTGCCCTTGACCTGCCTGTGGCTGCCGAGCTATAACCAGCAGCTTACCAGTTTTTCCCTAACAGATGGTAGATGAGCTTCTATTTGGAATTCAACCAGTTAAAAATTATCTTCCCCAATACTGCTTAAGTGGAAGAAATTTTTGACACATCAATAAGTTAGAGGAATTTTCCCCAGAAGAGGTCTATCAATGTAAATGCTTTACAGTTCATAGTTACTGTGCTGGCTGTGTTGAGCATAGAAATCAATAGAAAACATTTTAACAAATTATCATTCTTCCACTCTATGCTGGGATCAGTTCGTAACATAAAAAAAAACCCCAAACGTTGTGAACAAAAGCCAGGAGAGTAAAGACGACCGTCTGTAGCATAATATTAATGCAAGGATAGTAGTTTGAAAAAAGTGACACCATGGGATTTGCCTAGAGTTAAGAAGCTGAAGATACAGCCTAACGTGAACTCATAAAGAACGGAACCAGAAGGGTAATTAGCAGAGGTATTGCAGGGCAGAAGAGCTGGGCAGTGTTTTACCGTCTTATCTTCTCAGTGGTGTACTGAGGATGTGCCTGTATCACACCCTTAAGAACAAGAGAAGAAAAGCAGATTGTGGAGCACGCGAGAATATTTACAATGACTCCCATCTCCACGTCGCTGCCACGGCTCAACATCCAAGTCATCCTACAAAAGCTAGCAAGGGATGAACTCAAATTCATCACATGATGTATGCAAATAAGACTTCAGCTTTTGTTTAGCACCATTAGACAAAAAGAACCAACTTTGATGCGAGATTTGCTTCTCTTAAACATGTTTTAAACCACGTGCAGATAAAAAACACACACCAGTACACACAAAATGTTTCCTTAGAAACTTTATCAGTACTTAGCTCAATATATTTCACTTTCTTTGGAAAACCTGTATATCTCCACTGGACTCTTCAACTATGTCATAGTCAAAAAGCAAAGCAGATAGATTTAGTTTTACTTGCAGTCAGGGCAGATTTAAAGGGCAAGAAAACAGATTTAAAACATCGTTTAAAAGTTACTGATGTCAGCCCGTGGTAACACATTACAAACCAATTTCATTTTATCTTGTTTCCTAGAGAAAAGTTGATTCACACTGGCAAGAAACCACTAAGACATATCAGTCACCGGTCAATCTGCAATTAAATGCAACTTTATGTTACATTAGAGATAGCACTATATAAACACTTAAGAAACTACTTACGTTTGCATATATTTCTTCACTTTCCTATCTGCATTTTAATGAAAATAATAATCATATATGCTTAAGGTTTTAAAAACCAAATTGAAAATCCTATTAAACCTCAGAAATACATAAGCACATAAAACACTTTTTCCATTTGAGAAATTAAAGATTTACTAAAACTGAGACTACATCAATAGGAAGTAATCCATCGTTATTGATTTGAAATAGATTGCGTTTTGCTTATTTCGTAAGTGTATCCTTCGAGAATTAAGAATTGGAAAATCTCAGCCTCTAATCAATAGCATTTATTTGTAAGATTAAAAAAACCCCAAACATTCTGCATTTACTTTTCTTAAAGGCTTAACAGCTCTTTAAATTGTTTTCTGTAGACTCAAACTAAGCAACATAATACAGAAAGAACAAAACATTCCTTCTGCACCTGCAGAAGGGGTTATTGATGTCAAAAGCAGATTTATCACTTTTGCAAACTCTGGTTACTTGTCCTCAGTGAATGGCTTCACTTCCAGCAGCAGTCTGACTTTTCTTCAGAACCCTGTACCTCGTGAATATTTTAGTTTCTGAAATTAATGCAGTATCAACATTAGATATCATTACAGGTTGTCACAAAGACAAATCACAATCTAAATATTTAAAGAAAAAAGTTCTTTCAAGTTTAGAAAACTATTTTAAGTCTTCTTTTATAATCTGTCTTGTTCACTACTGTCTTTCAGAGTAATGTACAATTTTTTTCACTATTGCCAGGTTACCTGGTGCTCACGAGAAGTACTTGAATTAAATAGTGACAGCCTTGCTTGGATGGGAGAGGTAAAAAAAGCACACAGGATGCCCACAACAGACTGGTATTTTCCCATATTGTCCATCTTTGTCTTCAATTAGGGTTAAGTCTTCCTTTCATTTAATTCTGACAAATAGAATATAATAATATCATTGATAGTAATATAATTTTTTATTCTAAAATCTTCAGATCATACATTCCCACTCTCCACCAAAAAATCTTTACTGACATTAATGCAGAAAGAACAAACTGCCCTTGCCAAGGCCTCAAACACAGCCAGAGACATTGCATTTGATAGATTGTTAGATGTCCTGGTAATAACCAGGAAGACGACTGCTGGATACAGAAAAGGAAGAAAATCCCTTTATTCCCTATCCTTAAAAAAGAATAAAAAAAAAAAAAATATTTCAGGTTTGTTTCAGGAAACAGAGAAACACACATAATCTGAAAAATTATTTGGTTTAAATCGCAACTCCTCTAATTAAAGCCAATTTGCATTCTTTTTATTTTTAACTGGATTCCCTAGCATGAGATAATATTCTTATTTGTACCACAATGGGGTGCATAGCATCATCACAAATTTCCCCCAGCTGCACTGTGCAAGCGCGGTCCTGCTGCCCTGTGAGAGCGAAGGAGCTGTACTCCAAGGCTGGCCCCATCCTCCGCAGCATTTAGCAATGCTACAATGACATGCATGTTGCCTGTTTTTAAAAGAAATTCAGCTTTTCGTGGAGGAGGAGACGAAGGAGGGGACTGAGATAATCTATTTCGTAGCTTCCATGTCTGTCAAAAAAGTTTACAGATATGCTTTGATCAAGTAATGCAGTATTCTATCTCCCCAAGGCTACAGAGAGTCCTCAGTAAGAGGCAGAGAGCCAGCAGATGTCTGATCCGCCCTTGGCTGGGAACAAGCCCCAGGCCAAGGTCCAAGCAGAGCCTGGCTCATGAACGTTCCCCTCCCTCAAGGACTTTCCGGGACTGATTTCCTTCTGGCAGCAGTCAGTACTTCTCCCGTATGAGTTTCACCTGAGAGATTAGATGGGTGAAGGCTGTGCAGAGCAAATCCTTTCCCAAAAGCCATCTCCTAATGGCACTGAGCTGAAGTACTAGTGCCAACAAACCCTGCAGAAAGCCTGGCTGATAAAGCTCTTGTTGCCCCGTGATTACCGAGCATCTGAGCTTCAACCTTCATGATAAGGTGGAGCCTACCAGCAAAGACAAACCTTTAAGGTTAATGTGGCCAGAGAGCTTTAAAACAAAAGTTCACGTGTGCTTTCTTAGCTCTTGATGTGGGTGGACCTTGCGTAAGGGAGACCTGTGTCCAAGCGTACAGACACAAGGTAGGGCAAGTATAGCCGCTCAAACTAAATTAATTCAATATTTTCAGGGTTCTCACTTGTGAGAGCTTTTTACTTATCTTCCCCTCTTCAGTCCTTTCTGTTCTTTTCTTGGTAGGTTACAACTTCAGAAGTCAAATTGAGAACATGCCAGGACACCATTTAACATTGCAATCTTTATTTACAATTCAAACAGGTACATTTTTAAAAGCAGTCCTGAACACAGATTAGCGGTCTCCAAGTATGTAAAGACAATTTCAGTGATAAGCTTTGCCCAAAACAGCACCCAGGTACAGTAAACTTCCTCACCCAGCACAGAGCAGTGATTTCCATGGGCAGTAAGCCCAGCAACGTACTGAACTTGGAAATCATTAGATTTATGAGAGGAGGGAAAAAGGCTGAAACTGATTGGAAAACATTTCTCGCTACTGCACCAAACAGATAGTTCAGAAAACCATATCTGCTCGCAGCACATCAATTTTGTAAGCCAGACAAGGCCAGCAGGAGATGCCTTTTTCAAAATACCCTTCAGTTTAGCAGAAGACAGACAAGAGTAAAGCCTAGTACAGAAAAGCTTCAGCATTAAAATACTTAGTTACGTAAAAGATACAAACATAATAAATAACCTCATGATAAGATACACCGATCAGAAGGTCGTATTCTCAAAAATTAACATGACCATTTAGGGAAACCCCGAGATGTCAGGCTCTCTCCATGGCAAAAAAGTCTCACCCCCAGGGCTACTCAATGGTCTTACTTGTAACAAACAGTTTCCAAATGGTGATTCTTCACCAAACCCAAGCATTTTGTATTTGCAAAGTCAAAAGTTGAAGAGAAATGGAAAACAACGTAGTTGATCAGGCATCCCCAGTTACACTCAAGCCAACAAGCAACCTCTGTAGCAGTGAGTGCCGTTAAGGCAGAGGAGTCACACACGAGCAACTATATTCTATCCACACCTCCCTTTTTTTTTCCCCTTTTTTCCTTTTTTTAATGGAAACAAGACAGCTTCATAAGCACACTATTGAGTAAAAAAAAAAAAAAAAAAAAAAAAACAACCCAAACCACAAAACCCCCACCAAAAACAAAAACCCACCAAAAAAAAAACCCAACACCCAAACCCCAAGTATTTTACTGAAAAACACATTTTGAGCAGTCATTCACAGGGTGTGATAGTTCCCACTTCCCTATTCATTAAAAAAGAAAAATTCCTAGAAAAATATCTTTAATTTTTATATATATTTTTTTACTGTATTACAAGTACTTCAGTGCCTTTCTAGCTCTCCTTGCTGGAAAAAAATAGGCTTTTGAACTGGCCATCAAATTTACTGGCTTTATATTTACTGGATTTCAAATTTACATTAAATACACTTACTAGATTTATTGGACTCATGGCAAGTCTATCTCGTTAAATGAGCGAGGCAGAATTCCAACAAAAATTATAAGGAGTGATGAAGTAATTAAAACCACATGAATAAAACAGTTGTGTTTTAAGCTTCGTTATGCAGCCTTACTTCTAACATTTTCTAACTTCCCAGAGTTTAAGAAGCAAAGCTTAATAATTTTCCTAATTTTTCCAGAGGTGCTGGAAGTTTCTGCCTGCTACTTCACCCACAGAAATAACTGACAGCAAGGAGAGTGTATTAGCATCTGTGGATCCATACCAGAAATAACAAAATATTTTGTTTCAGAGATAACTGCCTACAGCAGAGCAAAGAGGAGACCCAAGAAATCTGAATTTCCTTACAAACTCTGCAAGGACTATGCTGTCACAGTGCTGGTTCCGGAGGCTTCTGCTCTTCAACCTTTTCCATGTCTGTTAGGATGCTGGAATGGGTTGCCCAGAGAAGTTGTGGCTGCCCCATCCCTGCAGGCGTTCAATGCCAGGTTGGACAGGGCTCTGAGCAAACTGATCTAGTGAGAGATGTCCCTGCCCACGGCAGGGGCGTTGGACTAGATCTTTAAAGGTCTCTTCCAACCCAAACCATTCTGTGATTCAACCTGTTCCTAGTCTAGCCCCTTTCTGCCCCCTTGCCCATCTATTTGCCCTGTTCCTCCTTTTCCCAGTTACCAGCATCCCTCACCAGACGTGTCAGCCTGCTCCCCACAAGCTCATCCTCCCCACCAACCTGCTCAGACCCTCCCTCATCCCAGCCTACCCCAGGTTCCTCTTCCACTTCTGCACCTCCTGCTTCCTCCACACAGCCCCTGAGCTGCAGAGGGACCGGGGTAGAGCAGAAGATACATCCCCTGCACCCATCACAGGTACAATTTACCCAGCCCTGCCCCTGCAGCCTTCAGGCAGGGTCTCTTTAGCTGTTCTGCTGGGTAGGTGAGGCAAGGGCTGGAGGACATTCAGTTGTGCTGCCAAGACCTGTAGATGAAGTTAGATTAACACCAGTGCTATCAGACACTACAGCATGCGCAGCAGAATTATCATCTGCTATTTTGGCAGCTCACATCTCTGCTGCAAAGTATGATTTCTGAAAGACTCGCAGCCTGGCAAACGGGATAGAGCAGCGGTGTGGTGGGAAAATGGTGTGTCCCCCCCCGATGTGCCTAGTCCTCCAGAACTCAGCCTGACCTTCTCTCAAGAAACCAAAATGGTGCTAAAAATTTGCAGAGAAATTAGGATCTAAAAGCTGGCAGCATTTTCCCCTCACTGTTGTTTTAAAAAAGGGCTGAACAGTTTGAAACTGCCTATCAAACACACTCCGAGGAACACATCGGCGTGCAGCACCAAATCCAAGGGTCCAGATGTCACCCATACACAGCCTGTACATGGTGCCAGCAGCGAGTTGCTACCTGACCCTCCTGACTGCCCAAGGACAAGTCCCTGCAACTAACCTGATGGAAGAGCTTGCCCCACGTCTCAAGTCAGAACACGCAGAGACGCAGCCATCTCTGTAAGCTGCACTGGGAGTCACCGTCCCAGGGCGGGGGCGAGTGAATCCCACCAGCAGATACTGCAGAGAGCTGGCAGCGCTGGCAGGACTGGAGCTCAGGGGGCTTCAGCAGGTAGGAGTGGGTCCTGTTTGTCATGGAAGGAGCTGGGATCCGGTACGGAATTAGGCTCCTAGCAGGCACAGCCCCCAGAACATGCACAATATCCAAAGCGTGCAGTTTGACGCAGCAGAAAGAACCGGCAGTTGCCACTACCTGAACCCAATTCTGCTGCCACCGCTACCTTTCACCTGCTGATGATACCCTGCCAAATTAAGCTGGATGTCTCAAAATCCCACAAGAATACTAAATCCCATGTATTTTCTTCCACCTCATGCCTATCTCCTCACAATCCACTTTCCTGGGGACTAATTATAAAATTCATACACTATAGCTGCGTCAAGGCCGTGCTTTATCTTCCCTCCCTCTTGTCCACTCCTCCTTGATACAAACCACAGACACCATTTTCTCTTTCAACTGTTTTTCCTGCACCCCCATCAGGACGCAAGGGGCAGGAAAGGGTAATTCTCAGAACATACAGTGCAAGAAAAAGGTTATTATTCCAGAAAGTTAATAAATAAGATATTGGGTGTAACTGAAAGCTAATGCACACAGTTCTAAGATTATATGCATACGATGCTGTATTAAGAACTTCTTACCTAGACACAGGAGTTACTCGGAAATAAAAATGAGAGTGCCAGTAGGTCGCTCCAGCTTTTCTTCAATTATTTCAAATGGAAACAACTCGTTTTCACTTTAAATCCTCAGCTTTACACAACTGTTCAGAGGGCTTCATCTTCAGTGCAACAACATTGCACAAAGAAAAATGCATAGGAACTTGCGTATCATTCATATCTAATGCCTTGCCAACCCACACCTTCTTTTTACTATCTAATTATCATGTGGAAGTCTGTCAAAAGCTTTTTTTTTTTTTTAGCTGCTACTTTTATCATAAGGGGAAAAACAAAGGCTGAAAATTGTGAAAGACATAGTCACGTTATCAACGCTCATTTATTTCCCAAGGTTTGTGCCCACAAGAGGTTTGAAGAACCCCTTGGACTTCACTGCACCCTGTGCCAGCCACCCTTGGAAGGAGCCTTGAAGGACTGAGCTTATTTCACTGCCTCACATTTCCACTCCCACCACCATGGAAGTGGGAATTCAGCTCCTACAGATTGCAACATGTGATAACTGAGGTTTAGTATGCAGCTCTTAACCGCAGCTCACTAAAGGACAGGTAACAAGGATTCGTAAGAGCAACAACATGTCAGTTCTTCCCAGTCATAACTGGAAAAAAGGAGGCAAGATTTCACAACCATGCAAGCTGCTGACTTGTCAAGGGAGTCACAGAATTGCTATTTCCATCACAGAATGATTTTAAATTTTTATACAGGTCTAACATTTAATTTTAGTATGACAAATGGTTATGTACACAGAGAAAATGTATAAATATCTCTGCAGCAGAACAAAAGGTACTACAGTAAACTGCAAATAAAACCAGATCATCATGGAGACATTCAAGGCCAGGCTTGATGAGGCTCTGAGCAACCTGATCTAGTTAAAGATGTCTCTGCTTACTGCAGAAGGGTTGGACTAGATGACCTTTAGAGGTCCCTTCCAACCCAACACATTCTATGATTCTATGATTTACACTATTGTTTAAGATAAATGAAGTTTCTACTAAAAAAACCAAAACTTTCTACTACATTTACAGTAATGACGGTTATTTTTCCTTGGCTTACAAAACAAGGTTTCACTCTGTCGAACACTGGAGAGTAGTAAGGGCCGATTAAACAACTTTGATCCAGAAACCCAACAAGCTGCCTCACGAAACCCAGAACAAAATGGTTCAAGTTAACTAAACAAACTATGGTCTGACCAACACAGGTGCCTCTGCAGAGCACCACAGGGCACGCTCCCCTTGTTGCCCAGGGTTTGTGCCTTAGACTGCAGGTGACATGGCACCCCATACCACCCAGGTCTCCACAGCAGACGAACCCAGCCAGCCTGGTAAACTGAGCAATGGGTGCGTAACACTAATTGTTTTAAAATCATGTTATATATTTTAGCCAATACTAAATCTAGTAATCTTAGTTAACACTAACCCGCATGGTACAGCAAGTGCTCCATGCCACTGCTGGGAACCCCCAAGCAGTAAGACTTTCACCCCACCACAGCCAAGATGTTTGAAATTGCTTTTTTTTTTCCTCCCTGATGTATTTGTCCTACTTCCAATCCACTCCCTCAAGACACCTCTTTTTAAGGGACCCAGACTGGAAAAAGCTAGGAATAGCCAGGAGGAGGTGGCCAACGTATTTTACTCTTGAGGGAAGTACACAGGCAATGCTGATACCATCTGAAGAGCCCTGCTAGGAAAGGTGAAGGCAGTGAGGCTTTTCCCTTAGTTGCTGCTTGGGATACAGACTGCCATGGACTTTGCAAACCTTTGCTCACTGAACTGAGTATGGGACTTGCAGACACCCTGTAGAACCACAATTACAAAGATTGAAAAGCTTGTGTTGTTTTCCCAAGTATCTTTCCACATCTTTTCTGGTACTTGCCAGTGGTCTACGGGACATCATCTAAGAAAACTGGGCTGTAACAAAATATCTCCCCCTTGAATCTCATGTTCCACTTCTTAAATGGATTAACCAGTTTCTAACACTAGATATTAAAATTCTGTCGAAAATACATATGCTTTTCCCCACCACTGATTTTAGTGATTGTTCCAAATTAAAACCAAACCACGAAAGATACACAGCCTTTGCAATTCTGTAGTTTTTAGGGTCTTTACTAAAAATCAGCAGTTTCACTTATTCTTGTGCTTTGTGTTAAGCTGTTAAAATATCTACATGCTGGAAAGAAAAAAGTGTCAAAAGCATGAACTTCATTATCCTTGTCCTTGTCCCCAGAGAGGCTGCAGCCAGGCAGAAGCTACTTCAAAGCTTCACATCACTCATGCCTAGAGACTTGAACTAAGAGAAGCAACTGCCAAATTCAGGAGGCAGTAAAAGGCTTAGATTTAGAGGGCTCCCTGAGGCAAAACATTTTTTTAAATGAAAAACTCAAAAATAAAAACTAGAAAGGAAAAAAAACCCTGAAGTTACACCCTCCTGGAACAATATGCACACAAATCTCTCACATCCTTCTGAGTCACAGCTACCAGGGTTAATAATGCAGCATCGACCAAATGGTTTCTGAGCTTCGCAATATCCTACAGAGCCTTGCAGGAATCACTGGAGCTGCTTTAGGATTACTTCAACTTTTTGGAACTGTAAACAAACAGGACACACAGCTGCTCTCTCCAGCACAAGGCTCTTAATCCACTCCCTCCTACACGGGACCACTGAAGATGACTGTTAGCTCCTGCAAGAGTATTTTTGTTTAAATTCCTCAACGCACAGAGATCTTGAAGGTCATCTTCTTCCCCTTGCACCGAGTCTGCTGTAATCAAGAGAAATGCTTCAGTCACAGTCATCCACATTTGATTTTGAAAACCAAGCGGCAGTATCCCACCAATGATGTTTGTTGCCAATTAATTCACGCTCTCTTTTTAGGGTATACTTTTTCCAACAAAGTTGTGGAATAATCTGATCAATGTGCTTCTGAAAGCAGTATGTTCCCAAGAAAGGTGACATGAGGAAGAGGAGATCATTGTTCTTTTGAGAGAGAAGTATAATTTCTACCAAAAGTACAAAAGAAAAAGCTAAGAAATACATAGTTGCAAAGTCTGAAAATGCAAGAAAAAAATCTTGATATGCAATTAGGAATTAAAATTTCTGCATATAAAAAATATTGTGAGTACACCTGTGCACCTGGGGCTATAACATTTTTTGAATCAAACGTGATTTCATATTCTGCAAAGAACATAAAAATTACAAAAAATATTCAGAGCTTCCAGGGATAAGAAAAAACACACAACAAAACACACACAGACACACATGAAAGCAGCCACGAAAGCTAAACATTCAAAGAAACACAGGAATCTCAATGGTAAAAATTTTATGTTAGTCCACTGTGCTTTGAATGGGTAACTGGCCTGAAAATTAAATTTATGATGCAGATGTAATTTTCCACCTATATGAACTTTTAATTCAATTATAAATCACGCTTGCAGCAGTCAAAAAGTACTTTTCTTCTTTATTACAACCTTTTAGTGGCTGCCTGCCTCTCCCTGTATTGCGTTACATATTGTTCTAAAACTTTTGCCTCCCATCACTACGCCTGGCCCAATACAGAAAAAACGGGATCACTTCTACCTGCTACAATACAAAACAGATGGGTATTGCTTTTAACTTGGATTAATTTATTGACACCGTGCAACACATGGTGCCACAAGCAGCTGCAATGACAAAAGCAAGGGTCCAGTTCCACAAGACACAATGGCCAATCTAGAAGCCCCCAGTCTGCCTGCAGCTCCCACTCTTCCTATAATTTATCTTCTGCTGCCTCTGGAAGCTGATTTAATTCTCCGACCTGGCAGAAAACTAAGCCAGCAAAAGCAAAAACTAAGCACCACACACAAACACTACGTAGATTTTTCTGTCAGGTCATCATGTTAAATTAACTCTGACAAATTAGCCTGTCAAGTGTTGAGTGGGTAAAACCACAGAGAGCAAGAGAGGGAAGGGGAAGCAAGACTTTTCTCCCGAGCACCACCATGGTGTATGTCAGCTTATCTACCTGAGATACTATAGCCTGAGAATGGGAATGGATGGTGGGGGGGCGCAGCAGGTTTGCCCCCAACACGAAAACCCACTTAACCCGAGTCTCCTGAATTTTATAGTACTATCTTCCAGCTCCCACAGCTCTCTGGTTTGTTAACCTTTACTCCTAAGCAACCCTACACACCCTCTTGTCGCATAACATCCAAAGGACGGAGCCTGTCATCTTTAACATCCCTTATACAGTCTCCCCCAGTTTCTGTTACATTGTATTATTTCTTTTAATTGAAATATTGAAACATTATCACATAGTGTTACTTAGCTTCAAAGTCAGTAGCTAGAATTATTTTATTACACCAATATGCATCAGAAACTAGGTAAATGTTATGAAAAGAAGCAGATACATTGAAAGAACTCTTTCTCCTCCGCGCCCCCCCGCCCTCACCCTCCAGGGCAAAGCTAAATGAAAAGAAAGAAGAAAACCAAACCCGGTAGGTTGCCCTGGTATTTACTCCCCGTGTTTAAACAAATTTTAGAAGTAAGTATATCAATCACCCAGGGGCATGTCTTCCTGTAAGAAGGGTCCCAGCAAGAGTACCCTACCTGGGAATGACAGCTACAGAATGGAATCTCTCAAATAACTCACACATGAGACAACACTGGAATAAACCACACCACCCTTGTTCAGCGCTGTAAAGCTTCACCTTAATGCCTTACAACTGTGAACTCCATAAAAGATCAGTAAATATAGATATATTGCTCCTGGGAGACCATACCAACAAACATATTTTCCAACTTCCATGAATTTTAGTTTCAAAGCATTCACTTAACACAACAGCAAACATTTTTCAATTCCATAGATGAACATTTAATCCCACAATTCTGTTTCTTAACTGTTTTCAAAAACCAAAACAAAGCACCCAGGTCATAAAAGAAAGCTAAAATATAGTTCACATAACCAATCATTTAATTCAGCTATAAATTTGTTCTGAAAGATTACCGGTATGATAGAAACATTTTGTTCAAACTTGTACAGATAACATGCTTATTCTAAGTCTTTCAGATAACAAACTGTCAAATGCCAAAAAAAAAAAAAAAATCTAAGCAAAACCTACCATACAGTAATATGTACATCATACTGGGGTGGAAGGAACAACCACCCCTCTGCCATTTGTACTTTCTTTATCTAGCTTTAAAAACAGGGGTGGAAACATCGAGACAGGTAGACTGCTACACCCATACCCACCCCCTTTAAAATGACTGGGTTTAGATCTTTCATTGTTAATGTAAAACCCTGGTTTTACTTCTGTCTGATCCATTAATCTTTGCTCAAAAGAGGCCAAGAGTTTTTAATTTTCAGTTCTGAACAAGCTCCATAATGAGCTTTTTTATAAACAACCGTGAATAAAATCTTCAGACCCACAGAAGTGCAGCTCAAGCCCAACACGAGTCCTGCGATGACTTGTTCACGATGGTCCCTCTACGTACTCTAGCCTCGACGCAGAGGGTGCTGGTGCCATGATCATCACCAGTCACTCCTCTGTCACCTATATGATGTCAAAGCCTTGGAAGTGCACCAGGAGCACTTTCATGCTGATGTGTGTTCATCACATGGCATCAGACTAGAGCTGGTCCATGGTAAATACAGAGATGTACAGACATCCCAGTCCTCACCACCAACTCTTTCGCTTTACAGATTTCCTCCTCTTGTCCCACATTCCCCACTAATGTAGACACAGCGCTGAAATACAGCATCTCGGAGCTAATGCATCTTACATATACCTCTTTTAAAGCATTCTGCCTGGCAGCTGCAGATCCTGCAGCATACCATTGGAGAAAAGGGTTATCTGCATGCCACCGGTAGCTGACCCCAGCCTACACGTCAGCCAGACCACACACCAAAAGCCCAAATTTTAAAAATGGATCTTTTCTCACTTCTCAGGAGAGAAAGGCCTCAAGCCTTGCTAAACATATAGATGCTTAACTTAAAAATTGTATGTATAAAATCTTTTGTCCCAAAGGATCCCTAATTAGTTCATTAAAACATCTGAACAGAGGAAATTACTTATTTCCAAACTGAAATACAGCCACCACAGGGATCTCTCACATACACGCGCTGTCTAGCATGAAAGGGAGAAAAAGAAAAAAAACCTACCCTCACACCTCCCTCCGTGCATGGCATTATACAGAGTTAGCTAAATTACAGTGGTGAATATTTTTTATTATAAGAGCCAAAATTCCTAAGAACCCTCATTTTCTTAGACTCCACAGGAATTTGCCATGAGCATTTTCAGAGTCTGAAATCGCAGTCCTACTGAAGTCCACAGCTAAACTCCTATCAGCTGTGCAGCATCAGGATTTCATCTCTTACCCCAAGTCACATCAGTAATTGTTTACCCTGTTACACTGAGCTATTTTAAATATGCTTTACATCCATGCTTCATATAATCCACAGACATGAACTCCTTAAATTCAATTTTAAAATTCAATTCAAAATTCAATTTTTAGATTCTCAGGAACCTAAAAACGATGGCCTGATTTTTTTCGGATCACTTGAGCATAGTCCAGGCTGTCACTGCCCTATTATTTTGGCCTATATTTGAAAGATGTAAAGCAATAAAAGGCAGCAATGCAGGCATCGATTCAAATACTGGCCTGACCCTCAGGATATGCTAATGCCTGGAAGGTTTTTATCAGCTTAGATAAAGACCCTGTTGCCCTCTGCGGCCCAGCCAGCCCCGCCAGACCACCCATCTAGCCGCAGACCTCGCTCACCTCTAAGAAGCCATCCTCCATCGGCAGGCAATTCATGGGACATTGAGCAGTGGGACCATGGCATGTCACATATTAAGCCTGACGCGCTTACTTCAGGGTGAGGAGGAGGATCCACCTGCCGGACCCCGCAAGCTGTTTAAAGCAGCATCTCCATTTGGGGGATGGAAGGATGCTTTCTATGCAGAAACAGGTCTGAGTACAACAGTTTGGGAAATTCAGGACAGGGGAAAGCAAACAACAGAATGGTAATTGGTTTTAGTAAACATAACATAAACATGAAACTGACTGGCTGTCAGCATATTTCTCAGATTTCAGGATGATTTTTCCCCCCCCTAAGAGGAAAAAAAAAAAAAAAAAAAAAAAAGCTGCTCCTAATGCTGCTGACTTCAGGGTACAAAACCCTTCTACAGCCTCAAGGAAATTCTAGACTCCACCGCCCAGCCATCCCCACTTGGGTATACAGGAGCTGCAGCAGGAAACCTCAAATCTGTTTCTGTTTGTTGTGTTTTTCACCACACTTGTAAGAAAAAGAAACATCAAGTTTTCATTAAACACAAGGTTCTTTACAAAGTTTTCATTAAAAAATACTTGCCTTTACTAGCTTGAAACAATGACTGTTTCTCTGTCTTTTCTATTTACATATTGAAATGTGCTCATCTATTTTGTATCTTAGGAACCTCACATTTTAAAGCTTAGCTCACACACAATTCTCAGGTGACTACAAGCCAGTAACAATGTTTCATTATTGACCTCCAACAGATTATAGAAGTTATACTTAAAACCAGAAAGTATTTCTTCTTTCCTGTTTGCAGGAAACTTGGGTAAGTTTCCAATCAAGTACAGAGTCTATGCTACTAAGAAATGCAAACTGCTTTTATCACGAGGTGTTTATTTCAGATTTTAAATCCAAAAGCGCAATTTATTTCTATATTCCACAAAATCTAAGAATGCTGCTAGAGACCTCCAACACTAGTTTTCAAACGAGTATATTATATTTATTCAATAATCAGTCATTTCAAAGCAAGACAAGAAAATGATGGACCATGTCAGATTTTACCCTTTGGAAGTAATGGAGTGTGGACAATCTCACTTAATTACTTTCCAAGGAATTAATTTAGTGAAATCATGTTAACATATCATTATCCCCACCCCATCTCCCTAAAAAACCTCAGGGAGCCACTTCCACATTTTAATTATGCAATGGACGAACATTTTAAATTGTATTTCATGGAAGAACAGCATCATACTTAGTTCCTTCTGCACTCCCTCTAAGCTTTCACGATTCCTTATGGCTGCCCAATTAGTGTCATTTGTGAACAGCAAGCACCCCACAAAAATATAGTCATTATACCACTTCACGCAACCTTCCTACTTATTCTCTCACATCTTCCTTGATATTTTAATGATCAAAAGACAGGTTCTTCATTACAGCTTCGCAAAATTTCTCTTGACAAAAGAACTGCAGCATCAACTTTAAAATCTTCATCTTAAATTTCTAAGGAAAGGAGAAACGGGAGGGAAGCCAGGATAAAACCTGTTAAAATGTGTCTCACTGCCTGGCATACTCCCTCACTGCCTCCTCATGTATTCACTTTTTAATAATGCACTTCTAATATAATTTTAACCCTTATTTGAATTGTTTGCACATGGTTAAAGCATCAATAAAAGAATCTGAGTTTTGCTATTCTTAATTAGAACTTAAAACACATATTTTATCAGTTGTGTAAAGTACTATTAAATTTTTAAAAAACTCCTTGAAGATCAGATAAAGCATGTTTTTCTGCTGAGAGCCCAATGCTTTAATTTGCAATTCTGTATGTTGTTTTATTCATGATAAAATACTTGATACTTGTAGTTTCTCTCCATATTGCTAACGCTGACATAGATTCTCTATTAGGTTTGACTGTCACCGAAGGATTCTCTCATGACTGGTCTGTATTTTCATTTGGTTTTAAAAGCTTAGTTTCAAAAAAAAAAAAAAAAAAAAAGCAAAAAAAAAAATTTTAATTCTAGAAGCTACAATTAACACTATCCATGACTAAAATGAGCTTTAATAATTCATGATTTGGAAATACATAGCTAATTAAAGGGCAACAGACTCATTTTACTTATATAGTGTCTTATTAAAAATAATAGTTTGAGCTTTAATAGGCTAACAATATATATTGTGAAAGTGTCCATTGCAGAAAGTTATTTTTATTTCATAGTGTACTGATTTATTCTGCATTCAATTACTGCACACAAAAGCCGTCCTTCTGTTTGACACCCCTCCCTTTATTCCAAGGTAGAAGAAAGTAAGTTCTAGAAGCAAGTTGATCAAAAAATCAACTTATATTCTATATAGCTCCCAAATGGGCTCTACATTAAATGTCCGTTTTGCACAATCCAGCATTACATTTAAGGGTCCGACTGTAAGAGCCAGAACTCCTGAGTTCACAACATGCTGCTGTCCTGGAGAGAACAGGTCTAGAGGTGAAATGAGAAAGCCTGGTTTCTCTGTCTGTCTCTGTTGTTACAGGCTATTGAGAAAAACAACAAACATGAGTAATGCTATTAACATGTTTGCAACATCTTTTTGAACGTGCTTGCAACATATTTTCATATACACAGTCTGTGAATCTGCCCAGTGAGAACCAAATTAAATCCAATTTCACTTTGCATTATTCCTAGGAAGTGATCACAGTAAAACAAATTACAGTCTCTTCCAATGCTTGACAGATTTGAACTAGTGACCTGAAAACTATAAGGCCCAACTTACCATTGTTCCTTCCCTAATCCATACCGCATTGTGTGGTTTTGGTCCAGCTGTAGGAAGAGCATAACTGGCTGTATTTCGGAAAGTTAGGAAGTGTGAGAGTCAAATGGGAAAGAAGAGCCAATTGCTAGAATAATATTGTCCATAAGGGTTTCCTGTCTGTGATGTTCACTTCCTCACCAACAGGGCATCACTCCGCTTGTAGATACATGAGTCAGAGAGAAACTGTACATGAATTCTTTTTTTTTTTTTCAGCAGTGGTGGATAATTGCAGATAATTACTTTTCAAAAGTTTTTTTTAATTATTCTGCTTTATTTTTAATAAATCTTAATATAGTTGGTTTTATAATATAGTTTTTCCACTAGCAATTACACTTGAGGTAATCAGTTAAACAGAACTGTAATTAATATCATGGAACCCCTTACCAAAGAAATCAATTTCATTAAGAAAGAATTTTTTTTTTTTTTTTTACACTTTTCTTACTGCTTTACCCAGATATTCTGAATTTGAAATTTCTGTCAAAGGTGGCATCTGTGGTCGCAGAAATGGCCATGAAACAGCCAGAACTTTCCCACTAGCCAAGTGAAGAATATTAAAAAGATGCTACAAGTTGTAAATGAATCAAGAATAAATTCTCAATTCCTTCTCTAAGTCCACACAGACATTTTGCAGAGCACAGGAATCCCAGATTTCACCCTTTACGCTCCACATGCCTAATAATCCTGCCCACAGAATTAGCATGGTGAAGGCCATGTTCATTAGGTCACGGTTATGGCTATAAATAGATCGGGAATTGTGGTCAGAGGACCCACGAACCTCTGCCCACACCCTACGTGCCTCCCTGACTTGCCTATAATCACCACTAATCACTCTTGCAGCTCAGTAGATCAGCTGGAGGCGAGATGAGCACTGCCTATAACTCCACTACATGCCCTGTTCTGTAGAGTTTCATGTCAAGCACAGTTCTCTCCATCAGTTTTAAGCAGACACCAAAATCCTCAACGCTATCTTGCCTTATCAGTATTTTACCACTTTTACCTTCAGCTTAAATAATGCATTACTTACATCCTGATTGACTGTAGATAAACATCATGGCTTTCTACCTAAGAACTACATAAAAGTTACATCAATATCAGAGACCGTATCTGTAACCAGGCATGGCTAATATTAATTAATAATATTAATATCCAAGCATTACTTTCCAACGTGCAAAATAAACCAATAGTGTTCTTCATTACCTAGAAAGCAAGATGTAAGTTGAGAAGTAACCTTAGACAGGCATTAAGTGGAGTTATTTTAGGGTCTTTCTAAAAAATAAACAAACAAACAGAATAGGCACAGCAACTAGCAAAACATTTTACGCATCTGAAGAGCCTGTCCCCTGAAAATCAAGAGGAAGATTTCAAACTAATGTGACAAACTCCTCCAAAGTAGGCGTATGCTTTCCTCTGAGTTTACAACTAAGGAAACTTAAGGCAACAAGACTGAAATAACTTGCCTAAAATCACATTGCAAGTTTGTATTTCTTGCTTTGATGCTATCTCAGACTGACACGTGCGTTCATTAACATAACATTTCTCAAATGCCAACCCTACCCTACTGTTCTGTAAAACAGAGTTGCAGAAAGTAGGTGTCTTTGAACTAGCTGTGCTAAATATTTGCCCTAGATTTTAGACATGCAGCTCCAATTGAACATATTTTCCTCACCTCTTTCTTCTCTCCCTTCCTTCTCCATTTACTCTATTTTTTACGCATTTCAAACCATAAAGATACGTTACTAAACAACCCTGCAGACTAGATCTGCATATGAGTAAAGAAGCTAAAAGAAAAAAAAAAAACAAACAAAAAACCAAAAAACCAACACAAAGAGACACAGAAACCCAAATTCTTCTCCTAAACCCAGAGCCTTTTCTCGAGAGAAAGGGAGACTTGGGGTAAGTTTGCCCTCATATTACTCCTTTCCTCTCTGACCAGGTCCTCCATCCCCATCACAACCTCCTGCCCACCACTGCTGCCTTCCTCCCCGATTCCCTCGGCGGCTGCCACTGGCCCCGAGCAGGGAGAAGGGACCGGGAAGTGGGAGAAGCTGCAGCCACCCTTGGGCCCAGGCTGGAGCTCACTTGCTGCCTTACGGGTGACCTGCAGTTATTCTGGCAGCAGCGCAGGCTTTACATCCTGATCTTCCCAAACACAATACGTACAGGCAGTCTCTTTATCATTTCTTCAGTTCAAGACCATAAGAAAATTCTATCATGACTTTACTTCTACAAAACTAAAATTAATTCTTCCTTCTACGTTCAGAACAGAAAACCTCTCAACATACAGCGATGATCACTTCAAGGGCTTCCCAGCCATTTCTGTATTTCACTTTACCCTGTATCAAAATCACATTTTCCATCACATCTCCACCACTTGCTTGCTCTGTTTGGTTCTTCTTTATGCTTGCTCCACTCGCAACGTCACATCGTCCTTCATACTACCTATTATACTTGCAAGAGGTTTCCACTTCCCTGTAAAGCGATTTTCTTTTCCTCTTTCAACCTCAAAACCCTCACTGGCATCCTCCAGCTGCAACTTTTTTCCTCACGGGTCACGTGTGTCCGTGTGAAATATCTGATCACCTCAAGGCAGTATTCAAAGGCCCAATTCTCTTGTTCTTCCTCATCTCATCTAATATAGTCTCAACAAAGGCTAACTCATAAAAGGAAAGGCTTCTGAATCAAACCACTTTCTTTTATAAACTCAGAATAATACAAGTTTACAACAGCTCTTGAGCTCACCACCTACAACAAGATGACAGCCTGGCAAGCGATCTCATCAGTAACACATTCTAGAACATAATACTCCAGGATTAACTAAGATTTTAAAACCTATGTACAGCATAAATACATACAGCCTATTTCCATCACATATAATAGGTGCTCAGAGTTACAAAATCAACATGAGTGACAGCTCTCAGAAATAAGCTTATTCAAACCATTCAGAAAGTGCTGCTACTCCTGCTGTTCCCGTATGCATGTTACTATCACGAACACCGTAAAAGCAAAGCCCAGGGATTTTGGTAGGAAGCCAGCTTGCTTATGAATGGGTTAGAGTATAAACTTTGAAATACATTGCTGTATGTTTTCTTTTTAAAAATACTTACAATGAAATATTTATTAAGTTTAGGCAAAACAGGCATCTGCTATCAGCGTACAACCCCCGTGCACAGTCATAGTTTTCTCTCCTGAAGAGCTCTGAGAACGCGGAGGCACCACACAATGCATGGCCCACACGGCGCGACTCGTGAAAAACTGCTCCCACAATCTCAAGGTCCACACGTATCAGAGTTTTCTGCTGACCTGTCCCTTTCTTGTGCCACACCACACAAAAAATTTTAAAAAATGTAAAATTTATCATCTTCATTTCTTCCAAGAGAAGAGGCTGCTATGTCTGATGCAGTTGCTGTCATGAAGCAATTTAACATGAACCTGGCTCCAGCTGTTCAAACAGCAGGAGAAAGCCATACCACAACTAAGATCTGGAGGAATAAGAGATCCACAAATCAATTTTCAGTGAAATATGAGATTATGAATGCTTGCAATTTTGCTGCTAGAAAGGAATAACTAGAATCAAAATAAGGTATTTTGAGCTTAAAGTTTACCATGAAGAACTCTTTGTAACCAGATTTATTTCCCCCCAAATAACAGCAAGCTCCAGCTAGCTGAATAATCCCAAATACGATGCAGGCCAGGCTCCAAATACCTCCTCTGAGGATCCTGGCAGCTCCTCACCTCCTTCTTCCCTGTTTACAACCTGTCACTGCAGCCCAGCAGCTCTCCCGTCACACTGCCACCCAGGTGACGCCACCACCCCAAAAAAACCCCCCTACCTTTAAAAAAATAATAATAAATAAATAAATCTCAGAAAGAAAAACTGCAGGCCAACTCCCCGAACTCCACAGAAGGCACCTGCCACCCACAAGCTGTCCTTCGCGGGCGCGGAGAGGCGCCGCGTGGGCTCTGTGGGGAGGGAGAGGAGCGGGGCGCGGGCAGGGGAGGGGGGGCGCGGAAGGACACCTGCCCCGACCGATGCGCACCGCGCAGCGCCGGCGGGACGGCGCTTAGCGCTGACTGCGCGCCTCAGGGGCGCAGACCTGCGCTCACGGCGCGGCCGTACACATATATATGTATATATACACATACATATATGTGTACGTTGGCATGCGCGCAGCGGTGGGTGACCGCTGGGGCTACCAGATCTGCCTCTGAGGCAGACGCACAGACACATCCATACAATCTATACGCACACATATCTATACATGTTCCCGTGCAGGAGAAGTTCCTCACAGCGGCGCCGCGGGCTGGCAGGCTCCCCGCTGGATAACGGGGGAGGCTGAGGGGGGTGAAGTTTCCTCCCTCCTCCTCCTCCTCCTCTCCCCGAGTTACGCCGCGGAGCTGGGCGGCCCTGGGCGGCGGAGCCGCCGCCGACAGCCCCAGGCAGGCCCGCTCCCGGCGCTGCCTTCCCCGCGCCGGCCTCCGTCTCCGCCCCGCCGGGACGCCGGGACCCCGGCCGCTCCCCGGGGGAGGCGGCGGCGGGAGGCGGCCCCCGCCCTTACCGTTGCAGAACTGCAGCAGCGAGGAGGTGTCGTAGAGGCTGCTGTAGCTGGAGAAGCCGTCCTCCATCCTGCCGCTGCTGCGCTCCCAGCCGCCCCTCGGCTGTCCCGGCGGCCGCCCTCCCGCCCGCCTGCCTTCTCGCCCACACGCTGAGGGAGCGGAGGCGGCTGGGGCCGCGGCGGCCTGCTGCCTGCCTCACTCAGTTGCCATGGCAACCCCTTCACTCGCGGGGCGGGGCGGGCCGGGGCGGGCCGCCGTCACGGCGCGGCGGCGGCGGCGGTGCGGGCGCTCCCCTCAGCGGCCGCGGGGTCGGAGGCTCCCCCGCCCGGCGGAGCCCTGCCAGAGGCCGGCCGGCGGGATCCCGCGGGAAGGGAGCCGCTGGCAGGGCCGGGAGAGCGCAGGGTTGAGGGGGAGGCCCGGGGCACCGCTGGTTCCAGCGGGGAGAGGCGGGGTGGGAGCCGCGTCCTTCGGCGGGGACGCTGCGGCCGTGTCTCCTCAGCGGCCCCGGCGAGCCCCCGCCCCCGGAGCCAGGTCGCCCCGGCGCCGCCGAAACCCGGCCCTGGTCTGGAAGAGGGGCGAGTCCCGGTTCCCCCGGCGGCGGGAGGGGGTGTCCCGGCGGGAGTGCCTCTGGGTCGAAGGCAGGAGTTTGGCAGCGGCCGTCGGGGCAGCCTGTGGGCCGCACGGCCGCGGTGACACCGCCGGTGTATCCTCCTGCTTCCACCGCAGCCACAGAGCGGCTGTCGCTGCGCCCTGTGTCAGCGGCTGCTCGGCTCGGGCGGGGTGAGGGCTGTCGAGATAATATTGTAACTGATGCCCTCTTACAATAACAACAACGACAAAAAAATACACATGCTGGACTTTGTTATGCCATTACATACTGTTTTAACTATCTAGCTTGAAGAATATGATACACTTTTCCAATATAAGAGATTAAAATAATTTCGCTCTTTAATATATTTTTACCTACGTATGTTTATAATGCCCATTCATGGTGAGATGAGGGTAGTGGTACAAAATTGGCTGCTAGCGATACTGTAAAATTGTTATCCTTATGGATATTATCCTTAAAATTATTAGCCTTGGTGGCTTCCATTTCTGTGCTAGGGATCACAGAATGGCAGGGGTTGGAAGGGACCTTCTGAAATCATCTGGTCCACCCCCCCTTGTCAAAGCAGGGTCACCTAGAGCAGGTTGGACAGGAACGCATCCAGGCGGGTTTGGAATATCTCCAGAGAAGGAGAGTCCACAGCCTCTCTGCGCAGCCTGTTCCAGGGCTGTGGCACCCTCAAATGTTGAATTGTCCAGTGACTGAAAGGCATTTTTCTTTCAAGCTCCTCAAGGGACGCAGGAAAAATAACGCATTGCAAATCTATAGCACCTTTCATCTTGAAAGATGCCAAAGCACTTAAAAAAGCGTGTCTTCAGGTCTCAGTCCTTTCAGGAGCTTTTTGCAGGGCAGTTCCATCATATGGATCCATTTACAGGCAAGGGTTCGGTATATACGAGTCTTTTCACCCACCACTAAACCATGGTAGTGCTAACATAAAAATATGCTATAAAATTAGGCAATGATATCAGTTCCATATTACAGCGGAGTGAAAAGTGCTCCCTCCTGAATTGCCAGTGCCAATATTGGTGGAGTTGAAGTCATCTCCAACACAAGTACTTACCCAGCCGCATGGTGCTTAACTTGTGTCTGACAAAAACAACTGCAGATTATAGCTGTGGGCTATAGCATAACAGAAATTTGTCGTCGTTTAATTATATAAAAAAACCAAAACAGCATGGAAGAGAAAATCACTTAAAAAATATTAAAGACAATAGATTTTCTTAATCTTTTAAATGAGCCACAATTCTTTCTCATCTTTAAAATTAACACAGAGCCTTTAGGTTTTGTCATGACCTTTTCATTCACAAGCCCCCACACTTTTCAAAGATGCCATGTTGTTGTATTGTACAAAAATTGTGCAAAAAATGTACACACATGCATGGGATTTTTGGCAGACAAGTGACAATAATAGAAAAACGAAGCTCATTTTTAATACAAATTTTAATTAAGAATTTCCTTCATTTTAAAAACTTACTGCCATGATTAGGTCATTCTTTTTTGAGCTTGAGAAGTGTTTTAATATGCTGATTTTTCACCAGCCAGAGACAGTTCCAGCACAAGTGGTGTGCTCGCCATAACATGTCAATGTTAGCTTAACCCATACCTCCTTCAGATGTGCACGTTTTGGCAAACGAATCTATGAAATCTATGCTATCTGAAAGTATTATGTCTGTAGTAAAAAATGTGTTGTCAGGGAGAGTGCTACAAAGACAAGAGAAGTGAACACCCAGTAACTTTTACGACATCTGCCAAAGCAAAAGGAAGGACAAAAAGGGGCAATGCAGCTCCGTTTCAGAAAGCGGAAATTAAAAGTCACTTAGAAACTCAGATCTAAACCTGTCTGAACGCAGCATTGTTAAAGAAAGATACAACATCTGAAATGTTACAATAGATTAGCCACCCAAATTAGTTGTGAAGGTGTCAGTGAAGCCCATCAGCTCACCGCGCTGCAAATCAGCTCAGTGGTGTGACAGAAAATGATCTCAGCTCCAGTCTCTAGAGCTGTTATGATGCCATTATATTCGGAGGGCAAGGGTTAGGAAAAGAAAACAGTTTTATAATTTAATTGCAATGATTTTGAGACCTGTGACAATCTTATTACACTAAACTGCACCACACGGCACAAAATGAAAAAGGAATTCTCTCTGGCTGTGGGAACAATGGGACAATGGATCTGGAGGGTGCACCAATGTGTCTCTGGGAATTCTGCTGGTACAGCAAAACAATGAAAACACCTCTTTTTAACGTCCGTTTTCCAGTAAACTGTAGTTTTAATCATTTGTGCAGATCCAAGCGAGTGCACTGGAAAATGGGAAATTATGTAGGTGGGAATGTGGCATCCTGAGCAATACAGTGGGGCTGAGGCATCCGGAGGGGATTTGTTGCTGTATGGTTGTGCACGCTTATTGTCGGCGCTGTCAGAAACTCTGTATGACGTTACAGTTTTGAAAGCTGTATTTTGTAACTAACAATTTAAGTTTCATTTGTACCGAGTAGCGCAATACAAATGGCTGTTCGCTAAGTGAGAACAAAAGAGCTTTTACCCGTCCCTAGCTGAATTTTCAGGAGTTAATGCTCCAATTTTAGGACAAAGAAACCATGCTTTCACTCCCTGCTAATAGGCTATCATCAAATAATTTTGATGGTTTATGTATTCTTTTTCCTTTTTTATTTCTATTTCTTTTGCATTACTAATAAATACAGAAAATACCCTGCAGCAGGTTCATATCAGAAATATTGTAGTTCATAGCTCTCAACAGTATAGATTTGTATAGTATTATGATGTTATAGCTAATGATACTCTCAAGTCAAGAACGAGCTGTCCCAGTCACCATGTCCACAAGAAACAGAAATCTGAGTTACAATATCCTCTTAAAATCCACTGAAATAGCAGACACTGATTATATAACTCTTATCCCTGTACTGGTTACATTTCGCAATAACGTTGAGAGAAAAGCCCGATACAAGCACGTTTCACCTGGCTCGTAGAGAAGGACTTTTGAAGAGCACAAGTCTTACGAGAAAAGGCTGGGGGAGCTGGGGGTGTTTAACCTGAAGAAAAGGTGGGGTTTTCTTATCGCTCTCTACAACTACCTGAAAGGGGAGTGTAGAGAGGTAGGGGTCAAAGTCTCTTCTCCCAGGTAACAAGCGATAGGACAAGAGGAAACGGCTTCAAGTTGCACCAGGGGAGGTTTAGATTAGATATTAGGAAAAATTTTTACACCAAAAGGGTTGTTAAGCGCTGGAACAGGCTGCCCAGGGAAGTGGTGGAGTCGCCATCCCTGGAGGTATTTAAAAGACGGGTAGACATGGTGCTGAGGGACATGGTTTAGAGGTGGTTTTGTCAGTGTTAGGTTGATGGTTGGACTCGACGATCCCTTCCAACCTAGACAATTCTATGAAGAGGGATTTTCCCTTCTGGGTCATTTCTGTGGCTCTGTCATTTGACAGTGTCAGGCTGTTTTCACCATTTTTTGACAGCTTGGACAGTCCACCCTTCATACCTGACACCCAGCTCTGTGCTGAAGGCCCTTGCCTTCGGTGGGCTTGTTCGGGGAGTGAGATGGTGGCACTAGGTAAAGGAGAGAAGTTGGGATTAGGATCTCAGTCTCAAAGCTTGGTGTGCAGAGCTGCTAATGGCATCAGGTGTAGCAGAAGCTTCTTTGCAGAGTTTACTGGAGGTGAAGGCTCAATTCACCATAGGGGCTGGAAGGGTTTTTAATTTTCTGGTGGGTGCAATGCACTTCTGCTGAACAGATCAGGAAGGCCTGGACGGCTGCTGCGCGCTCTGAACCTATTTTGTAACTAGACAAAACTTCATCGGGCAAAGCATCTAGCACCATCAGCAAATGTGCTGGTTTCCCTAAAATTTATCAGTGGATCTAATTACAGCATCTATTTTAGCATGACTAGCTTTTGAAGAGCCCCTCCAGCTTTTCAACAATCACTCGATAGGTCACGTTTACTGCAGCGTGATCAAAGGGAGCTGAGCTCAGTGCTGTAACTCACTGTGCTTCGATTTAAGACCTGAAGACTCCATTTCACCATTTACAGTCTTACTTAACGCAGCAGTCAGTCTCTGCTCGAGCCTGGAAGGTTTGAGATTGCGTGTTTGTTCAAGTTTTGCTTTTCCTCTGTGAGTCATGGATTTCACCCGTTAAAAAACTGAAGCACTGCAACACTTGGTGCCTGGCCCCAGACTACAATCCGAAACACAAGGCACCACGCTCTCCCTGCCTAAAGTCTGCTGAAATCCTGATTTAGACAGATTTTTTACTTATTTATTTATTTTTAAATTTGCCCTTTCTCTTTAGCGAGCCGCAGAGATTGGTTTTTTTTTTTTTTAAAGAATTTCATGCGGTGAATAAATTGTCTTCATTCTTCAGAGGTGGCTTTTCCTCACAGCCAGACTATCTCCAGGTATCAGAGTGAGGTTCTCTGTCAGGCTCCTATCACGGGCTCAAACAAGGATTTCCTCTCCTACTGAGGGGTAGGAAAGGAAGAAGTGCCTTGCTGCCCAGTCTCCTTTGTGAAAACACTTCAACCGCTGGAATAATCGTTCATTCTAAATAGCAGGACTCCAGCGTTTCAACCACAGCAGGGGTCTTCATGAATGTCACTACAAAGCACGCCTCACGCATGTGGGAAAGATGGGGTATAAGGGGAGGCTTCACCATTATGCCAGCACAGTCTGAGCGCATTAAAAATACAATGAAACAAATGTGGGATGAAACCATCAAAGGTATGCATGTTTTACAATCCAAATGAAAATATGCTGCAATATGTCTGTATATATTGTGTTGTTTCAAATGACATATATTGGAGTTGTGGGTTTTTCCCTGTAATTAATAAGAATATTCTTAATCATACTGCCCAGTAAAAAAACCCAAAAACATTGCTTTGCGGATAGATTGATTAATTTGTAAATACAAAGAGAAGGCTTTGAAGATGAAAAGAGTAATGCTTTGCACATCTATGACTCTTCCCATTCAAAGATGGGAGGCTGCTCAGCAAACTGTGGTGCTTTCAGACTTGCACCACCTTTTTGAACTAAATGTTGCCTTTATTTCACTTACTTGGAAAATGAGAGGGAAAACATGAGGCAGCCAAAGTCACACCAGGAAGTCTATGACAGAATCATACCAGAATAACTACCAGTTGAGTGCACTAACCATTAGACTACCCTGCCTGCAAACACCGAAGGTATTACTTGTACCGTTTATTATGAAATGCTTTCAAGCATAGTGCCTGCAGTAGAAATACCCTTGTTTTTGTAAAGTCCCCTAACAAGTTGGGTTCAATGCACTCCAGTGTATGAAATGGCCAACTGCAGACTTGCTACACCCACAAATATAACATTATGATACCAAACTGATAAGAAGCAAAATACACTACAGATACACAGGGATGCAAGTCCTTTTCCACCTTCTATGCGATCTGTGCTGATGGGAGCAGCACTTCTGAGATATTAATACTCTGAGAGATTGACGTGAAGAGGTGCAATGATGGATGGCCTCGCAGGGAGAAATGATCTGTCCGCTCTTCAGAATTAGTCCTTGAAAGTTTCCATTTCTAGCTCAGCTCTGCAATCCTATTTTTGGTGGCTTCAGTCCCAAATGGAGACTGAAAGCTTCGTCTAGCAGAGCTTTTTGAGATCGTGTGTTCAGGGGTGTAAGTCCTAACTCCTGGCAGAGTTGCTTCCCTGTTTTCCCATCCAACAGCTTTGGCACAGGTTCACCAGTCCACCAGCCAGGGTGCAGGAGGGTCATCCCTACAGGAGCTTTCCCGCACCCACTGAAACCTCAGGGAGCCCCAGGCATGTAGGTATTGAGAGATGTTTTCAGGGAGTATGAAAAAGGGATGCTTTTATGTGGCTAGCACCACATCGACACCCCTCCTGCACATGGCTGAGATCACTGATTTTTTTAATTTTTTTTTTTTTTAGTTTTTGTGTCATGATTATAAAGGTGTTACTATGACAATATTCCAGAGGTCTATATTATGCATATAATTAAGTCATATTTTGTTAGAATTTAATATCTGGTTTATACAAAGCCACAGCAATATAAATCTGTGCCTTCTGAATTATATTACAGGAGAAGAAGACTAGAGCAAACTATGATGTCGATTATTCTTTTTTTTAAATGGTACAAAAATAATAGCACAGCAAATTGATCACTTAAGGCGTACACAACAATTGCCATTTTGTTAACAAAATGGTACTAAAGTAAACATTCTGTTCAATTTTTAGACTGAGCATATTCATTTGACTGTAGCAATTTACAAGAATGCGTAAAACCCGGAAGCAGAAAACCGAATATATGTCCAAAGGGTGTATGTCAGCTACACTGTGAGAGAGAAGCCTCTCTACTCTGCAAACAGATCCCCACAGCGCCTGTGAGCAGAGGGAGATATCTCAACACTATTTCTTACATTTCTCAGTCAGTAGAACGGTGGATTAAACTTGTGCCTTATCCAACCCGGTATTCATAATTTCCCACCTTCCCATGTCACTGTTTCACTGTTTTCAGGATCCAGCACAATTAAGGGCGTCTCCTGGGAACCGATGCGTACCAGGAAAATTTACTGTCGGCCATGTAAATAATAAAGCACACATAAAAATGTATGCGTAAGATGAAGCACCACATCCGTTCAATATATTAATGTTAGAAGGGACTAGCCAATCTCATTTATGTCACATTCTGCATTTGCTATAAGAGCTAAAATTGGAAATTTATATGACTGGAAATGTGCCCAGATGTGGAAAATGAACTATGGCAAGTGTCTTGAGAGGTAATTGGAAAAAATACTGCATTTCTTTTAGTGATTTTAGATGTTATACTTGCTTTTAGTTAGGGGTTTACTGGAAAAGCTAATTTGCACGACTAAACAAGTCATCAAAAGTAGATGCAGAGTTTGCCTCTAATCTTAACTTCTGCCATCACATATGCCCATTCACCGCCTCAACTAACCTATCTTAATGTTTTGCTTATCCGTCTCCTGTTAAAAGAGGTAGGGGGAGAAAGAAGACAATATTCCATTTGTACGGCGTGGGTTATTTCTGTGGGGGACAATAGAAAGTCCACTGGTTCAAACTCATTGAATTTCCATGAGCTTTTCCCGAGCGGGTGGAGGAGCGAGAGGGTGGAAGGCAGGGTGACCTACAAGGGATACGCAGGAAATTCAGCCCACTATGCTCACAGATTCCTTTGATATCTGCCAGAGCCCAAGACCACCTACAATGAGAGATCTTCATCCCTCCCCAGCTTTTGCTGCCTCAGCCCATTTCTGCTTTCCCAGTACGAGATCCCAAGACACAAGCTGGGGATGGAAGAAACACTTAAATCATTGGCTAATCTAAACTTGGCTGGCTCGAGAAAAAAGCAATAGGGAAGAATCCTTTCCTCCAGTTTTCAACATGACTTTACACTAATTTCCAGCATGGGCTGTAGCTTTTATTTTTGTGGGTAACTATAGTTTTGTTTTGAACTAAACTTTTGTATTTACTTTGGAAGAGAATTTGGCTTGGAAGAAACTTTTTTGTCCTGATCTGTGCAATCACCCAAGGCTCACACTGTGATCAAAGCTGTGTTGTGTTTCACATGTTTTTGTCAAAGCAATTTCTTTCTACAGATTCATAGCAAGTAGATAAATTTAGATCAATTCCACTTTTCATCTCCTTTTGTCATCTAAGACTTAAGAAACAAAATGCAACAAAGTGGTTGAACCAAAGAAGCTTTCACTGAATTGCCCAGGAACATGAATAGACATCAGGGTTTAAACTGCACGATCAGGTCCATACAGTAATAAAATGTTTGGCTTTTGGGGAAGGAATGCTGGTTGTTCTTAAAACACCTCTGCCAGCTAGTGCAAGGTGTAGGATTACTAATCCTCCTCAGGGGAAGCCATGCGTGGCATTCTTCGCTTTGGTGGTGGCATTCAAGGGAGTCCTGGACAGAGGAAAAAGTAATAGGGGCAATAATGACAGTCTCTGAATGAAGCCCTGAGAAATAGCCCAGGCCCTGCCGCCTGGCTGCCAGCCATCCAAGCATGAAGAACAATTGTGCGTTTGTTTCGTATACCAAGTCACCTAATTTTAAAAACGCTTCCTGATGCAGCCCTTTAATTCCTAAGTATTTCACCACCTGACGTTTCTCTCTCAAGCTTTCAAAGGAGCAAGAGAAAACCAGAGCTAGGGATAAGGGAAAGGAGGGAAACTAAAAGGATTTTGTCGTTAGTGCAGTGATAATTCAAGAAAAAAAAGGGCAAGAAGACAAGTTCTTTTCAGCTTTCTTATGCCGGATAACCCCTCCTTGTCCCACCGCTTTATGACAGAATAAATGCTGGAATAAAGAACAGAATGAATCTCAAAAGAAAAATATGTATTGTGTGCCATAAATTATACAAGCAGATGCAGCCATGAACGACAGAATTAAGCACATAAAACCCCTGCAGCGTGCACTGGCTGATGGGGGGCTGGAGGTTGCCAAGGGACACTGTGTGACCACTGTGCCGTCCAAGCTGGGATCTTGCTCTAAACATCAGCCTACAGCCCTGGCGTGCAGGGGGCTTGCCGTCTTTTTCTTCACATTCTTCTTCTTAAACAGTTCTTTTACATATCAGTAGCTGTTTAATGAATGTTTTGGCCGTAACCAGCTTGTGGTATATTTCACAGCTGTCTGAGAAATCTTGCAATGAGGAATTTTGCATCTTTTCCCCAAACCATCCCTTCAGACAAATATTCCCACATGAAGGTGAATGAGTCCCCCTAGACGAAGGGATGGGTAGAACAGGCCAAGGGCCAAGTCTTCACCTGCTGTAACCTTGCAGAGCACTCTCAGCTTCAGCTGAAGTTTTGATTTCATTACTTTTTATTTGTTAGAAAAAGTGTTATTTAGCTTTATGGTGCCATATACAGAAATAATTACAAATAACGTAGCTAGCTGCTTAATGCTCATCAGAGGCTTCATTTAACTAAACAGTTTTTTGGTGAAGTCCAAACTCTGGATCCGGATTTTTCAGATTTACACATCTATAATATCTCCCCATTCCTTCATGATATCTTTTATTTCAAGACATCAGCAGCTATTTTCTTATTCAGCAATCATTTCAGTGGGGGGGAAAAAAAAGCTTAGCACTATTGATGCAACTAAGCGTCATGTGAGCAATTAATAAAAAAAATGCATCTCAAGGAAGTTGATGGCATTAATTTCGTATCAGTAAGATGTTTTAAAGAAAACCCCTATAAGACTGTGTAAAAGGACATTTGGACAACTTCACTCTTTTAAATGTCATTTGGTGACCATCCAAGAATAAGGAGTAAATAATACTTGATGCTGGAAAAGTATACAGATGACTCACGATTTTCAGCTGTCATACATGTGAATTTGTGGAAAATGATGCAATTAGAGACTAGAAGCGGAGCAAAATTTCTGTTTACGTTCAGCTCTGCCCCACAGACCAGAACTGCTGGAGGACGGCAGAGAAAATGTCCTTTTCTCTCCTGCTCGTGTCCTCCGTGGGCTATGTCCTGCTCTGAGTTACATCGTATTCAAGCAATACAGTTAGGGGACAGTCTTGATATGATTTCGCATTTTCTACTTTTTCCATTCGTCTGATGAAGAGCGTTTGCTCTGTCATTCATTCACCATTTCCTTCCATGTGAAATTAGGAAATATGGCAAATGAAGACTGAAAGCCAGGGTCTTTCCATCCCTGCATGTTTTCCCTTGGAGCTCAGAAACTCAAGTTATTCCAGTGTAGAGGAAGGAGAGGAAATGTAGTAATAAAGTCCCTGGCTTCACCACAAGCCCTTTTCTGACCTGACAGGAAGAAAGTACATGGAAAGGGATTGAACTACTCAGGATAAATGTAAATTGAACTACTCAGGATAAATGTAAATGAATGGCAAAAGTACGTTGAGGTAAAATCAGGAAGGCAAAAGCACAAAGCAGGGACAGCGAGGTACCAAGATGTCATTCTACAAATGCACATGAAGAAGGCTGGGGGAGCGCCGGTCCACTACTCCGGGGTGCAAGACAACTATCGACAGATGACACGGGAAGGTACAAGTGATTAATGACTTTTTTGGGTCTGTCTTCATTAAAGTTGCCTTTCAACAAATGTGTTGAGCCAATGCTGAGGCTGGAAAATGTCATTACACCCTCCCTGCTCCGCTCTGTTCCCAGCTCCCCTCTGCCCTCCTGCATCCTGCTGCCACAGCGATTTGTAAGGGCCTGCGGGGATCTGGCTGGGGGAACTGATCCAGCTGAAAATTAACCTAGAAAATAGATGATTGTTGTTAGGATCAGTTAGTTCTGCAGTTTGATTCATCTCATGGCTGCACTGTATTCAGATAATTTTTTTCAAATTAGCTAGACTTGTTAACTTCCCCCTATGATGCCTAAAGTGCAGACCGATCCCAGGATAGGTAGTTACTCTCTCTGAGTGACTGGATGTGTAGGATGTCAGAGGATCAGAAATAGGAAAGCGCGGTGCCTGTCTTTAAAACAGGGAAAAAAGAAGGAGCTAGGAGATTATTGATCAGTCTGATTACGTTCAATTCCTGCCCCAAAATCTAGGATTTTTTAAACAAACTATTTATAAGTGCCTGGAAGATAAAGGGGAGGGCATTCAGCTTTAGTTGTAAAAACAAAGTCTGTCAAACCAGTCTAGCCCTTTCTATGCCTGTTTTGTGCTGTGGAGAGGGGAAGGGCAGTTGGTGTCATATAACCCAACTTCAGGAAGGGCTTTTTGCACACTCATGACACTCTCAGAGGCAAATAAGGAAACGCAGCCTTGCTGACCCTGTTATACCTGTTCCAACAGGTGTAAGACTGCTGGGGTAATTATACCTAAAAAGTGACTCAAAATGGAAAGATGTATGACATACAATTCTGCATAGTTTTGCCCTTACTCCCATTATAGTTCACATTTTAATTAGTGGCTGAAAAAGGGAGCAGAAGACATACTTAGTAAATGTACAGGTCATGTCTTGGGAGCTCTGCAAGTTGATAGACAGATTAAAATTTAAAAAAAAAAAAAAAATCTTGGCAGCTTGAAGGAATGGTCTGCAAGAGAAAATGAGGACCAGTATAAGGGACTACATTTAGATAGGAATTGCCTGCTGGAAGGTGGGTAATATAACTGGTTAGGAAATAGCTCAGCCAAGGGTAGAACATGAACCAAACATTGAGTCAGCTTTGTCATGCAGAGTGGAAAAGGCAGGCAGCATACTGGGATGGATAAATAATCCTGAAAATGTATGAAGAAATCCTTCTGCCCTATTCAGCATTGATAACACCTCAGCTGGAGCATTAAGTCTAGTTTAAATGACGTTTAAATCATATCAAGAAAGACTCTCACTCAGGTTAGACAATAAAATAAATAATCCTTCCAACTTTCAGGGCAGTAAAACATTGGAATATGTTGCCCGGGGAAGTTGCAGAGCGTCCATGGAATGGCTCTAAAATCATTTTAGACAAATATATTGATGTGATATAGCTGGTCCTGCCTTGGGGCAGACTGACTAGATGTTCCAGCCTAGGTTTCCTGAGATCCACCTCACTGAGTTATTGTCCAGCTTTCTGGGGAAAGGAGCTGCAGGCCCACTTCCATGGGTGTTTTGTTGTTGTTCTTCTCACGTGAGGTTCACAAGTAATTGGCTGGAGTTCCTCAAATAATCCCACTTTACTTACAAAATCTCTCTCAGTTGCTATCAAGCTGGAATAATATAAACTAGGCCATTGCTCCATTTTTCTGTTCTGAAGAGGTAAAATCTTGCCACCATTTAATTCATTGGCAATATATTCCTACCATCCCCGAGAGCAGCTGGTGAAAAAACCAGTTCAGTTAATTTTACCAGAAAATAAAGCTGATATACAAAAAAATCAATTCACTTTTCTGAGCACTCATGTGTACGGTGCTACTATTCTGGGGGCTAGTGATGGAGAATCAGGCTTTCTTCTCACCGTCACTGGTGCGTGTCAGGTCAGGTGAACACCAAGCAATCACACTCCACTACTGCTCATTAGAAAATGAGCTAACGCCGCTTTCCCTCTTAGGAGAAGACACAAAGCAGAGCCAAAACTTGGCAAAACACCACTATCACTGTTGCAGTAGTGAAATGCTGAAAGCCTGAGCAGGCATTCGGACTGAGGTGTCCTCACCATCCGCTTCCAAAACAATACGTGGGATGTCTGGGATTTCATTTTTCTACTCTGTTCCCTTCTTTGGATCCACTCCTGGAATGCTCATACGGGCGAGATGATGGAGTAAAAAGGCTGTTCACACTGACTGCGGTATTTGCTTCCAGCTGAAAGCGTGGAATTGCAGTTTGGCCGGCAAACACACACACCTACGGGAAGGAGAGCGCTCTCTGGGTTTGATGCTCCTGAGGTTCTGTAACCAGCACATCTGAAAATATTTTAAAGTGAGCTCAGCCTGTATTTGTCTTCACATCACAAAGTACTGCTAGGGACAGAATCGAATGTTTGGGTGTGTTTATATTATTCCCTTTTATAAGATGAACGGCATTTATGCCTCTTTTCTCCGCATTCACAGACACCTCCATTCTGTACAAACCATCCTCCCTTTCCCTCATAAAGGAACGATAACCTAATATGATTTATTTCTTAGCGGCACAATCTCCTAAACAGGCTTTGAAAATGATCATTAACCTTGAAGGCTGTACTATCTATTTTCTGGACTTGCCCTTCACAGTGCTAACAAAAGTCATTTCTGCAAGACAAATTTGACTTTTACATTACCTAAGATACACATTTAAATTCATAAAATATATTAGTCTTTTATATATTCCAGAGCCTAAACCGCCAAGTTTAAAATGATATCTTCACACTTATGAAACCCAGGTTTGCCATTCTGCTGAAGCGTACCAGTGTGACATCTGAGAAAGCTGTGACATTTGGCTCTGTGTCCAACAGAGGGAGGTGTTCGGAGACACGGATTTGGTCCAAACTCTTTCGAAGTTTAAGGAATTCAGCTGAAGGGGAGGGTGTGTGGGGGGAGCACACATAAATGCAAGTGGGCAACACGTATTTTACTGTTGCAATTCGATTCATTTAACTGCTCTGTCAGAATTCCAGTGTGGAGTCACTGCTTACTTAAGGAGCCAGACCGACTCAGAGGATTTAGGATCAGAACAACTGGGATGATTTGACGGGAGGACTTTTAGATCAGACAGGTGATGATACCGTCTCTGTGTCAGAAAGGAACTATGATTCTCTTAAAAAGAAAAAAGCACTGTTTGGTTCATACCAGCTGATTGATGTAAGACAAACTCAAACAGACGTCCAGCCTGGTTGGCAATTTGGGGTCAGTTTGAAGTTACTCGGCTGTGCCTTCCTCGCAGGCAGTCACTATGGCGATGGGAAAATATTGTGAGGTATAGGAATGATGGGAATATGACTCAGAGAGTACAGAAAAAGGAATGTTCAAAAACATAACTCCCAGGAGGCACGGAGTACGCTTTTCAAAAAGGCGCACAAATCGAGGATGACAATCATAGAATTGTTTGGGTTAGAAGGGACCTTAAAGATCATCCAGTTCCAACCCCCTGCCATGCGGTACAATCTGGCACTGCTTTGCACCAGTCATAGCGCTGCGTATTTTCAGCCCCTCTATTATCAGGGGGAAACAGAAGCCGGCGGTGAAGGAAACGGCGGCGCTCTGCCCTGCTCCTTCCAGCCTCCACGGGACCGCCGTGGGGCTGGAGCTGGGTTTATCACTAAGGGGCATGTTTGGACAGACTCAGTCAAGTCGGTGTGCAACTTCCGTGGCCTTTCCAAGTGGAAAGGCTTCTCCTTTCACTTGCAAAGCCACAGAGGCTTGTGGAAACCTCTGTAAGAAGTTGCCCTTCTCTGCTGACCCTCATCCCGTTCAATTGGGATTTGGCCCAAATACAAAGGAAGTAGCCCAAGGCAAGAGCCATCCCACAGGGAGACTCTACAGATCCCTATAGAACATCACACGAGGAAGAGCTACCAGACTAACCCAGACCTGTGCTCTGCCTGGCCCAGTACCAGGTGGGCTTCAGCATGCCACAAAAAAGGAATTTCTAAAATAGCTTGCCCTCAAGAGAATTTTTTCCCCAGTTTTGCTATTTAGTCCCAGAAAGTATGAATATATATATATATATATATTTATGTATTTCATAAAATCATAGAATCATAGAATGGTTTGGGTTGGAAGGAACCTTAAAGATTTCCTATTTCCAACCCTCCTGCCATGGGCAGGGACATCTTCCGCTAGACCAGGCTGCTCAAAGCCCCATCCAGCCTGGCCTTGATCACTTCCAGGGATGGGGCATCCACAACCTCCCTGGGCAACATGTGCCAGTGTGTCATCACCCTGAGAGTAAAGAATTTCTTCCTTCTATGTAGTCTAAATCTCCCCTCTTTCAGTTTAAAACCATTGCCTCTCGTCCTGTCGCTACACTCCCTGATAAAGAGTCCCTCCTCATCTCTCCTATAGGCCCCCTTTAAGTACTGGTAGGTCGCTATAACGTCTCCCCGGAGCCTCCTCTTCTCCAGGCTGAATAACCCCAAATCTGTCTCTCTATAATACATATAAAAATATATATTCCTTGTTTAAAAAAAAAAATCTGCCTCATGCAGCTAATGATGATTGCATGGCCTGTATCAGTGCTAGTCATTCTCTGAACCCTTTATGCTTTTGGCCTCAGTGGTACTTTGACATAGTGAGTTCCCCAGATTGATTATGCATTGTGCAAAGGCTTTTCTTTTAATCAAATTTATGTTCTACCTTTTACTTTGCTTAGTGTCTCTTTATCCTCGAACTCTGAGAAGTGCCAGGTCAACTACTCTAGCTTTTTTTTTTTTTTTTCCTTCTACATCCCTCTCAAGCTTCCCCTTCAATTTACTCAAATTCTTCAATCGTTTCTTCAATCGTTTCTGCCCTGAAGGAGGTCAGAGCTTCCTTCCCCGTGGGTTTCTGGGACCTGTGGAGTTTGAGGGCTGTCCCCAAGCTTCCCCTCCTGACTTGCAAGCCGCTGCTTCTTCAGGAGAAATTCAGTGAGCTGAAGCAGTCCGCTGCACCCTTTCATCCTGCTCCCCTGAGCTTTACTGTGGGAGGTACCACCGAGCCCTGAGGCATCAACATGATTATACTGTCTTCTTTTACCTTAAAAACACTGGCCACCAGTATTGTTGCTCAGCAACGTGAAACTGTGTATCACTGCTGGCTTCATTAAACTTTAAAAATATTTTTCCTCGCCAACTCAAATAAATAATTGACGATGATCTCATTGTATATTTAGCATGTCCATTGGAATTCCAGCAAGTAGGTAAAACAGCTTTTATATATCTGGAATTAAGAAGAAATACCTAATACTGGGTGTAAAACAAAATGAATAGCTGAAAAAATACTTGCTCTTACATAGCAATTTGTAAATCGATGAAAGAAGCTGTACCAAATAAATGTCAAAATGCTATAATTATTCCTTTACTGAACACACTGCACCTTCTTTTTTGCAAAGATCATTAAATCTTATTGTATGGTTTCCTACTAGAAAAGACTACAACGACTGATCCTTTAACTTCTTTATTATACATGTATTTGCTAATACAGGCAATTGAAGACATTAAATATGCATAAATGGAGGAGAACAGATTTCAACATACATATTTTCTGGTTGAGTAATAGTGCCTGGGGTTATTAAAAAGGAATGGGTTGTAAAACTCAAGTGTACTTTTCGTCAACTAACTGATGGATTGCTTGTTATTCACTTCTAGCATGGGTCCCAGCTAAAATAAATTGCTGCAATCCTTATCAGCAGATTCTTTTCTATTATCCACGTGAAGTCCTGGTTTTATCTAATTGGTGGCATTACCAGAACATTTTTCTGCGAATATAGAAACCTCTTGGTAAATGCAATTGCTACTTTAATCCATGAGAGGCGCATTTAGATGTGTATCTGTGAGCAGGACAGAGAGAACCTGAGCTAGGGAGCTCCGGAGATCTCCAATCTAAACAACTGCCAAAATAAACACGAGTGGAGATAGAGGGATTAATCCTGTAATCCTTACTTAAGCAAAATTCCTGCTATCTTCAGTGAGATTCTCGCTGGGGAACAGCTGTAGAAATTGGCCTAAACGAAGCAGAAATGGGAAAGGCCAAATTCTGCCTCTGGGTGTGCACGTGTGACTTGTGTAAAACCTACAGTGTGACACCCCGGGCCTGGGATAATCAGCACATAAATTCCCATCAAGCTCTACAGTGCCAAGACTTTAATGGGTATAAATGCCAGGCACATCCATACCCCCACAGGGAAATACTTCTTTCCAAGAAGAATTATCCAAGAAGAACTAAGAAGAGGGAAAACAAGTGCAAACTGAAAGTAATACTCAGAAATAAACCGCGCATTTTATTAAAAAGTGTCTTCCATTTTAACCAATCCTGGGGGTGTTTGCAGTATTTGCCTTCACTGAACTCAGAGTTATTGCCCCCATTTTCCAGCTGGGATGAAAAACCAACACGCAAAGTTAAGTGATTTTCCACAGACCACACAGCAAGTGATCAGTATCATGGGGACAAATTAATCTTGGGTGTAAATCCATAAAGATTAATGGAGCTCTAACAGAGATTAATTTGGCCCATCATCTCTAAGGATAGCAAAACCAATTAGGTGGCGGCATTAATCTTCTGGTTAGTACAGGACTGTTTCTTAAACAATATGCAAAGAAAGGCAATAGAAAAGGAATGACCAAAGGGTCCACTAAAACAGATGAATTGGCCATTCTTTGGCAGAGGATTTACCGCAGGAGCCTCAAATAGTGACAACAGCCCCGATGTGCCCTCAGGCTCCCACCCCAACTAAGACACTCTCCTGCAACCGTTTATTTGAGGATTGGAGCATCCGCCCAGGTTTCAGTCACTGATTAGGTTTGAGTCTTTTCTTAGGGCAAGAAATCAAATGGAGTCAAATGCATTTATTATGGCCCTGGGATCTTCAAATCTTTGGAAAATGCGAAGTGGTTAATGTCCTATGGAAAGTAGCACTTGGACGATTCATAAATTTCAAAACTTCCACTCTTGGCCTGGCAAAATGTGAACTATCCCATTAGAAATGAGTCTATAAGAAGGAAGTATTGCAAAATCTGTATAACTGACATGTTCCGAGATTTGCAAAAAAACATTTCCTTATTCATTGGTTGGGACAATACAAAATTTCCCATTTTAAATACTGAAGATGTTCCTGATGCTTACAAAACTGGCCCACAGCAGAAGATGATCTTTCTCCCGTTTGCCTCAGAAATTTTATTTTAAAGAGAAGTTAAATTAGATAGAAAGTTTTTTGTTAAAGGGTAATGACCAGATATGACAAATGCATACAAAGCAGAGATGAACAGAACGACGAAAACTATGGCTTCCAGACCATGGTTGACGGAATTTATGGAAAAAGAACGTCTGTGTCATTGGCAAGGACTAGTGTGAGGACATTCAATAGGAGATAGTGAATTTGTGCCCAAAAGTTGTGTGCATTACCTAATAGGTCTGGTAAAAATGTTCCACTGGGATTTTGAAAGCAAAACTTGGCAACAGTGAGATCATTAAAACCCTGCTGCATAGAAGCCCTCATTCAAAATGCAATAATATGTAGTGAGGTTTTCATAGTTATTAGGAGAGAAAATATTCTAGCTGTAATAGGGATCTTCCCATCAATAGTTCTGCCTGAATTAGAGTTTCATGGCTGAGATGCCGTCATCGGCGAAATGACTTAAAACTCCTTTCATGAGGATGTTCTTGGACAAATTAAAACCTCTTTCCTCGTTTTATATAACGTAGGAGTTCAAATGAGGTGACATGCTCAGGCTGAGAGTACGGCTCCATTTGGGAGGGAGGATGTCACGATGCTCCCTCGTACTGCGGTAGGGAAGCAAGACTTTGCAGGACACGGCTTTCCGGCTTCCTTCCCACCCCAGTCCACTGGGCACTTTTGAGGAATGTAATGACACACTCTCGAGTCCATCTACGAACAAAGGATGCTAAAAAGAGACATGGAGTAAGCACCTAATCAGAATATGAAAGAAACTTGAATTCTGACAGGGTGAGTTGAGTACAGAAGATGGAGTGGGATGGACATGTTTCTGAGTCAGTGCCGATGCTATGTCAGCACTTCGGAGTAGTAGGTACTTCTAAGTGCCGATGCTCATACGCCTAGGAATTGCGATGTGGAAATTTCATCATCCAAAAATAGTAAATAAATGTACCAGGGAGTGTTCCTACATAGTATCATCTCTGTTTCAGAAGGGTAATGAAAACAACAGGAAACGCGCTTAAGGAAAAGCTGTCAAAGTAGGCCCATAATGTGTAAAAAGATAAAAGAACATCCGTTTTAATATCTTACTTTGACAGATGGATCTAAAAAAATATTCTGAAAAATGCCTCAACACAAGCTTATGTTTCCAGAAGGCCTTTCAGACTGTAAAATGAAAATGTTTCTGTCTCACTGTTTGTTCTGACAGCCATATTCTGTGATTGTTAGAAGAAAATGCAATGAAAATATACTTTTTTTCATAAATTGCTATTATATTGAACATTATAGTTTCTGACTGTAGTATTTCAGTAGACTAGCTAGCTTAATACTAGTTTTCCTTTTAAAAAACGGACCAGCTTTGTCATTAGTGATTAGGGGAGATGGGTACTGACCATGTCACCATTTATCCAGCCTTTCTAATGCGCAAGTACGCCTGCAGCACAGCGCTGCAAGCGCAAGGCTATGCAAAACCAGAGAGTAAATGTAAAACTGTGCAAAAGCTATGCAAAACAAGTGCAGTAAATGGAAACCAGTTCCTGCTTTCAGCTCAGGCACGACCAGGGTAGGAACTGGGTGCAGGTACCTTATCTCATCTTCTGCAGCTGATGTTTGTTGTAGAAACAATATAGCAACCAACACAGCATCACAGATATTAGCTCCATGCAAATAAACTTATATTAAAAGTGGCATTTAGTGTTCAGGAGGACAAAATCAATCCTTTAGTGCTCTAATGAGCACCACAGTAAAAATACCTGACATTCAAATCCGACTTGTTTCATAAAACATAACTCCCCACAAACAATTACAGCCTGTCTAGTTCATATTTCTTTGTTGCCCTACTTAAAACACGTGTGTCAGAAATAATTTATGAGGGGTGATAGATGCATATCCATAGTAATTACTGCTTCACAAGTCCAGCTGCAGTAAAGCTGAAAGGTCTTGGAGAACAACAGTAAGAAAAGTAGTGATGGCATCTGCTTCAAGGCGCTGTGGAGCACAGCGAAGCCCAGACTGTCCTGTAAACACTCTATTAACTGTTTTCTGATCATCTGATTGGTGCAGTGACTGCTGATTTTGTTAGCAGTTAGCTCCGGTTCTGTTTTAAGAACAGAGTAATAGGCATCTCGAAATGAATGCATTTATGGAAAAACCTTTTATGTTCTAGTTTGGATATATTTGATGCTATTCAGAGGTTTATTGAGTTCTTTTTTCCAGCCTGCAAACACAATAATGGAAACATTTATTCATTGGCTTGCATACACATTTAGTGCTATGTATGGATTGTGGACACAAGTGAAAAAGTTGGCTTTCATCACCGGAGGTATGTCATCTTACACTCGGAGTAAGAGAACAGACTCCATGTAAGTATGTGAAATCTTCGCGATCATTTTCACATGTCCATTTTACTTCATATTTACACCAAATTAGCAGGAAATTAACTCCTCGCCATGTCCTTGCTGAGAAGTGAGAGCTTCAGCTGTGGTGGCAGCTTGCCCTCTTCAGAGCTACCAACTCAATCACTTGCTGCCATCCCACAGTGCTCAGCGACACCCCAAGGAACGTAAAAAAGTCATCTCTACCAGCAAGCATCCCTTAAAATGTTTTGGAAGATGATACCAGTCTGCAGCAGATGCTACAGGTGCCATCTCCCTTGGAAAAGTACCACCTTGAGCCCTGTTTCGGAGGGAACACAGGTGCAGCGCGGCGTGTCCAAGGGGACTAAAAGGGCCCCTCTCCCAGACAACAGAATATAGGTGCCCCACCAAGTCAAGCTGGACACAGTCCCCTTTGCCCCGGGCACACAGCTGTCAAGGGGTTAAATACGAAGGCGAGACAGACCAAGGTCTGAAGTACATCCCACAGAGTGTCCTAAGAGCATGAGCAGCTGGTTAATCTGATTAAATGAGATGGAAAAACATCTTGAGGATGTCGTGGCCGGAGGGAGAAGATCAGCGTGCAGTAAAAGCCAGAGAAGTGCCCGGGCGTGTGCATGGTTCAGTGTCAATACCAGAACACATGCAGGAGGCAACCCAGTGTGATTAGTCCCTTATTCCCTGCACAGCTTCATGGTACCCACCAAAAGCCACCGTCCCCACCTCCCCCGGGTGCCCGGCACGCTGGGCATACCCTTCCCGCACATGCTGGGCAATGTGAACTCCAACAGTATGATTAAAAGTAGTAGCATTTATCCACATCTAGCTATCTTATCTCTTTATTTTGAACAAAGAAGAACCCATCAGGATGGATTTTGAGGATGAATGAGGATGGATCCCTCATTCAATCTATTATAGACTGCAGGTAATACATGACCTAGGATCTTCCCAAAGATTTTTGTTTCAAAGGAAAAATATTGCTCTTCCCCAAACCCTGGCATTCAGCCTCCCAGCGGATAGTTTCAGATAGCTTCGGAGACCTCACTGGACTTCTGTCTTTCAGTAGCTCCTGGATGTCTGACATAGCCCTACACCTGCCTTGTGCTGGGATGAAGTGCCTTGGCTCCTCAACGGATCTCCTCCATCATCCGTGTCCATGAGCCTATTCCACAAAAGCAAGCATTACGTTTTTGTAAAGCTCTCTCTGAAAAAAGCAGCCAGCTCCAAAAGCATCTTTCTACCTGAGCTGTCTCAGCGGCTCACCATTAATGAGTCACAAGAGATGGAATACAGCCATGGGGCTGTCACAAGGGTTCTTGAACCTGCTCTCGCTGTGCAGAGCCCAGGGTTGACACATGCATAATTCCGATAAAGCCGTTGGGTGCTGCGATGCCAATTGCCGGGCTCGGGCAGCTTTGTGTGACGAAGGGCTGGGGAGGGAAGGGCTGCTGAGGGCATTGGCGGCGTACAGCAACCCCCAAGAGAACCCCCGGGCTGACACCTGCAGCCCACAAGGGCACTGCCATCTGCAAACTGCACCCCCCGCGCCCTGCTACGGGAGAGACGGTACTCCTGGGGCCGGGGGGAGATGCAACACGTTCTTCTCCTTTTAATCTGGTTTTGGTTTTGGGGTGCGCTGCCAAGCTGTACAATGCAGGGGGAAAAGACTATACAGCTAGTTAATCGACATAGATTAGTCTCCGCAGGAATTCCAATCCCGGATTTTCTTGGCTAGGTCTCAGGATGGGGATTACTTTTGTTAGCTAATGAGTAACATAAAAAGACCTACAAGTCTACTACTTAAGAAAACTAAATATATTTAAAATCAGTTGTTTTGATTGCTTATCTTGTTTTTTTTCCTTAGAGACTGAAGGTACAGTTATGTATAATCTCAAACTAGTAAGCAACAAATCCTTTCTTATTAATGTAATTTAAACCATTAATGGCGTTACAGCTTGCTTTAGATTTGTAGTCCTTTTTTTACTGCCACCTGTTTACTTTCCAGGCTGTGCTGAAGGAAAAGGAAAGCTATTTTCTGTTCTAAACTCACACTAAAACACCCACCATGAACAGGGAATAATAAAATAAATAAAATAAAATAATAAAAATAATAAAAAAAATAAAAAAGAAACAACTCTATGAGGTCTTCAGAGCTCAGCAGTGAGTCAGAAGGATATTTCTTGCTGTAGTACGGTATTTAAAATCAAACAAATCAGACAAAACAGACGCTGCCTTACAGTTTCATATCCAGACCACAGAAAACATCATTGCAGTAACGCCGTCTACTCACTACTTAACACCGAGCCACCATCACACTTAAGGAAAATTAATTGCTTTGTAGATGGAGTTAAAATCCCAGCTGTTATAAAATGCATGGTAATCCCCACGTCCACAGCAATGTGGAATTAAGTAATGGAAGAAAGGAGTGACCTGCACAGAACTCTGGTGCTCCACTGTGGTCTGCCTGGGATGGTTCCTCAGGGATGGACTTCATGTTCCTCAGCGATGCCCCCGGAGCAGCTGGTGGGTTATGTCCGGGACTCAGAGGGCTCTGCATGAGAGGCAGCTGGGTGCCTTTTCTTCTTTTCGCTTATGTGAAGGTTACAATGGCAGCAGACAGCAATGCACAGACACTAAATTAATTAAGCTGGTTTTAAGCCACAGCATTAAGGTGATGTCATAAGAACCCGCTTAGGATGGCAAGGTCGCTGGAAAGGGAGAGTACACCTCCTGCAAGAAAAGAATTTGTAATTTGAAGGGCTTCTGTTGGATGCCTTGTGTGGACTTGTCAAACTGCTTGTTTTTCACACCTGGCACCACCTGGAGAAGCGCTTTTTCTGTCCATTGAAATATCCAAGATCATCTCTGATTTAAAGAGAAGAGCTGGTCCACCTGCCCCAGCTGTGAGCAACACATATTACGTACTCAGAAATGCATGAATTAGATATATTTGGAAACACACAGCACTGGGAAAATATTTTGATGCAAGAGAGCACGGTTGATATAATTTGTGCCAGACTGAATTTGTGTTTGCGTACAAGCGTGCTCAGATAGGCACGTGTTGGCAACCAGAAATCTGTTCAGCTTTCCACTTGCATTGACATGGTACTGCATTGCCATTTTGCATTGACAGCTTACGCTGTACAACTGCGCCTGAGATTTTTTTTCTCTGTCTCCCAAGTAACTAGTTTCATAAAAATCCAGAACAGCAACAATTGCTTTTAAGTTTTTTCATAGCCTTACACACACACACAAAAAAAAAAAATTAGGGCGACTCTAACAGAAGAAATAAAGCAGGTGCTGATGCATTGCAAGCTCTTAATGATGCTATTGCTTCGTCCTGAAATATTTCTACTGGGAAATGTTGAGCGTCTGAACTGTAGCCATAATCCTCTCACACAGAAGACTTTTCTGCAGCTCCTAGAGAGTAAGTACAAGCCTGTGCCTTCAGCATTAATGGAATCAGCTGAAGTGAGTAATGCTTTGTGTACCCTAAGGCTGTGATCCTATAAACGTGGTAAAAAGATGGCAGTGTTGTTTTTTCTAAGCAGTCAGTCCCACACGAGGTGAAGTGAGTCAGAGCATCCGAGATGGATGGGCAGCTCTCAGAAAGGAGCTTTTGTTCCTCGTCTCCAGTCTCTGACAGTCACAGGGAAATCGCCTCTACCACCTACCTATTAGCATCAGCATCACTAGGGCTGTTTGTGTGAGAAACACTTATGAATATCAGCAAAGGTCACACAAGGAGACTCTTAAATCGGGTTTGTTTTTTTTAAAAAAAAAGCTTAAAATGACCACACTGATGACCCACCACTGCCTCCCATAAGGAAAAGCTAGAGGACTGCTAGAGACAGAGATGGGGATCAGTTTGTCACCGAGAGCTTTACAGTAGCAACTATTTATCCTTGTCCGCAGTATTCATACCAACGACTGAAGAGAAACCTTTCTATTCACTATATGGCAGTCTCCTACCCTTTCTTTTCCTGATAGCTCTTACTTGTAATTGCAGCAAGAATAATATCCTGAGGGCTTTATGCTCATCTGCTGGATTTGAACATCAGCCTCTCAATTTACAGCCTCCGTAGCCCCCACCGCCAGAGGAGTACCCACCGCTCCTGCTGCCCAATAAACCCTTATGAAACAAGCTTAGACCTGCGTCGATTTTACCACCCATTTCAGACAAGGAATTGAATGTAAAATCCACCCGGTAATCCTGCAAACCCAGAAGGCAGATGAAATAGCTCCGTTCGCTCTCGATGCCACGGGGGCACGTTTTGCCCCTATTTGCGGGTGATCCAGGCAGCGAGCCGTACGGGCTCTGAATCCGGGCAGCCTGTGCCAAAGAGCAGATGCGCATTCCTTCTTGTAGCATCGCAGCGTTTCTGAGGGCTCGGAGGTTGTGCACTAGCTTTGCTTCAACGGCGTGGAAAAGCACTTTCCATTCAAAGTGAATAGCCATCAAAGCAATAGAGAAAATTGTTAAGTGCCATCAGTGGAGACATCTTTGCTTTTTTTTTTTTTTAAAGGTGCATTAATGGAATGCCCTGCCACAAATCATAAGGGTTTTGCAGCCCGTTACTTCCAAACGGTGAATATAATGATAAAAACAAATATTTTGTTACCGCCTGGTTTCCATTATTGGGCTAAGTTATTGGATTAAATCGTGATCCCCAGAGCTGAAGTCAAAGGATTCTGCCCAGAGCAACAATTAGGATATCAGAAGCTGCGATCGATCTCCCTGATCCCCACAGCGGGGCTGAAGGGAAGCATGGGAGCAGGGGGGTGGCAGCACAAATGGTGCCTGAGCACCCTCGTTCTACCCATCACATGAGGACTTATGTTGGGAGAATGAACTACTTCCACATGGACACACACACCCCCCTACATATACATATAGATATGTCTGCAGGCCCTGCTGGTGCACAGCCAAGCCGAGATGAGCCCTGCACATCCATACAAGGAAGCCCAGCATTGCTCCGTAAGGATTTTTAGTGGCTCCTATGCAGTGCTTTGCAGTTTTCTCGAGGTAAAAAGCAAAAGAATTGTAGGCACTGCTGCTAAAAATAGCCAGTTATGCCCTCGATGATTCATTTGTTGGTGGGGAGTACCCATAAGTGCCTTTATCTAAACAGTCTGTTCTCTGGCTCAGTATCTCCCGTGCCAGCTTGTATACGTCTCTCCAGTCTTGCTGAGTCTGTTTTCTTATGGGTTATATCTTCTTTGGCTAAATATATTAGGACAGTCTATTTATCTCCCTCCATGGCAGCAAGACCCAAGCACGACTTCCTCCCGCTCTAGGAATTTCATAAATAAATCACTGTCTATTATTCCCCTGGGAGCACATAGCCTGACAAAAAAACCCAAACCCAAACACATCAAAAAACCCCCAACAAACAAAACCAAGGGATCATCCCTTCCTCAGGTTAGATATGTTGGAACAATAACAGAAACAGGAATATGCCATTAAATTTCAGTGGCTGACCTCTTTGCATTCCTCTGATTTATGCAAGTAATAAATAATTGTGCCGAATGGCTTCTTCGGGTACAGCTAATTCTGTGAGAGAAAGAAGGCTTCCTGTGATTTAACTCCCCATCCCCCAAACATACACTCTCGGGGTGATGGCCAGGATTTAAATCACAGTCCTATAAATTGTTGTGGATTGGGAGAAAATGAAATTGGGCCCTTTGGTGACATCCTTATAGTGCAAGTGACTTTATGAATGTATAACTGAGCTTATTGATAGGCATTTTGAACCTGAAATGGGCTCTGTTTGGGGCTGTGGGATTTTTTATTACCTGTTACAATATCACCATATTTCTGGAAGCTTTTTGTAAGCAAGCTCCACCCATCACTAACAACCCTTAGGAAGGATGAAGGAACGAGATGCTTCTTCGGTTGCGCTGTGGGCTTCTTTATGCCTGCCCCGATGCGAAGGGCAGGTGAATCAGAGGTGGTTTAGCTGAGAGCGCAGAGCAGCGAGTGTATGTGGATGTTACTGACCTGAGTCCCAAACACAGAAGAGCCAAAACCTGCTTTTCCTCCAGAGCATCCCTCCAGCTGGGCACGGCTGAGCCAGGCCTTTGCTGGGATTGAAACCATCAATCGCTACTTGGTGTGCCCATGAATGCCGGCTCCAGAGGGAACGGATCTGGCATGCCATGATCAGTGTCTCTTTCCTTCTTTTTGTCTTCTTTCTTTCTTTATTTCTTCTAATGGGATCTCATGATTGATATCTTTTATCTTTTGATGTGGAGAGTCACTGCTAACTGATAAAATACAGCTGGTCATTTTGTGAGGTATTTAAGTTGCAGTAGGATAACTGGGGAATAATAAATAAATCCTTTGGGTAGTAATACTTAGTTATCCAATATTTAATCTCCTCAGTTTAGACAGGCCACGTAACCAGATTTTAATGTCTTTTTTTTATTTTTTTTTTTGTAACAAAATATTATTTTCTTCATACATTCACGGATATTATTTGGCAGTCACCTTTCTTATTTTTCTCTGTAGACGTAATCAGTCTTTGTTATGAAATGTCCTTACCACTGATGAAGGCAGTGATTCCTTTAGTCAGTCTGCACATAATTCTACGTGTCCTTACTGGAGCACAACAAGAGACACCAGCATATTTCTCTTCCCATTTGTAAAAGTTTCCCCAAACACTTTCCCTTCCAAGTGCACATTCCTGATCCATACTGCACGTGCTTAGACTACACACATCACGTTAGCGAGGCAACATCCACAGGCTTGTAGTTTATCCCTGTTTTTCCTCAAGAGCCAGGCGTGCACAGTTCCGCGCTCAAAGAGGAAAACTGCTGGCTCCCAGCAGCCAAAAAGCCCAGCAAGACTCGTGTGCTGTGGCTCCCTCTGAATGAGTAAGCAGCTTAAAATAATACCACTTATATTTTCTTTGGCAGTGGGGGTTATAGACGATATTTATCCTTCTTTTCAAATTTTCTAACGTTAACTGGAATACAGACTGTAGTTTGTAGTGCTGTAGCTGGCTTCCTTTCTGATGGACCAGTTTGGAATAGTGATAAATTAATGAGATATTCTGCTTTCTTCTGCGTAGTAGAGGATTTTGCAGCTAGCATTTCTCTTTTTATGTAATCTGACCCTAACTTGGTCCCACTCTCAATGCTCCCCACTACCAGGCAAAGCATTAATCTCTAGGCTGCGTCCTAAATCCATTCCTGGAAAGGCAATGGAAGTAGGTACCAATGATATTTTTCAGTTCAACCAGTACATGCCATAGAGATTCCATTTGTGCAAGACACAACAGGACAAAGATAGATTTTTCAGTTGATGATGTTTGGATCAAACAATTTAAAAGCAAAATAATAGATGGGATCTTGAGATTTTAGGAACCTAAGGTCAGTCTTAACAGTAAGTCCAAGATGAACTCCCTCAAACCAATGAAAAGGTTTGAACAAAGAATGAGACAGACTCAGAGTGAATGTTTCCGGGTGGGACTGTAAACTACCTCCAGGCATCTTGCAAGGGATAATTTCTGCTTGTGGCAAAGACACATAGGGCCATTCAATGGCCTTCGGGGGTTCGTGCTTATTCAGTGGTGAGCACTTGGAGTACATCTCCTGCAAAAGACACTCTGGGACTGATTTCCAAGCGGTGGAGTAGCGGGCTGTCCCATGGGAGGGCATTAGGAGGAAAGGGCATCAGCTGGGAAAAGAAACAGAGACCCAAGCAACTCCAATAGAAAAGAACAGAACTAGAAAACATCTGTGAACTGGGCCCTTAAATCTAGCTTATTAATAGCTGCAGAATAGGTCTCCTTTAAACAGGGACCTTTACTGCCCAACTCCCCAAAACGAACTCCCTAAACTCTGATCTCTGAACCTCGTGTGACAGTTTTGATGTTTACAGTAAATGAAAAATCATTTTTTCTGATTGCTGCTCCACATGTCTGGCACTTCTCTGCAGTAAGCTCTTTGCAAATAAAGAAGATAATGATTGGATGCATTTTTATATAATTTTTAGTGAATAAGTGAGCTTCCTGGGCACCTTTGTTTCCTCCCTTTCCAGAAAAAGAAAAAAAAAACCACTCTAACAGCCTCGTAAAAGTTGGACTTTTTTCCAGCCGTCCTCAAACAGCGCAGGCTAGCAGGCAGGGCAGAAGGAGCATTAGCGCCCAGCACGACCAACAAGCCAAGTAGGGCTGGAGCTTGGCAGAGGACCAGAAGTCCTTCCCCTGCGCAGCCACACGGCACCGCTAGGGAAAAGCTTCAGGTCTGTCCTGGAGGGTCTTGTACCATTTTCTACACCGCTTCCTAAATGCTTCTCTGCACCGTCTGGTCACAGCATCCCATCTGGGTTAGTTAGGATGCCCTCTGCTAGAGGATTTGCATCCTCTCAGGAAGCTGTAGGATAAGCATCGGTGCTTATCTGCTCAGCAATGTCAGCACTTGGGCATTTGTGGGTACACACAGAAGTGACAAGTTGGGCTGAAAGGTCTGAGCTGGCACTTCTGCTGGAGCTCCAGTGCTCACAACAGGATTTGAGACCCAGGTAACCTAAACCTTTGCTCCTTCCTGGGAACCCGAGCTCTCTGTGAGCCTGGAGTGGTTTAGCAGCCTGTGATTCACTCACAAACCATGAAAGACCTCAGAGGCTAAATTCCAGCCATCCCGTGAGATCCAGGTTGGGACACGGGCCAGCTGGGCCACCCTGTGCAGGTCTAAGTATCTCTAAAAATGGGGCTCTGTCCTTATTCAGGGAAACCTCCCTTTCATTTCACGTATTTTATAGCTGAGCGAGGGCTCAAAAAGGCCCAAACAAAACCAAAGTAAGGATTGGATTCATTAACTATTAATACTATTCATTACTGGTATTTCTACAGTAGCCTTTGCATGCATGAAACTTCAGTACAAATGAAAATATCTCCCTCCTTCACGTATCTTACAAGTTCATTTATATGCAACGTGGCTTGTCAAGAGGTGGCAAACAAAAGACCTGGGAGGAAGAGGATTTACTCTGAATAAGCCGATAGCTACAAATGATTCTGAATCATATCAGAATTAAGTGACTTAGTGCCACTAATGCCACTGGCACTGCTGCTGGCCTTGACTCTGGTGAGGGGCTTAATCTAAGAGGCTCTTTTGATTTCTCAGAGACTCCTAATGGTTAATTTTCTATTCCTTTTCCTTTTTTTTTTATTTCTCCTCCTTTAGGACTTGTCAGACGGAAAGGCTGATGTGTGAAAGGATCTAATCTAGGCTATGCTTAGGTTATGACAGGCAGGAGATGGAGGAACAAAAGAGGAGCAGGACAGAGAAAATATCTTGCCGTTTGGTCGATCCACTAATATTTGCTAATTGCAATAAATATGATACAGCACAGAAGCTTCTAATGAGCTTATATAAAGCATTTTAATGGGACGCTGTCAGGTTAAACATTGTGTTTAAAAATATAAATGTCCTTAATAATTTCAGATTAAACCAGAATGAAGTCTGAATACCCAATTAATTTTTTCCCCCTTTGTGCCAGGGTCTGGACTGTATTTCACACACCTCAGCCACCGAAAACAGATGGGGCTTTATTCTGCTGCTTTCAGGCTGGAGCACACCTACACCATAGGAGGGAGGAGATGCAATGGGGCCACACCATGCCCTGGTTTGCCAGGCTGTTGGGCAGCTCTTGTTAGCTTTGGCCCAGCCTTGGGCTCCTCGGATGGCAGTGCTGAGGCTTGCACAAGGATTTCCCCCAGGGATGGCAACTCTAGGGCATGCATGATGGTTTACTCCCCCAGCATGGCAGCTCTGGGGATGGCAGGCGGGTTTTCATCCAAGGACAGCAGCTCTGGGGCTTGCAAGAGGTTTCCCCCCAAGGACAGCAGCTCTGGGGCTTGTATGGTGGTTTTCTCCCCCAGCATGACAGCTCTGGGGCTGGCAGGAGGGTTTCCCCCCAAGAAGGGCCATCTCTGGGGCTGGCAGGAGGGTTTCCCCCCAAGGATGGTAACTCTGGGGCTTGCAGGAAGGTTTCCCCCCAAGGATGGATGCTCTGGGGTTTGCATGATGGTTTTGTCCCCTTGCATGACAGCTCTGGGGATGACAAGAGGGTTTTCATCCAAGGGCAGCAGCTCTGGGGCTTGCAGGAGAGTTTCCCCCCAAGGACGGCAGCTCTGGGACTTGCATGATGGTTTTCTCCCCCAGCATGACAGTTCTGGGGCTGGCATGATGGTTTTCTCCCCCAGCATGACAGTTCTGGGGCTGGCATGATGGTTTTCTCCCCCAGCATGACAGCTCTGGGGCTGGCAGGAGAGCTTCCCCCTAAGGATGGCAGCTCTGGGGCCTGCAGGAGGTCTTTTCCTGGGTGCTGCTCTATGAAATGGGGCTGTTGCAGCTCCACTAGGATCGGCCCGGGGGGTCCTCACACGGCACCAAATCGCACTGTACAGCTTCATTTTCTTGTTTTAGCGCATGACTTAAATGTTTCCATGTTTAGATTACAGGCCTTTCAGAGCAGAGTTTAAATCCAGAGCAGTGACTATGTTGAGTTTAACCGAAACTGAAGGAAAGAGCCTGTGGAAACTTCTTCACAAAGAAGTTTTGTAAATAGTGGTTTGATACTATGGTGATGGGTCCTTAGAACTGTCGACTCCATTTTTCTTTGTATTCAATCCCTTAGTTTTCTTCCAAACATGCAGATCTTAGTCCTGTCCTACATGGCAGAGTTGATTGTGCCCTTGTATGCACTGAACAAGTGCCAAGGAAATCACACTTGGAGGATAGCGATGCTGGATCTACTTCCCAGCCGAGCCTCTCACAGAAAGTGTGGGAAAGGGCCAAATGCATCTGCCCACCTGCCACCAGGGGCTTCTGGATGTACCCATTTGCCCTGGGTCTTGGTAAACCACAAAGGATGGTCCAAATCTGAGAAGGGTGAGAGTGCACCGGGTCTTGCCCAAACAAGAAACTCCATTCACAGACTGAAGGGCTCGGGTATGTTGCCACGCGGAAGCTACACCAAGGACATGCATGCTTGAGGTCACGTCCTCTGCTGTTCGCATCATCTGCCTGCTGGAGCCCGCCTTGGTGCTGGCCCTGCAGCCCCGCAGCCCACCTCCCCATGGGGGCAAGCCCTAGGATGGCCGTGCTGCTGCCTGATGGAAGAGGAATTGGACCACGCTGGCAGCCTGCACTTGGCCTGTGGATTACAGGGTGTCTGATCCTAAAAACCCCTGGGCTTCAGGCCACCATCACCACGAGTCTCTTCTGGGAGGTGCGGCCTCTCTCTAGTATTTGAAGCATCCAAGTGTATCTATTCCTACTTAACCGGAAAGACACTGCAGACAATTTAGTGGGGTTCTGCATTCGCTATATAGCAAATTCTCTTCTCCCAGGTGGAAAGATCCTCTGCTTCTTTTATACTGAAGAAGGAGAGAAAATAAATGTTTCTGAATAACCCACAATCTGGGTGACTTCAACAGAAGCAGGAACAAACACTTAAGAGTGTGATAGAAGGATTACTGTCGCCACATATCATTATCCAGGGGAGGACAAGCCCAATGCGCTGGAAGCTTGGTAAACATCTCAGGCTACTTAGGGAGCCTGCAACACAAGCTGAAATGTTTGAAAATGTATTTTTCCTAAACCACGCATTTCCCAGCTGAGTATGGACAAATTCAAGTCTGGAACAAGTCCAGTGAGCATGATGAACTACCACTAGGGTAGAGCAGAAGCAATTTTGTGTAACCCCCTCCCTCCCAGAATGATGCAATACCTCTTAAATTCAGTGGGAGAAAAACAAACAAACAAACAAACAAACAAAAGCCTGTGCAATATAATAAGGACAAAAGTTTGTTCTGATTCCCTCAGCCTCGAAGCCTGCTGGGCGCAAGTCTGTGTTCATTATATGCTGCAGTCTCGTGGTCCAGCAGATTGAGCCATGGTTTTTTCTGTTTACTTCTTTTTCCAATCTCTTCCGTAAGCCAAAGATAAAGCCAGTACAGCTCCAGCTGTACTTTTGAACCCATGTTTAAATGGGGTAGAAATAAATCTTAATGAGATTGTCCAGCCCTATTACCTTAAGTAGCATACCTCAAATGAACCCTGCTAAAGGCTGTAATTCCCTTCTGAGAGTTCAGGGACATGAGCAAGTGGCTCGTATTTCACTATTGTGGTTTGGGTCATTACCAGATACTTGGTAAAATTCCACCTTTATTGCATAAGAATTGGAGAAACCCGCCTTCATTTAAGATGTGAAAAGAGTAGAAGATGTGTTCCTCTAATAAGCGCAAAGAAATTTCTCCTAATCTTCACACCAAGCAGAAAACTACTTTTTACTTCACCAGTGTTCACATGCAAAAACTTTAGTCCCATAAATTCTTATTATTGATATTTTGATGATTTCTATTCCACCTCCGGGTAAAACCAAGGTGTTTTCACAGGACTTGCTGCTGGGCAGAGCGAGGAAGGCAGCAGCAGATGGGCAGGACCGGAAGGAGCGAGGAAGGGCCGGAGAGATCTCAGATGGGTGTCTCGGGGGAGCACCGCACCGCCGCAGGGACACCACTTATTTAACATCTCTTGAGAACCACAAACGCAGTTGAAGAGAGATAATTTTTTAGAAGTACTTGCCTAAGGTACTATATAAGAAAGGAAGGGGTGGCCCTAAGTCTTTGGACACCTGCAGCAGCATCCTTCAGAGCACAGGGCACATGCCCTTCCCACTAAGGAGCAAGAAGAAATCCGTGTTCCTAACCCCAGCCCACTTGACTGTGCAGTAAATGGGTTTTTTAGATCACATTGTGCCCACAGCAGTCAATGGGTAACCCATAAAATGAAGGTGCAGAGGGCAAATCTCTCCTCATTGCCTAAATTTAGCGGAAAAGCCTTGGAAATACAGAGAAGGCAGCCAAGCAGCAGCAGCCGCCGGAGAATTTAGACAAGGAAGATAGATAACTCAGTTCTGCTAAGTGGCTTTTGGGAAATAATAGAAGCATAAATAAGAATCTAATAACCTTTTACTGAACTAGAGTTAACCTCCAGCTCTGGGCAGAAACCTAGGACTATCCATGACCATAAACCGAGCTCAGCGAAGAATTAGGCTTCCTACTAATTTTTTGCACCTTTTATAGATGTCTGATACCTGACCAACACACAGAAATCTGGGCACTTCAGGATCTCTGCGGGCCCATCAGAAGTTATTAACTGTTGAGAGGAGAGGTCTGGGACTCATTCCTAGTAATTAATGAATGATTTGTCACAGAGGAACAAGACCAAGCCTGGAGAGCCTGTACCAGAGGGTTCCTGCCCAGCTTCGTCCGCTCCTCGGTGTTCTCCAGGCAGCCAACTAGTAAACAGGCTGGCCTGCGGCAAGGCCGTGCATCGAGTAGTGGAAAGTAAGTTTGATCTCCCTGTGCTGGCTCCTCACTCCAAACAACTCCCTTCGCGTTCTTTCCCGAGAAGGCAGGCGCTCCGGGTGGCAAAGGCACAGCTGTTTGGGCGGGCTCTGTGTGGACTCACGCTACAGCCTTGTCTCGCCCTTCACATCAGCTCATTAAATTGTCCAGTTGCCTCCAGTTCTCCTCTCTCCTTGAAGGCAGCTTAATTAATGAGGCAGATATTGTCAATTGAGCAATCGCCTCAGAACAAGGAAATCTTTAGAGATTTGGCACCGTTATCTAGGATAACCCAGCTGCTGAACTTCATTAGGAAAAGGAAGCAACTGCTAAACGTGCACTCAGCTTTGAGGCACGTTTCTGCGGGAGAATGTAAAAGTGATGTGGGAAAACTGAGTATTTTCTAAGCCTGTATCTCCCCCTTGGACAGAACGGAGGTGTTTGGCTCCTGGCTACTCCTGGCAACCATGGTGTCTCACAGCCATGGAGTAGCGAGTTTTCTTGTGCACCTTGGGGTGCTCCTCTGCTTCCTCTCCCCTGCAGGGACACCTTCTGCCTCCTCTCCCCTGCAGGGACACCTGACCTCGGAAGCAAGGGACATGGCACCAGAGCACACGTGCTGCTCTGGAAACTGTCTCTGTCCTGCTGAGGTACCGATGGCAGCATGAAGCAAGGAGATGATCGTGCTCAAGGTCTGATGGTCCTTCTGGATCCCCAGAGCCCAAAACCGTGCTGAAGCCTCACGGGGGTGGGTTATGTTTGGATTGATCTGAGCAGTGAGGCTCCTGCAGTAGGGAGGGGAGACTCATCGTGCCTCAACAATAATGTGCCATCTGGACACTTTTCAGTGGACATCCCCTTCCAGGGTAGTGGGAGAACAATGAAGAGCTGTTTTCTTACTCCCCCCACCTTATAGGACATCAGAGTAGGCAGGGAGTAGTAAAGGACTGCAAAAATGCTCTTCAGCCACTTTGTGAGTGTGGAGGCTCCCCAAAGATCTGAAGAAACCAAACAATTGTAGGAGAGGAGCTTGCTGAGAAAACAAACACTCCTCCTGTGAAAAACTGCGAGCAGATTGAATGCTTTCCCTGGAGTTTTCCAATTTTTTCATTAAGTGACTCAAAATGAAAACACGCAAAAATGTGGTTGGTGTTTAAAAAGGCAGTTTTTGTTAGAGAAATATTATTCTCCGGCCTACACATGTGAGTACTGTGTGTCTCAGCCTGCCATATCTGTTCCAGTCACTGCACGTTCTCTCGCACTTTCCCACATGATGCTTCTCCCTATGCCTTAGATGTTTAAATATCTGACCAAAACATCTTTGAAAAAACAATCTTCACTCTCCAGTGACATAAGACTCCCCATATGTTGCTGACTGGGTGAAAACAGACAGTGCATAGACATTTTGACAACCCCCAAAAACTCATGACCCAAGAAACCTGGCTTTAGAAGAAAAATATTAAATCTTATGAAGGTCATGATAAACATCAAAGAGTTGGCAGCACTAAGACGTATCAAACAGTTTAGGTGAAATTCCCCAGAGAAACTGCTTCCATTTCATCAATGTGCTGTCTGTTTTCAAACAGTCATGCCTGAATATACCATTTGGAATTTATGATGGTTGCAGGAAATAACAGTTTCCTTCTCAAAGGAAACCACATGCGGTCCATACGCCTGCAGCACGGATGGATTGCGATCTCATGCCTAAGTCAGATGGGTGTGGAAGGACAGCTGACTGTAGGGACGGGATGAACCTAGGGTAGAAGAGCTGTAGAAAATGACAAATTTAGTGCCCAGCTGTAGAAAATGACAGATTTAGTGTCCCAGGGACAAGAGCTGCCTGCATCAGGGGTGCTTGTCTGCGAAGGTATCGACACTGCACAGTATCTCCAAACAATTGGTAGAGTATCAAGCCGTTATTATTATAACAAGTATGCTTATTGCTAGAGGTCTAGTAATGAGGTTTCAGAGATTTTGTATTTTATGACATATGTGTTTCCAATAAGCTCTTTATCATAACGTTCAGCTTCACCTGTTGGAGATATTGAACATGGTAAAGAATGCAATTCCTGGAAGATCAAGGATGATTTCAGGCTAAGTCAGCTTGGAAAGTATTACTAGGAGCTGGACTGCATCTGTGCCTCAGCTGCAAAGCAGCTCTCAAAGGGAGAAGTGTTGGTCCACAGGGCAACTGTGGAAACCAAGCTTTTCACAAATGGTCACTGATGACACGTTCCTCGTCTCCTTGTACTGGACCGGAGACCACGGATCTGATTTACAGACATGCCCAATGCTCACAGCTGCCAACGAAGCCTGAACATATGAAATATGGTACTGTGCTGGTGCTCTGAAAGAAGAGCTCCTCAACATCTCCAAGTAGACACCCCTATCGGTGGGAACTGGTTTTGGCTTAATCTCAGTGTGCCTCAGTCCCGCATATACAAACTCTGAATAATACCACACACATGGCTGTGACTTATTGCTAAGTCATATCTAGCAATGTTTCAGCAGGGGAAATAGGAAACATTCACTGAGTTTTAATTAGGTACAAATATAAATAGGTTTCTCTGAGCAATCATGCTGGGATGAAGCATGACTAATGCACGGTGCTTCCCACGCACGACGAGAGCGTTTGCTGGTGAGGGCTCACCCAGCAAACCTCACCGGCCACACAGCACAGGGCTCGGGCTCTCTGTCTGAAGAAGAAGAAGAACCGGGCTGACCCAGCCGCAGTCTGCACCTATGGGTCAGGTGCATAAAGGTATTTCTGAGATTTTAGGAGTCGTGATCCAGGTTCATTGGAGTGAATAGAAACCCTCCTCCTGAAATAGAAACCCCTCCTCTTGGGGTCTGGATCAGGCTCCTAAAGCTCTTCCATCCGAGATGCACCAATTACAAGTTTAAAATGAAGTTAGGTCCTTCTTAATCCCTCTGATACAATCAAGCACAACCTGAGACCCTCAGTTTGCCACCACTTGTAGACTTTTGAGTAGCTGTGGAAAACACTTAGGTGTTCAGATGTTGCACACAGGTCTTTTTTGTGTGCTTTTACTTCTCCATTGCGTCAGCAAGGCCTCTTTAGGCAAGTTGTCTTGCTACAGGAGTTTCGACCCAAGCCTGGCTTCAGGCTGGAGACCCCTTGCCTGGGTAGCTGGCTGCCTGCTGGGGTTTAACACATTTTACGACACATGGAGCTGCTGAAGTGCAGGGTCATTCTCTCATCAGAGCTTCTGGGTAGAAGCAGGAGTGACCATGTCTATCAGAGTGAACTTAAAGAGCTGCTACGCACACAAACACACCCCAGCCAACAGCCCTGGGGCTCCTCTCCCACTGCTGGTTGCTGTGTCCCACTGCACAGCAAGGATTTTACCAGTTTCACGGTAGCTTTATTAGTCACTGGGAAGTGTTCTGGATGCGCTGTGTGATTGAGGGGTAGTGGCAAAGCCATAGCATATCCCGAAGCTCCGCAGAGAGCACATCACAAAGGACGTGTGCATGCGTGCTGTGTAGGCAGCCAGTAAGTACATTTATCTACAAAACAGGTGAAATGCCAAGTTTGGCAAGAAGTGCCTATGGATTTGTGAGGGGATTTTGGACCTAAACCTTTCAAACAACTCTCCAAAATTCTTCGTTTCATGCCCTCACACTAGCTGGTGGGGGTGGAAGCCTTTGCTCTCCCAAGGAGCACTGAGGTGATGGAAACACGAGCCACGCAAACGGTGCTGAGCGCAGTGATGGGGTGCTGGGGGGTTCCTGCCCAGGCGGTGGGGAGGAGCTGTCTGAGATGAACGAGCCATTGGCACCTGCCTGAAATGCTCCCTGTTATCTGCGATGGAGACAACATTGGACGTTCCTAAATCTTCTTGGAATTTGTTGTGACTCCTCGAGGTCCACAGCCAATTTACTAAGCCCAGTTCGGAGTCATCAGATCGAGGGCTTGCGGAGACAGGCTTTTCCTCCAAAAACAATTTCTGTGATTGACAGACTGTGTGCAGAACCAAAGCGCAGCTCTGACCGGTCCCCACGTGCCACACTGACTCAACAGTGACTCCAGCTGCTCCGTGAAACCCAGGACTCCTTCGGGGAACTGATCCTGGGCACTATCAACAGGTCCATGCCCAGTGGTTGGCCTTTGTCAGGAGCCCATTCCTCTGCCCCACAGTCCCTATCCCACAAGGAAGAAAGCATCTGGGGGATCTTGCCAGTCTTTTAGGTGGAATTTAGAGGTTTGAGATCTAAGGGAATCCTAAATGCTACGAATTTAGCTGTGGAAACCATTAGTGCGTGGTGAGGGAGCTGATCACAGACGGCACGGAAAGAAATGACAGGGAGAGAGAAACAGGTCGATGAGAGACTGGGCACTCACCAGGTTGGCGGGAGGGCAAACCGGGCATTTGGTTTGGAGTCTGAATGGCAACATAAGGGAAGGGTGCCCCACCCTCCAAATTACTGCCTGTAAAACAGGTCCGTAGCAAGAGAGGGCTCCAGATGGCAAGAAGCAAATGTTAAATGCAATTATGGCTTCTAAATGCCGATGGCTTAACACAGACTATGTTGGAAATGCTGCAGATGTTGTGAGGCACGGAGGAGAGGAGGAGAAAGAAGACACATCAGTTGTTTTTTGCGTGCCTCAAGTTGCTGTAAACATCATGGAATAAGACTGTTCAGAAATGTGCTGTACAGCCCGTGCAAGTGCTCTTGCTCACAGACCCTGGGACAAACTAGAGTTTCCAAGCATTTCTACAGACAAGCAAAATCCTCCTGCAGGGAGGAGGAGCACTTGGGAACTATGTAGCATCTTCTGCATTTCCTTAACTAGACCCTTAACCAACATCCCAGCTGCAAACTTTTGTGCCAACTTCAGCTGTCTCTAATGACTGCCTGAAAGTGCTCTTCTTCAACACTCCCCCTCAAAAAAAAAAAAAAAAAGAAAAGGGAAAAAAAAAAAAAGAAAATACATCATCTCTTATACACCCAGGTATGATTTCAGTACGTTTCTGCAAACTTAGATTTCTGAAAAAGGGTGTTAATGTCTCTGCTAGCTCAAATATTCCCAACTTGGAGCCCCAGTAGCACACATACTCACATTTTTCTTTAGAAAGGCAGGGAACAGGCGCAGCCCCTGCCTGCCAGCCAAGTATTTAGCCCAGTCCACAGAAGGACACCTCACCCGCTACACCTCAAATGCAGAGGCTGAAGATGGAGCCCAACCCCGTGCCTTTGCTCAGGACACTCCAGGAACGCAGTCAGCTCCCACCTAACTACCGCCGAGCCCCAGGGACAGCACACTCATGTCCTGCTGCTCCCACACTGCCTGCAGTAAATCCCCAAAATGAAGCATGTGGACTCTCACAGGACACACGTCACTCGACGTCACCAAGCCTAGCCCACCCAAATCACTTGTTGTCCCCTGCTGTGCTGCTGCAGCCAGCAGAGGAGCGGGTGGCTGGGCTTACTCCTAAGCAAAGCGTCGGAGGTGAAAAGGGTACTTGGCAGCAGAGTTTGTATTTTTCTTATTTCCAGAGGTTGCAAACTTTGAACCTAATTTTAAGAAATAACTTTATGAGTAGTGGATGGGGGTTGTACTACACCGGAGCAGGTTGCCCAGGGAAGTTTTGGATGCCCCATCCCTGGAGGTGTTCAAGGCCAGGCTGGATGGGGCTTTGAGCAGCCTGGTCTAGTGGGAGGTGTCCCTGCCCGTGGCAGGGGGTTGGAACTAGGTGTTCTTTAAGGTCCCTTCCAACCTGAACCATTCTATGGTTCTATGATGCTGTGTACAGGTACGTGACTTTTGGCTGAGCTGGGCTAAACCCCTGCTGAGAACAAGCCTGGCTGCAAGAGGGAGCAGCTTCTTTCCTCTTTGCTTCTGATGACAAAGAACCAGCTTTGCCATCTGTGGCGTTTCACACAAGTGCAAACGGAGACTTGCTCCGAGCCCTCTGGCTCTCTCCCTTTCCCAGCACTGAAGCTGCGTGGATTTGGGAGGCCTCAGATGTTTCCCAAATGGAAAAGCACTTTTTCCCCCAAGGTGGATGAGAAGAGACTACAGAGTTTCTGTGAGTTGTTCGTCAGTTACAAACCCTGTTAAATAACATGGAGTTCTCATTGCTGTGCAAAAATTAGCTATTAGTGCTTAATACTACTATGATGGTGATTGTCCCCCGTCCTCAGCACTGGTGAGACCCCACCTCGAATACTGTGTTCAGCTTTGGGCCTCTCACTACAAGAAAGACATTGAGGTGCTGGAGCGTGTCCAGAGAAGGACAACGAAGCTGGTGAGGGGTCTGGAGCACAAGTCTTACGAGGAGTAGCTGAGGGAGCTGGGGGTGTTGATCCTGGAGAAAAGGAGGCTGAGGGGAGACCTTATTGCTCTCTACAACTACCTGAAAGGAGGGTGTAAAGAGGTGGGGGTCGGTCTCTTCTCCCAAGAAATAGGCAATAGGACGAGAGGAAATGGCCTTAAGTTGCACCAGGGAAGGTTTAGTATGGATATTAGGAAAAATTTCTTCACCAAAAGGGTTGTCAAGCATTGGAAAAGGCTGCCCAGGGAAGTAGTTGAATCACCATCCCTGGAGCTATTTAAAAGATGGGTAGATGTGGTGCTGAGGGACGTGGTTCAGTGCTGGACTTGGCATTGCTAGGTTAGTGGTTGGACTCGATGATCTTAAAGGTCTTTTCCAACCTAAACGATTCTATGATTCTATGATTCTGTATAGATCTGGAGCAGCCAGAGAGCCTGGAGGCAAAGGGCAGAAGCCAGTGGGGATTTTCTCCCCATTCCCCCATGCCCGAGCAGGCAGAGGACGGGCTTCCAGCCTGGGTGAGCATGGCAAAGAGCTCCTGGGAAAAGAGGGGAGAGCAGGAGGGAGCCACACAGGCTGCAGGAAATCCCCTGGGCTTTCAGCCAAACCAGATGACACAGCTTCATGGACAGGATGCTGTGCTATGGAAAGTCGCGTGCAGAGGGATGATGTCTTCCCCAGTGAGCCTGGACCGATCAGTGGCTGAAGCAAAAGAACAACCCACTAAATGGGGTACATGCTGGCATTTGGAAATGCTTCTTTCTTGAGGATTTACACTGATCGTCAGACATTTTTACCTTGTCTCTTTAAAATGTTTGTCTCAGCCATGTCCACTGCAGCTGCAGAGCATCTTTAAATGACTTGGCTGTGGAACGTAGCAAGTTAGCCAAGAGCAAGGCTGGACTCGTAGACCTTCGGGTGAAGTCCCTAGACAGGCTTCAGGCTTTCCGCAGTGTCACCTAGCTCCAGAGACCTGAGCGCAGCTGCACCGCTTCAATGACGGTGCTGTAGCGGTACTCATTCACAGTCTCTCCTCGTTGGGGATTCACCCCATTCTTTCCCAAAGCTGAAAGATTTATATGTGAGGTTTTCTTGTCTCTAAGAGCGCTGACTGCCAGATTGCTCATGCCTCAGTGTGCAAAGTTAGGTCTGCAGGCGTGGGAGCCCCAGCACCCCACCTCACCTTCCCCTGGCCAGGGGATGCTCCTGGGGAGCTAGGAGTGTGCAAACCAGCGCTGGTGGTTTTAGTGGGGTCAGAGGAGCTGTTGTTCATCCTGCAGATGGCTCTTTTGAGGTGCTTAAGACATGCCATTGCCTTTCTAACCTCCAGCAGGTAGCTGGGTTGATATGCTGAAAAAAACCTTGCCACTTCCTTGCTTACCCCAGAGCACTAAAGGCAGTCTGCCCATCAATTCTGCCAGGTGATTTCACCACGTTCCCTTTTCCTTAGGGTCTCCCCCTGCAAACAGTAGTGTTCAGTGGGACCACTCACATGGCAACATCAGTGTCTCAGTCAAGACCTTTTATTTAATGATTAGACTGCAAAGCAGAACTGGTCCTCCAGCCCTCAGGGGGACACAGACTTATCTGCAAGAATCTAGACATTATTTACCAAATAGAATAGAATCATAGAAGAGTTTGGGTTGGAAAGGACCTTTAAAGGACATCCAGTCTAATTCCCCTGCAATGAGCAGGGACACCTTCAGCTAGAGCAGGTTGCTCAGAGCCCCCTCCAACCTGACCTGGAGTGTTTCCAGGGATGGGGCATCTCCCACCTCTCTGGGCAACCTGGGCCAGTGTTTCACCACCCTCAGTGTAAAAAAATTCTTCCTTCTATCTAGTCTAAATCTGCCCTCTTTCGGTTTAAAGCTGTTACCCCTCATCCTATCAGTACACTCCCTCACAAAGAGTCCCTCCCCATCTTTCCTGTAGGCCCCCTTTAAGTACTGGAAGGGGCTATAAGGTCTCCCCGGAGCCTTCTCTTCTCCAGGCTGAACAACCCCAGCGCTCTCAGCCTGTCTTCATAGCAGAGGTGCTCCAGCCCTCTCATCGTTTTTGAGGCCCTCCTCTGGACCCACTCCAACAGGTCCGTGTCCTTCTTATGCTGGGGACTCCACCACTGGACCCAGTACTCCAGGTGGGGTCTCACCAGAGGGGAGCAGAGGGGCAGAATCACCTCCCTCGACCTGCTGGCCACACAGGTCTGATGAAGGGTCAATTTAAAGCATAGCCCTATTCTAAGTACGTGCGAGTGGGGCAATTTTATTTGACGGGAGTACTGCTCGTGCATGTGCTGAGTCATTTCCAATGATTTTTTGTTACAAAATGTACTTTTGCCCTATTTTACTCCCAGCAGCTATTTAGAGCCAGCCCAGTGTGGGAGATGGAGGTCTCGCTCCCTATCAGCCTCCCTGGCTGAGCCAAGCGGGCTCCCCATGACAGTGCAGAATTTGTGTTCAGTTTCAGGAAATATAAATTCCTGTAGGTTTCTGGGATATCCTGATTCTGAAAACACCAATTTAAGCAAATTGGCTCCAGTCTGTCTTAAAGACATGTTTGAAATGTGTAATTTTAGCTTTGAAAGGAAGTATTTAGCTAAAGAGTCAGGAACGTATTTCAGATGAAAGGTCTTGTTTCCTCCTCTATTGAAATGAGGCCAATAAAAGTTTGGGAGGAATTTTAAGGAAATTCAGTTAGATTCGCTTGCTGCCTGCTGCAGAACAAGCTACGTCAATTCTGTTTCTTCCCTTCTTAGCCCTGTTGTAGTAAATAACAGAGAAAGTATGTACTTATGAGACTCTTCAGCAATATAATCTTCATTTATTATGGTTGAACACCTTGTATGATTGCAGCAGCGACGGTATCCACAAAAAGTCACCCCATGCCGTTCAAAGTCAGTCTGTGGCTGAGATAAGCAATAAGAAAATAAGGGAACAGGCACTTTAAGAACCTTTGCATGACTTCAGAGGTTTTTCTGAAGTCAAAAGGATTGTGTTAAGAACCAGAAGCGTCATGACTCATATATTCCAAGTCAAAATGCTGGGTGCGCGAAAAGCTGTTCAGTTGTAGGGAGACTGAACTGTGTCTGCTTACAACAGAAGAATAAGACACACAAGAGGAAGCACTTAAATAATTGATGTGCTTTCCTTTTATCTGCATGTAGGAATGACAGGAAATCCATGTAGCTGGCGCTAACGGACAGCATCGGTACGTCGATAATTGCTAATGAGAAAGAAATAGGAGTGCATTTGTCCTGAAGTGACTGCTCTTTCTTTCTTCTCTATCTCCCCGTGTTACAACAGGAAATTAACAGTGTGAATTTTAGAATTCTGTTCGCTAATAGATCATTTTGATAGCGACACTTTCAAATGCCTTTTTTTGGTATGAATCTGGTCCAAAATGAGTGTACGCTCGCTTACATTTAATCTGCAGCCTGACATCTCGGATCCTTTTTTTAATGTCTTCTGTGCTACATTCAAACAACAAAATAAAACTTTGTTTGCATCACATGTTTAATTTTCCATTCCAAGCCGGCAAAAGGGAGCAGCCAACGCTGGAGCTGGACATAAAACAGACATTTTAAAACACACAATGCTTTTATCCTGAAAAACTGCATGACCGTTTCCAGCGTAGGAGCAGGATACTCTTCACTGAATAAAGCTTCTTGTTGAAAAATTATTGGTATATCGACCCATTCATACGCAGCTATTTAATTCAAAGATGGTATTCGGCCGTTCCCTCCGAGTTGCTTGTCCGAGGGAACAATTACGCAGCTGTTCTTGCTACGTTCCTGCATAGGCTGAAAGCAGGCTAAAAAATCCTGGCATTAATTTGCTGGAACTACAAAACTGCAGTTCTCCAGGTTGTTCAGGATGTGGTTTGCAAAAAAAAAAAAAAAAAAAAAAAAGGTTGGGGAAGCAACACATGCGCTTGATGCTCCTATTGTGCTTTGGCTAAACTTATTTATAGCTGCGTGCGTGCGTGCGTACGGGCGGCCCTGGCTTCTAGCCACCTTGCGGTGCTAACGATACCTGTCACTGCAACGACTTTTTGCAGCTTTATTACCCGGCCGCGTTCAAAACCAAGGATTTTCAAAAGGCGATGCCAGCCTCACGGTGCTCATTGGATTCAGCAAAGGGGCACTTCTGCGCTGGTGGACACCAGTCATCATTTCAGAAAGTCTGATGCAGATGTTTTGCAACCCTTTGTATGGAGTTTTTCCTGCTTAAGTTTTAAAGTCTGAACTAGCTAGGAAAAGAGCAATAACCGCAAAGAGAATTATTTGATTTCAAAATGCCTTGGCGGGGAGAGCAAGCTGCCAGCAACCGGTTCACTAAAATTGCTTAATAACCGCGTGGGAGTCCCACCATTTCTATCTCCAGCGCTGGCTTTGGGTGTATTTATATATGTGTACATGCAGGCACACATCTACACGTACGTGAACCAGTGGCTGGAGGGGTTGTTTGTGGCCGGTGTGGGGCAGAGCCGGGGGAGGCAGGGAGAGCCCTCCTGCCCGGGAGCTGGGCTGGAGGCAGGGCCAGCTCCGGCTGGGGGACGCGGGAGGATTATTGGGGGGAACGGAGAGAAACGACACTTTTCTCTGCGTGTGCTGGCACGTTTCCCATCCACGGCCACATCTACACATCGCTTTAACTTTATTTTTCGTCCCTGCCCGTAACAAACTGCTTCCTTCCCTCAAATCACGCATCTCCGGATGCTTTTCTGGAGGAAACTTCCTAGGTCCTCTCAGCAGCGAAGGTAATTGAGATATCAGTAACTCCTGCACACAACATGCCATGCACACTCAGTATCAGTTTCATCATTCATATCAGATGCCAGCTAAATGCTGCCACTGTCACCCTGAAATATCCCACCCTCAACTCAGAGTGCTTAACAAGCAAACCGAGGTCAGGCCCTTCAAACCAAAGCCTGAAAAAGGGGAGCTTTGCTGGTGATCAGAGCGGCCCTTTGGGAAGGGGAGCAGGGAATATTCCTCCCCTCTTTAGACAAGGATAGCGATGGCACAGGGGATTGCGCATGGTGCAGTTCGCTCTGCACCATATACATAATTTATGTTTTTCCACTCTGGTTTTGAGTGTGCGTTTTTGGGCTTGGGGTTGTTTTTGTAAAATGGAAGCAGGTAGAGGAGGAAAAAAAAAAAAAAAACAAACCAAAAAAGCACTGCAGCAGCAGCTTTCTCCTTCTCCAGCCCCACTTTTTAGCCCAGATCCTCGCCTCTGACGCACGGCCTTCGTAGGCCGGTGAAACAGGTGTGCTACACAATATGTGTATGTATATATACGTATATACACGTATGTGAAAAGATAAATGCTTGCCATGGCGAAAGGAAAAAAAAAAAAAAGAAAAAAGATGTTTTCAATGGTCCATCTCTTTATTAGTAAAATGCCTTGGCAGGGAATTACTCAAGCATTTTGACAAGAGTTTCCTTTTGTGCAGACAATCTAGTGAGTGTTTATGATTCCTATAGAAGTTAAAAAGAAACAGCTGAGAATCATGCTTCCTGCTGACGCGCTCTCCTGCTCGGTGAAGTTTGACATATACAGCCATAAGCGCTAGCGAAGGACCCCTTTCCAGATATAGGCAAAACATGTGAGGCATTTATTTTGAAAATAAAGTACATTTCTATTTCCTTTCGGCAAATGAACCCTCCGCATTACATTTATCTGCCCTTGCTGCGTCCGTTACCGTCCGGGAAGGTTTATCAAGGCATGAGCAGGACACGTACGCAGCGCGCCGGGTCCTGCAGGACCCATCCCCAGAAACTCTCCTTCGCGAGCTGGAGAGGACGCACAGCGATACCATCACCTCTCCGGCCACAGATGCTTCAGACCATCTGCCTGAATTACCGAACCCTTCCTCCTATCCAGCCCCTGATGCCTTTAGAGAAAACCCAGGCGTTAACCACCCGCGCCAGCCCTCCGCCACGGACTCGCGAGGAACCGCACCGGGATCCGCAGCGGACGCGGGGAGTTTCTCCTCTCCCTGCGGCGGCTCCGGCTCCCTTCGAAAGCAAGCGGCTTCGCGTGTGACTTCTTTGCAATCTGAGAATGTGAACTAGCCGGCAGGACACCGGGGTAAATATAAATCTGGCGCTTACCCACAGGCAGTCCCTCGCAGTCTGACATCGTGCGAGAAGTCCTCCTCACCGGGGGGCTTAAGGAAAACCGCAGCGGGAAGGCAAGCACGGGTCCTCCTGCGTGCAAAAGCACCGGGTGGGGGTGTGTGTGTGGGGGGGGGAAATATCTAACAATTTACAGCCACCCTTCTCACACACTGTACATCTACCCACCCAGAGAGCTGTAGCAACAGTCCCGTCCCTGCCTTCTCATTATGGGATGTAAAGATAAGAATGTGCTTTTGTGCCAAAAGAGTGTGCTATTGGTGGATAAATTTGTTGTCATCCCTCCCCTTTGCAGAGTTTCCTCTTTAATGTCACAGAGGCACATTACCCTGTCGGAAAGGCCATCGAATATTTATGAAACGGCTTTTAAGAGCTAAGCCGCAAATCCGCGCTGGAGAACCAGGCTAATTGCCGTGCGGTGGGGTTGGCGGTGGGAGCCGCGTTGCCGGGGTGCTCCTGCTGCCCTGGGGGGGGTGGGAGGGGGGGGCAGGTGGTGGGCTGGGGGACACGCTCTGACATCTTGCTCCGTGCCTTCTCTGTCTGCAGGTTAAATAAGCGTCCGAGCAGAAATACGCGCTGCTGAAGAGGGGGCAGGAGCCAGGGTGTTATCTATTTAAGGGGGAAAGAGAAAAAAAACAGATCTTCTGTCTATACTGCAATATCTGAGAAATAGTTTTTGCGACACTGTTACGAAAGGCTGTTTCATGGTATATAATATTACTGTGAGCGCAGATTTCTCTGTAACCTCATGACTTTTGCTTGCTTAGAATATGCCGCTTTAACGCTGCTTTAGTGAAGCATTTTGTGGCTGCTCCTACAACTTATTTTTTTAATCTTTGGAAATGTTTATGTGGGATTTGCTTGGTATGAGCTTTCCAGACCGGTCTAGTCAGCAGAGAGTACCCCTGCACACTGGTGTGTTCGTTAGGCACCTTAACGAAGTGCAAGGGAAGGCTCTGGCAGCGTTTGTGCCATGGGAGGCTCGGCAGGGAGGTGTGCGGGACATGGTGGGTGCCCTCAGCACCTGGGGGGGTTGGTTTGCTCCCCCTTTTTCTCCCAGGAACAGTCAGGAGCAGTCTGGGCTTTATCTGACACAGATCTTTAGTGTCTGAGCCCTTCACAAATGTCCAGGTTTCAGACCCAGAGCTGGTGCAAGGGCTGGGAGGAGAGGGAGGCTCCATGGCGGGGCTCTGGGAAGTGCTTCCAGACCCTGTGGCCAGACACAGCCCCTTGGGAAAATAAGCTGTCGGAGCCCCAGGGGACACCTGTCTTCAAAATGTCTTAAAAAAGGGCTTCGTTTATATGAAGTATACCAGCAACCCAGTGAAAAATCCAGTCTGGTTTTACTTCGGCACTTCAGCCTAAGGACCCCAGGGCTGACTCTGCTGGCGCTACCTGCTTGCTCTCTGAAGAGAAGCCTTTTAGCACCCTGCTGGTTACCCAGCGGCGTAGCTAGCCGTGGATTTGATTCAAGATGTCAGGCCAGTGACTAAGAAGCTAAAATAGCTGCAGATGTAGAGAGTTACATGTTCCTGAATCCATCCCTCAAGTCGCCAGCACGGGCTCAGGCGAGCAGGGCCGGGGGTGTCCCGGGGCTGCTGGGGTCTGCCGGCACCAAGATCTATCGGCATCACTCTGGCAGGGATAGCCCTTGCCAGTGGCTGTCTCTAGGTCTGCTCGTGCGGCAGCACGGGGATATTCACTGGTGTAAGGCTCACCTGGACGGTGGCTCTGGGGACAAACAGAGCTCAGGCTGTGCTCTTCGCCGAAGCGGCCGTACAAGGAGGAGACGTGCAGGGCACCGTGCTCAGGCTCTCCATCCTGCTGCCACCCACAGTCTCGAGGAGCGGTATCCAGCTATTCTAGAAGATAGGGGAGACGTGGAGATGTCTGGTTTTAATCTCAGTGCACATCTGGGAAGGGAAGAAGGCCTAAATCAGACCAGAGGACTTTTCTTCCAGTGCAATTTCACTACAGAAACATATTGCTCCAAAGTGTGTGAACCGAAGCTTTCTTAGCTCAACCCTGTGCAAACACAGGCTCCCGGTGCTGCAAGCATTTATGTGCCAATTTAACTTCAAGCCCCACTGAAGTTCCTGGAACTACTCACAGTCATAAAGTTAAACACATACGTAAGTATTTGCAGGATCAAGGGCTCACCATTCTTACTTGTATTCACGGGGCAAAGAGCTGCAGCTGATTTTGAAGTTACCTCTCACAGCTGTGTGCTGGTGCTTTTCTGCTGAAGGTTAGAGCCCTCCAGCAGAGCTGGACAAGTGCCTGCAGTGAAGGCACGCCAAATCACAGCCTGGTGTCTTAGTTCTAACTCATCTTCAAGAGCTATTTAAGAAATCTATGCCTCAGTCAGCACCATCATGTCGTCCTTGTCCAAGTCAAGGGGTCAACATCTTCTGGAAGAGGGGCAGAGAAGCCAGCAGAGACGATTGAGGGTGGAGGATAAATACATCTTAAACTATTGCAGCAAAGTTGGCAAGAGCTTGTCTGCCAGAGCCATTATTAGGATTTGGCCTTGAGAGAGCTCTTCAGTGAAACACTAAAGCACGAAGCTATCCATGGGGTCAAAAGTTGAACAAATCAAACCTAATTCTTACCATGGTAGTCACAAACATCTTCCTTTGATGAGGACTACTCCAATTAAAAAATTAACTTTGATCCCTGAATACTTTAGTTATAGTTTTTGAGAAGTTATAAGACTTTTTTTTTTCTTTTTTTCTGAGTAAAACTGAGCATTTCTTTTAATTTCCCCTGTTTCTCAGCCTGAAAAGAGCCATGCTTGCTCCTGGAGAAAGGCCAAGCCTGGAAAATTTAAGTCTGAAAGGAGAAAGTTTGGGGAATTTATGAATAAGCCTGGTGTCTGTCACGGCAAAAAGCCAAACATTGAACTAAACAATAAAAGGTGAGAAGTAAAGCACATATTATTTTAGGAGGTATTAAGTGAATGTGGGAAATGTGCTAAATATCTGTCAATAACTGCTCTCGCTTGGGCTTTCCAAGAAACCTGAAGGATGCTTATCCCTCAACACACAGTGAGAACCGGTCATGAATCCATCTGCTTCGGACTACTACTGACAGAGAGTCCTCTGCATAAAATCCATGGCAAATACCATGGGTGGGACAGTAAATGTAATTCATGGAAGTAAGTCACTGAAGTATTTCCTAAAGAAGGTTTGCTCGAACTCATTTGGTCTCCTGTGGGAGACAGTTGCATTGCCCTGATGCATCTTGAAATACTTAAGCCCTTGCTAGAGTGGCCATGTGCCTCCCTGGAGCTTTTCAGGAAGAAATATAAGTGTCCTGTTTGCTGTTTATGCCACAAATCCTGCAGATAACCCAGAGCCTGGACTGTGCAAAGGGCTTTTGAGATACTCAGAACCTGGAGCTGAGCTAATCTTCCTGGGGAAAGATGACATAGTTGGGGAAACCTGGGTTTCACCTACAACAGCCCAAGCACACAGACACCTTAGTGCCTGAATATTGTCACCTACAGCAGTGAGACATGTAGCGGGACTTAGTTTCTAACCTAGATGTTTACACATCCCGTTATGCTCCTGACCTAAGTGCCTAAACCCCTTGGAAAGTCTGGTCTTTAAGATTTTAAGTCCCATGGCGGGGCGGGGGGGGGGGGGGTGGGGTGGTGGTGTCATACTTTTCCCCACAACCTGACGGGCTCAGCCATCTGACCGTGCAAAGAGCCAGAGCCTCCCGACAGCTCCCAGCTGGACCAGGGCTTTTGCTGTTGCTGACTCACCTCTCACTCAGCCACGGATGCAGCCGGTCTCCTCCAAACCTGGTAGGAAAAGCAGAGAGCTGCTGGGAGCTGCTCCAAACCTGGTAGGAAATGCAGGGAGCATCCTCACTGTGGGATCTCAGGCCCTCATGGAAGTTACTGATGGAAGGGCTTTGCTAAGCTCATCACTGCTGTAGGAGCGTGGACGAATTGTTTCCCTTCCCTCTGCCTTTCTCTCTCCTGGCAGAGGGAAATCAGGAGGAGCGAGAATGATTTCTTTAGCTAGCCGAGTCAGATCTGATGATTAAATCTGCAATTTTCCATGAGGTTGAAGCAAGCGCCTTACTGCCCGCTTTGGCAGGCATTTGTATCATCTCCCATCAGCGCGATTTCCACGCAGTTTAAATAGAGAATGGCTGAAATGCGCTTCTCCCTTCTAATTTATGCAAATTCCCTTGGGATTTTTCCTGCCATGTGAAGAGATTTCTGCCTGTTGGGTACGGGAGGATTCGCAGCCTGGGCAGGGGGAGGGGAGGGATAGGGAGGGTTAGGAGAGAAACTGCAGGCTGATATAAGCAGGCTGGCATCAGGATGTGGGTGACCTTCTCTCAGAGCACTGAGGAGCCCAAAACACAGTCCTGCAGGCTGGGACAGTCCTGGACCAAAACCCATGCTTGGATGAGTGAAATATTCCCGCCAGCACAGACAGACAAGATGAATATATTCAGAAGTTGCTTTAGGTATTTTGCTCCTGCTGCTGCTTTTCCCCAGGAGTCAGGGTTAGGGGTTAATTGTCAAAGACTGGTTTTCCTCCTCTGAATTGCCCTGCGGCTGGTGGGGAGAGCATGGACCTTTCTGTCCTCTAGTGTAAGGGGTAAAATTAATTGAATTGCACCCAGATAACAGGGCCCAAGAACAGGGCCATGAAGATGATAAGAGGGCTGGAGCACCTCTGCTGTGAGGACAGGCTGAGAGAGCTGGGGCTGTTCAGCCTGGAGAAGAGAAGGCTCCGGGGAGACCTTATGTAGGCCTTCCATTATCTGAGGGGGTCTACAGGAAAGATGGGGGGGGACATTTTACAAGGGTGTGTAGCGATAGGATGAGGGGTAATGGGTTCAAACGGAAAGAGGGGAGATTTAGATTAGATATTAGGAAGAAATTCTTTACTGGGAGGGTGGTGAGGCACTGGAACAGGTTGCCCAGGGAAGCTGTGGATGCCCCATCCCTGGAAGTGTTCAAGGCCAGGCTGGATGGGGCTTTGAGCAGCCTGGTCTAGTGGGAGGTGTCCCTGCCCAGGGCAGGGGGTTGGAACGAGATGGTCTTTAAGGTCCCTTCCAACCCAAACCATTCTATGATTCTATAATAAAGTGCAGGGATGCAAGAGGGGATCATGCTGGCCAGCCACCACCCACTCCACTGCTGGCCCCACATCTCCTGAGTCACTGGCAGGGCCTCGGTGCGGTCCTGGCCGTACCTATGGGACCAGCGGGCCAAATCCAGGGTCCGTGGGATGCTGTGCCATGTGCACATGCACCAGAGAAATTACTCCAGATGGGCCTGAACCTCCGCAAGGCAATCCGCAGTTTCCTCAGGTTGCCCTGAGGAAAGCAACCAGGCTTGGACTAGAAGTCAAGCACCCAGCAAGTCCCAACAATTGGGGTTTTACTTCGTTATTGTTTTCCGGCACATTCTGTTCACATTTCGACTTGATGGACGGGGCGAGCAGTAACGCAATCACAAGAGAAGCTGAGGCACTGACAGGATCTCACACGGGTGCAGCCAGTGAAGGGAAAGCGAGTGAAAAAAGGCAAGATGCAGCTGACAGCGAAAGCAGTCCTCTGGAAACGACAAATACAAAAGTGATAGCAACCCCCCAGAATAACTAGGTATATCATCATTTTGCACAAATCTGTATTTTTTTAAATTTTATTAAGATTTTCACTAGTAACAACTGAATCTGAGCTTCGTATTCTAGAAAGGAAACGTCTCCATCATCTCCCCTCGTGTCACCCCAGAGAGAAGATTAGAAGATTAACTATGTCAGGTGACGCCAGTCCAACGGCAGGGAAAATAATTTTGCACATTCAAAGAGAAAATGGGGGAGAAATTCCAGCCATCTCCAAGAAATGTGAACCTGACCAGTGATAATTGCCGGCTCGCAGAGAAAACATTTTATGCAAACCTGCAGATATACAGTAAATAAAATAAGAAGATCAAAGACTTGGAAGGGTGTTTATCTTAAAGAGGGAATGAGTGGATAGTCTGAATCTTAGTGGCATTTTAGTCTCATCTAATTTACACGCACATGCATTCTCTGGGGAGGTGTTATGAAAGGCTGTTGAAATTATGATGTGAGGAAACCAAAAAACTACATCCGAGAGACAAATTGGCATCTGAGCTGTCGCAGTTGTCACTGGCAATGTCTCCTGACCCACAGGGTACCAAAACGAGCCTGCCCTAGAGCTCAAGTGAGATGCATCTACGCAAGGATGGAGAGAAGGTGAGCACGACAGTGTGAGCCCAGTTTCGGCAGCTGCTGACAAACTCAAATGGCCCTTTGCTGGCAGGAGTCACCCAGCACAAGGGCACCGAGGCTGAAGCTGTTTTCCCATCGATAAGTGGTAGATTTCCATGCACAGCTGCAATTAGTGTTAACGGGATTTCCCTCTGCAAATGTTCCAGGTGTTGCTGAATAGTCTCCCGGTGAACACAAAAAGCCAAGAGAAATTATGTGATTCAATCAGATCTTGCCGCTTCTGGTTTTAATGTTTTTATTCCTGTTTATTTCAGTGGGGTTAAGACCGAGTCTTGCACAGCTGAGGGTAGGTGCATTAGCTCTGCACAGATCTGGTGGAAAAAAAAGTGTCGAGCCCTGAGTGTAAATATTGCGGTATCAAGTGGTGGGTTTGAGGAGAAGGTGAGAGTTTTGCAAACCTGACTTGACAGCTGCAAAAATAACACTCAGGCAAACAGATGGTCTCTGCAATGAGGGAAGTCTTGAAAAGATTCACAAATTAATGAGCTCTGCCAGGTTTTTAGTGGTTCCTACCAAAATTCCTATAAATCAGCCTAACTGGGCAGGGAGGTGGAGATGAGAAGAATCAATAACTTGCCTAGACAGCTTGTATATCCAAGGTTAGCTGCCAAAGGCTTCAGAGCTGGAAAATCCCAAGAGGAATTATGTAGGCGCAGTATTGTCCTTTCGGAAGGCAAAACCACAGCGTCCGTCATGTACTATCAGTGCTCTGGGGACTAATTGCAGCCCTCCGTGATCAAGGACATTGGTTTGGTGGTAAAGGAAGGTGAGGTGTCAGACACTCTGAATTATTGGCTCATCCTGGGAACACTGAAATGTGTTTTGAGGGAGTGAAAGCCCCCTCCTCCCACCGCAGGTCAGAGGGAGACCACACCTTCACCTACCTTCAGTCGTTATTAAAACCCGGCCCAGATAGCAAATTACCAACACGGAGTATTTACAACAGCCAAACCTTCAAACAAATGACATCTCATTTCCATTCTCAGCTCCAAGGCTCTCTCCCTGCTCAGTGCTATGTCAAGCATAGCAAGATGCTTTCACCGAGCTGAAAATATGACATTAACATTTTTACTGGCCAAGGTTAGCCATAACAGGTAACCAAAAGATCGGGGTTTCATCCCAAACTTGGAACGGGAGCAAACTCTGCTTTTTGGGAATGACCAGCAGCAGAAAGAGAGCACCAGAGAGATCTGATAAACCTCCAGCTGATCTTCTCTACCAAAGCAACTGCTGTCTCCACAACGCTGAGCGAAGGTCTGCCGTGCTTGGAGACAGAATTAATTAAGGAATTGCTAATGGAATCAGAGCTGAACAGCGGGGGAAATTATTCATCAGGGTATCTGTGAAGTTTGTAACGTGGTACACTTTACAACCCACTTTCAATTTGCATCTTTGCAAACATTCGTCACTGGTGTTTGACAGCGGGAATGATCTGGGAGGAGTTTTCATTCTTAGTCGTTTGGAGCTGCCTCCGTCTTACAATAAACACGGTCACAATTAACGGAAGCGGTGACCTTGTTGGCAATTTCTGCAAAGAGGACAAGACTCCTTGGGAATAGCAAATAAAGCAGATTATTACCACGTACGTGACCTCTGTAAGTCACGTTGGGGGTGAGGCATGTCACCGGGGCAGAACTAAAGCTCGCGGGTGACCGCTTTCGTAGCGCATAAGCAGTATTTCCAAGCAGTTCTCATTGAAAACACGGTTGGATTTGTTTTAGTTTCTCCGATATTGGTGTTTTTCACTACACACACCTCCAGCTGCCTCAAGGAGAAATTCAAGACCGCCTTGGTGTGGTCAGTCTCAGCTACGGGAGTGGGAATCCTGGGCACAGCGGGGACCGCAGCACCTCGGTGCCGAGCCAGGCAGTGCAGGGTGACAGGCACTCGGAGCCCCGGGGGGATCGAAGTCCCCCCCTGCCAGCACAGAGAGCAGGAAATCCTGGAAGGGGGAGAAGTGTCTTTCCTAGGGTCACCCTGTGAGTCCTGGGCAGGGGACCCTGGTCCCTGCTCCACAGTGGGCAAGTGTCAAACAGGAGAATTCCCTAAACCAGGCTGTCAAATTGGAGTGCTGCTCGCAAACAGGAAAGTCTCAACAAAGCTGATTTGCTTGTTGTTATCAAAAAAAAGGGAAGAGAAAAAAAAAAAAGTCTGTGTTTCCATTCAATGCTCATGAAAAACAAGAGAAACTTTATTTTTCTTTCTTATTAAAAGTCTCAATGGATGGAAAAAAATCTTTTTGTGTTGCAGTCTGATGGCGCTCCTGGCACTGATGGGCTTTTGGTTAGGAAGAGCTGCTGCAGGACTGCTGGAAAAGGGGCTTTAAGTCTGTGACACCCTTTCACTTGACCGAAACTCAGTGTACTGAAGTGATGGAGCTGGTCCAGGAGAGCCCTTTGTACACCCACCAGCCTGGCTGCGCTGGCTGCATCGCCACAGACCTTTGGGACTTCCTTGGTGTCCACCTGGCCAGGGTTGCTCTCTGGTGAGCTGCGGTCACTTCTGCCACTGAAATATCTTACATCCATCCTCGAGATACTCAATAGTCGGGCAGCAAATGCTCCTTTCAATATAGGAGGTAGCGTCCCAGCCTGCCTGGGTGGCTGGAGGCATTTGGAAAGCACAAATCAAAAGTTTTATGCTTTAAAATTGTAGGGACAAGCTTCCTCGCAATTTCCTAATTTGATGCGTGAAGCTGCTTCTTCCTTTTCACTCTCCAATTCTCACCCAGGGCTAATGTGGGGAATTAGTTTCTCCTGCTGCCGTTTTTGCACCCAGGCACCGGACCCTCACTGGAGCGGAGCATTTCAGGAAGTCCTGGCATTTTCACATGCAGTTTAACACACCCAAAAGGTCCCATCTCAGGGCAGAGCCAGGGTTGCCGCTGCCTCTCGACATCCCCTGGGGCTGCCTCTTGCAGTTCTCAGGGATGCCTTGTCCGCACTGTGCCTTCCCTCTCCTTCGGCACAAACCCAAGCTAGTGTTCCTGCTGTATCCTGCACCCGTTCCTCACCTATCGCTTTATTAATCCGCAGAAATGACATGAATTAGTCGTTGCAGGTGAACGCTTGCCTCTGAAACCCTGGGATACAGCTAAACAACAGGGCCTGCGGGTAAAACCGTCGTGCAGAGCAGAGTCAGATGTGCTGAAGCACCATCCCCGGGCCACCACTGCAGCAGCTAATGTGGACTCATCAGGGACCCCACCATTCTTCGAGTACGGTATCAGTGCATAGTTAGTCACGTTTTATTACAAAATTATACTTAAAAGTTACAAAACCTTATTAACGAGGAGATATTAAACTTGCATTGAACAGACCAGAGAAGCCCAAAGGCTGAAGAGCTGAAAATTAAACCACCAGTGATTATTTTTTTTTCTTTTAATTTAGAAAGCAGTAGAAGCCTAAGAGAAATCTGTCTCGCAGCAGGGCCCACATCTAAGGAAATTCCACGTATGGTCAAATGTCAAGTTGTTTCTTTTGCAAAGGGCAATGAGGCAATTGTATTTCCATTTGGAGAGAAGTTTTTTCCTTCGAGATGAGCTTTTCAGCAGGGGAAGGGGCAGGAGAGAAAGCAAAGTACTATGTATTTAGAAACCCAGCTGCTCTTTTTTAAAAGGTTACGGCTCCTTTCCCTGCTCCTCCCCGTGGGCACAGCCTGGCCAGCCACCCCTTCACCACCCATCCTCCCTTCCTAAGGTCTCCCTCCTTCTTCTGGGAGGCTCCTTGGACTAAAGGGAGCCCTTGGAAAGGCACACACTGCTCACACTGAAATAACTGAGGCTGCCATCCACCTATCTACAGGCAGAATTTGGCTCTCTGCTTTCTTGCCAAGTTAATGTTCCTTTTCATAGAATCGTAGAATTTTCTAGGTTGGAAGGGACCTTTCAGATCATTGAGTCCAACCACCAACTTAACACTGACAAAAAGCCACCACTAAACCATATCCCTAAGCACCACGTCTACCCATCTTTTACAAGTGACGATACCACCACTTTCCTTGGCAAGCTATTCCAATGTTTGATAACCCTTTTGGTGTAGAAATTTTTCCTAATATCCAGTCTAAACCTCCTCTGGTGCAACTTGAGGCCGTTTCCTCTTGTCCTATCACCTGTTACTTGGGAGAAGAGACCGACCCCCACCTCGCTAAAACCTCCTTTCAGGGAGTTGCGGAGAGCAATAAGGTCTCCCCTCCGCCTTCTTTTATCACTGTTTCCTCAAGAAAATTTATTACTACACTCCCTTAGGTAATAAATCCTCAACCCACTGGCTAGTCCCAAGCAACGTTGAGGTCTGAAGGGTGTTGAAGTTCCTGCAGTCCCCAGAAAATATGTGGGACTCGGCCAAAAGGGAGAGGTTGGACTAGTTTAAGGCTGCCTGACTAGACACAGGCTGGCACTGTGAACCACAGCCAGTGTGCGTGGCGAGGACAGCCATGGGCACACACAGAGCCCCAGAGCTGGCCCACATGTGCCACCTCCATCCCTGCCAGTGGCACGGTCGGGGTTACAGGGACGTAGGATGAAGGTGGGGATCCGAAAGGGAAAGCCGGGGTGTCAGGCAGTACCGCAGCGGGGGCTGCTGGAGCAGCGGAGGGAGGCTGCTGTAGTGTGGTGGGGATGCTAGAGATAACTTGAGGGGAAAATGGGCATCGCTGCAGCTAGAAAAAGAAGGAGGACAAAACATTCACATCAAGCCAGTGCTGGGCAGCGTGGGTCCAGTCCTGTCCCCGCAGGCAGCCTGCCCAGGGCCCGCTGCCCACCCGCTCCCTGCACCCAGCAGGGCTGTGCTCGGCCTCAAACCCTCCATGTAGGGCTCAGCCCTTCCAGGAGGAAGCTGAAAACACATCTCTTTGTTTCTGGAAGTCATCTTTGTCTCCTTCACCTTCCTCCCTGACCTTCCTGCCTCCACCGCCCACCCCCGCCGTGCTGCCCAGAGGCGGGAGGTGCAGCTTTCCCAGCTGCAAATCCTCCTCCCTGGCCATTTCACGGCTTTGCCAGGTCCCCACCGGCCTCACTGGAGAGCCCCCAGATCTCCCCGGTCTCCTTTCCATTTCTCCCGCTCGCTGCTATTTATTGCTCGGCGGTATTCAGGGGAGGAATGCAGCCTGTCCCGGGGAAAGGGCTGCTGCCGCCGGGACTCAGCGGGCTAAGTTTAGCCCCTGGCCCTGCCAGGGATCACCTCCGTGACACCAATCAAAAGATTAAATTTCTCCCTGCCTCAGTTTCCCTCTGTGGATAGCTAATTTTCCCTTTGTGGCCTGTCTGGGGCAGGAGCTGCTTTATGCCGCTTGTTCACACTGTGCCTATGGCTGGAGCTCCTGTCCCCACCGAGGTCTCGGTGTACTTCTATAATTAGTACACTCGCGTTGTTGTTTTCATTAAAGGTCTTGTTACGCTTTCGATACGAAACACAAAAATACTAGCTGGGGCTGAATTATAATTCTTCATGTTAAGCCTTTTTATTTCGCATGGAGCTCCCTTTAAGATGTCGTTCCCCAACAAATAAAATGAGCCTGGGGTTGCTTTCGCAGTTCTAGCTACTGATGTGAGCGCCGACGTGGCCACAGACAGTCTGTCGGTCTTCCTTCCCGTAGGTTCCCCGGGAAGAAGTCAACTTTTGGAGATGTAACCAGAGCTACCGTCGGTGTTTTGGGAATGAAATGACAACAGCCTATGAGCAACAAGCAAATAAAACTTGCTACGTACCAGCCGAAGATTTGGCTTGATGCCGTCTCTTTAAAAAATCGCTCGAACAACACATTAAAGAGCAAACCCCTTCCATCACATACATATTTCATCTGCACCTTGGAACTGTAATTAATGGCACAGGAGGCTTCGTTTGACAAGCTGTCCTCAGGGCAGACTTTTTACTTCTATCTACATCAACAGCGCTCGTTGCTACTGTTTCCCCTTGGCAAAACTCCTCCTCCGCTTCACCCCGCTCCTTAGCGGGGAGGCCAGCAGATGTGGGGCCGATCCATGTTTCTCTCGCCATTGATGAATACTTCCCTTCAATACAATGGGACTAAAGAGAATAATTTTTCAAAAGTGGAAGGAGACGCACTGGGACGCGCACACCGGGAGGCGAAGAGAAAACTCCTGTTTGTAAAGCCTGCCTGCTGTGTGAAATCACCAACGCTAATTCAAACTGAATGCGATCGAAATTAAACACCATGGGCCAAATTAGCCCCCGGTACGGCACCAGTAACCCAAAGGCAGATGATGTGATTTCACTGAATTTAGGCCAGGAGCGAATTTGACCCACAGCATTACGTGGCATCTAACAGTACGGCCAGGAAACCCGAAATACATCACACACAGCTGAACGCGGGTGTTCTGGTTGTGGCTGCAACTCCTTGTTAGCTCTTGAGCCCTTGGCATCCCCCATAAATAATTCCAGTGGTCATTTACCTCCATCCTTTTCATAACGCTGGTGGTCATTTACCTTCAACTTTATGAAAAGGTTACGGAGGCTCTCCGAAAATGCAAGGAGCAATGAAGCAATTGGGTTTAGGTACCTACTAAATGTTGGATGAGCTGTGTTTTTTTCTAACCAATCGGGAAAAAAAAAACAAAACCCAAAACAAACAATAAACAAAACCAAAACAAAAAAAAACCAAAAGAAAACAAAACAAAAACCAAAACCAAAAGAAAATAACACAAAAGCCAAAACCAAAAAAAAAAAAAAAAGAAGAAGAGTGGTAACCTTTATGCAAGATCTGCCCGATGTAACACACGCTCATACGATGTGTACTGAATCCATCACAAAGCAAATCACCTTGCAGCAGGGTGGAGATGCACAGACAGCGCCAGGAAGAAGCGAGGTGATATGAACCATAGGATCCCAAAGGCTTTCAGACATCGCGTTACGGATATTAGGCTATGAGCAAGGAAAGAATTTAGGTTTCGCTCCCTCCTTGGGCTTTGTAGCATGTAAAAGCTGAGGCTGCCGAACCCGTTTTCTCTGTCCGAGGGTTTCTCTGTGCCAGCAGCCCTCGGCAGGGACACGTGCCATGGTGGCAGGGACCGTTCCCAGCCTGTTTGCAGGCTCTGCTCCTGCTCATCCAGGGGCTGGCCACCCCCTGCGCCGGCAGCTCTGAAGTCAGTGGGAGCTTTGCCATCAGCTCTCAGGGCATCGGGGCAATACCCAGTAGCAGGTAAAATGTACAGCTTCGTTATAGACCTTGCACATGCCCCTGCGCCCTTTTAATCCCCAAAAGCAGAATTGCGTGTTTGGTGTTCTGGCTCTAAGGTTTACCCTGCGGATCATCTGCATTTGCTCTGTGTTGAATGATTTCATCTGGAATCCGGCAATAGCTAACACCGCTAGCTCTTCTTAGCAGTGATCCAGATTTATAAAATCTCAGAGGTGGGATGGCTCTGCAAACTCAATCTATTGGGTGACGTTTTACAAAACCACAGCCAAAACTTGGCTTTTTGTCTGGCTCTGCTTCTAGGTTGCATCTGGGTTTAATTTGGCTTTTGGATCTTCCAAGCAAGGATTTCATTCATTTGGGTAATTTATCTACAGCTTGTTATCCATTACCTACATCTCTCTCGCTATATAACATAATACTGCAAAATACTGCTTCATGCTTCTATCTACAGCCCTAGAAATAGTCCTTTTATGGGTAGCATCATTGAGTTGATCAGTATTAGGTGTTGCAAGATTGGCAATACACAAGAATGAGGGAAACCATCAGACCTTGAGATTCTGAGACTCATATAGATACTTTATGTTTCCAAAATGACTCCCAAAACACGGGCACTAATACAGCTCTATGGTGAGGTGGCCCAGGTTATCAAATCTGTGATGAAGGGCACATAAAGGAGACAGACACCATGATATTGGACACGGAGGTCTTAGGGGACAGAGAAACAAGACAATAGAAACCCATTATTTCAAGATAGAAAAGGCCCTTTGGGCTCGGTACCCAAAAGCTGCAAGGACTAACAGATTCGTCATTCTGGTTGACCACCTCGTGCTGGCAGGAAGGGAAGATGTAGGAAAATAACGAACCGGAGGCAGCTGCAAGCTATAAATGTATAAAACCAGTGGGTGCTGGCTCTGGTGAGCCCAGGGATGCTGGCCTTGCGGCCGGAGAGGCACGTGGGTCCCTTGCAAGGCGCACAGAGGGAAAGAGGCCCCTTGGACTGGGCTGGAGCCTGGAGCGAGCCCAGGCGCTGCCATGGCCTCCCCAGGGTTGGCACCATGGAGTGATTTAGGTGCCACATCTGCTTCTGGGCGGGCTGGAGGTGCTCAGACCCTGAAGTATGCTGCCCACTGGAGGGAGCTGGAAAGGAGACCCAGCCAAACCAGGTCCTTTTGCCTGGACTGGCCCTTTGGAAGGTGAGTTATTCCTTTGCAACCATGCAGTAGGATCTGAGCATCTCTGTGAATGCAGTGTCACACGTGAAGTTGTCACAGCCTTGCGAGGATGAAGTGGGAGAGGAAGGGCCAGGACCCACATTCCTGGTGGCACCACAGCCCCGTGCGACCTTCTGGAGGACATTCACCGTTCAGCCCAACAGTGCTGCAACAGGGGCTGCCAAAATGGCAGGACAAGAGCTGGATCCGCTCTTCTGGTGGCTGCCAGTGCCCGTGGATCTGGTGACAGGGCTCAGTTGTCTCCACGTGGGGACCGGGTTTCCCTCCCTGTCCCCCCCTCCTCGCTGCGCTCACCCCACCTGCAGCACATGCCACCACGTGCTCCTGCTCCGTCCCTCTGTCACAGCGCTGGAAAAGAAGAACAGCAATGTCGGGTGTGATTAAAGATAATGAGCTGCTGATTAGCGCTGGAGAACACAACTGAAAACATTTCATTTCAATTGCCTTTCTTGTTGAGTTAATTAAAATAAAACACAAAGCTTCTCAGCTGTATTACCATGCCTGCTTGGCTCCAAGCACTTCCACTGAACAGGTTTGCAATTAATATTTGTGTTGACTTCCACCTGGCATTAGCATAACAAAAGAGACTAATAGCACCTTTCAGATGATTCCCAGTGAGGTAGCTGCTGTTTGGACCCGCATGGATGTGCTGCTGGGATGCTTGGGCTGCAGGGAAGGTGCAACAGCAGCCCTTCTCCCCAAGCCCAAGACTTGAAGCAACGCTATGGGGAAATGTCCACTGGCCACCTGCTCTATGGTATTTATGTTGAGCTTTATACAGTGCTTTAATATCTGTCAGCTGCTTGACGAGATTTTGTTCAGGAGGTCTGTGAAAACTTTGGCTGTGGCATTAGGGAGAGCATTTTTGACCCCAGGCTGATGGTTCGGGAAGCTCAGGGTCGTGTTTTAGTCTGAGAGCAGCACCGCAATCAGCAAGGCCATGAAAGCAGAAATAAATATGCGTATTTTTCAGATGCGCCGTTTCCCCCATGTACGCTCCGGGTTTATAAACCGCTCATGAAGCCCGTGGATGTATATGACTGCCCTCTCCTGGGAGACGATGGAGTTGCCAGTGCATTCTTCCAGCCACCTGGACCTCAGACCTACAGAAACGACACTTTTCACTATTTTAGAGTTATACCACGTATATCATACATATAGAACACACATCTGTTATGTATATACTATTTATATAACACAGAAATATAATCTATATGTTATGTATATAATATACACAGGCAAACATATACATGAGCCAAAGGTGCATAGACCTGAATTTCCTCCAATTCAATTGTTATAATTGATTTACCTCTTCTTCATGCAGTAGTTTATAAATATACCTGCTCTTTTTTTTTTTTTTTTTTTTGGCTACCAATATTATTATCTTACTGGACTTACTGAAAAGCATTTTAGTAACCCTGGTGCAGGTACACCCGTCTCTAAGCTACATTCCCCCTCTCCCCTGTACATTAAGCGTAGCGATGACTGTACTGAGTTTAAATGAAGGATACACACGGATTTCTTGTGCTTTTGCAAATTGCCACCTATTTTTTTAGCAGTTTCAGCACAAAGCATAAATAAAATTTGACTGTCTGTAAAGAATTAAGTGATTAATACAGGGGGGTTTAACCAAACCCAAATGTAATGTTTTGATAAATGCAAATTGAGTGGGGAAAATTGTATTACTTTCTGTATAAATTCACTTTTGAAGGATCCCTTACAGCCAGGTGGTAACAGATCACCAAGAGCGGCAAAGTTTCACTCTGTCATTACAAAGCATTATTGCTTTCTGCGGATATGAGCTTTTCTTCTGGGCAACTCGGGAAGCTCCCATCTGGAATTTTCTATTTACCAAGGCAGATTTCAGGTGCAGCCCGTAGCACAAAGCTCCATCCTGGCTGAAGCGGCTGCCTGGGCTGTAGGAACCTCTCCTGGCAGAGGCTCGGTGGGGGCTGCTGCAGCTCAGCATCCCGCTCGCCGGTCACCGACGCTGCACTGGCCGATGTGGGTCTGCAATACAGTGTCAAGGAATAGATGTAACCGCTTCCCACCTTCCAACAGGCCTGGTATCGAGCGACGGAGGAGCCAGGGTGAAGCACCGCTCGCTTACCCACAGCCGCAGAGCAGAAAGGTTGGGTTTATGCCTCGGCTCACAATGTCTGGCCTTCTTTTTCCTACCCCACGAAAACGTCTGCCGTTGCTAATTAGTCTCCGGTGTGGGAAAGAGGATGTGTAGTTAATCATTTAAGAAGCTCGTTAGATTTGCCCCATATTCACTATTACATTTTCTGAGGTCTTTATGCGCCTGCGAGTGTCTTACAACGCCTTGGGAACAGGTTGGCATCTCTCAATAACGCTGGGGGAAGTAATAAAACTAATCAAATTCATGATCCCTGCTTTACGTTGGTATTATTTCACTAATTTTAACAGCCTCCCTTGACATATGCAGGTATAAGGGAATTCCAGACACCTGCTTTGCTATTTCTGGAAGCTGACTTCAATCCAGAAAGGTAAGAAAAGCATCTGGGTGTTTATTTAAATATTCTTTTTTTTTCACCCTTCCCAAATTATTTTACAATAATTCATTTTAAGGCATTTTTACTGAAGGAAGAACCTAAAGAACCTTAAAGATTTGCTTTAATAGAAAAGGAGTGGCATATTTTAAAATTCCTACCAGAAAGCATTTAATTCAATGAGAATTAGGGGCCTGGCTGCGTCTTAGGTTTACACATGGTTATAAAAAATTGGCGTTGGTACTAGGGGGACTACCACAAGGTCAAATTCACTAGAAGAGGCAGGGATGAGCTGCGATGCTGGCATCAGTCATTCCCTGTTAAGAGAGGAAGGGATGCTGCAAGCCATGGGATGAAACAGCGGATGCAGCCCTTTCCCCTGCTTCCACCCACTCCGTGGCTGTGCCGGGAAAGTGTGGGTAGATGGTGTGAGCATCGGTGAGTCAGGAAGGCGCAGGCCACCACGGTCACGCTCTGAGAGCCTGATGGATGTGTTACTTAGGGCTTTTCCCTATTTTAGTCATCCTCACAGAAAAAAAAAGAAACCAAACAAACCAACTCCCCACTGTATGGAAATGTTCTAAGTGGAATATTTTAAGCAAAGGAGCCTGTGTAACGGTGTCAGCTCATGGGGTCACATCAGGGATGGTTGGTCAAGGTCACAGGGGAGCGATTGCCATAGTCACCCATGCTGATGGCCAGCTTTTCCCCCTGCAGGCCCAGAAAGACTGAAAAACGTCCCATGCCCTACCAAACTGGTGAAAAAGCCAGTGCTAAGTGACGAACACGCCGGGTTGTTCAAGTCTCTTGCCAAATCAGGCTGATCTTTCATGCAGATGCAGATGGTCGTCAATAAAAACAGCATTCCGCTGTGGGTGTGAGGAGCTGCTCTCCAAAGAGATGCTGGAGTGAGACGGAAATGGAGCAGTCGCCTCTTCCGGGCAGTATCACCGGAATCAGCAGGGAAAAAAGTGAACAACGGGTAGAAATGCACAGCAAGAGCGAAACAGGAGAGCAGACAGATGTAAGCTCATTAAGGGTGGAGATGTTGGCCTGCTGGGAAATTATTGTCCACTTTGTGTCTTGATATTGGAAAGAAATTAACTAAAAGAGCCAAGGCAGTTTTAGCACTTGAGCTACTTAATTATGCCTTTTAAAGTTGTCTTTGAAGCCACAGAGCAAAGGATGAATGAAACGCTCTCTGAAGGTCCTTATTAGTCATTCCCGTCTCTAATGGCAATAATAATTACATCTTCCTACATCGGAAGGAGCGTTCCTAGTGAATCCCTATACTCCTTGATAGCATTTCCAGCAGGGCAGGCTGAGATAATGATGTTGGTAATTAGAGCTCCGGCTGCAGGGCACAAGAGCCACTGAGGTCAGCCACGAACGTCCCTCCTGGGCAGAGCATCCCAGCTTCATCTCTAGAGGCTTAAGCCAGATGTGAAAATCCTGGGATTGAGGAAAAGTCCAGCTCAAACGGTTTGACTCCCGCTCCTCTGTGTGTGGACTCCAAGGGAATTTCCTTCCTTATTGGTGGCCGCAGGCAGAACAGCAGATGAGACCTTTGTTAAATTTTAACCACTAGAAAACATCATTATCATCCTTCAGTTTATCCTCCTGCAGAACAAGCTGCGTGACCTACAACACGCTAATTCTGAATATCCTGACTCTATTAAACGTTGAAAACTCATGGCCCACAGCCAAAAAAATAAAAAAAACCCAGACCCATAAAAAGGCAGTGGTGTCTCAGCGGCACTTTTGTGCCACTGATGTTTCATCTGGCGTTTGGCAAAGCAAAACTGCCCCAGAACCCGCATCCCGCGAGCGCCTGCAGATGTGACAGCAGCAGCTCTGGCGAGGCGGTGCGCAGGCAGTGGCAGACTGCAATGGGACTTTCCCTGGCAGCACCTGACACGGGCAGGAATAATGAAAGGGCTCATTAATCATTTCCAGAGCTGCTGTTCCTGGGGATTCATCGGTATTGGAGACTCAGGCTGAAGTCTTTCTCTTTTGGTCCCACTGAGCACTTGGTTTTTGCGCTTGGCAAGGTCACGCTGTCCCTGGGATGGGGAAAGTCTCATTGGGAAGAGGGAGGAGGTTTTGCAGCCCACAGCTCAGGCACTTTGGCACCCCTGCCTTAGCCCTCAAATCACAGCTTTGGTCTGAGGACAGACAGGCTGTGAACACAAAGGGATGCACACTTTTCAAATAACAGAAGGAAATGTGAAAGGAAGTAAAAAACCAACCAAACAAATAAAAAAACCCCACCCCAAAAAGAAAACATGTTTAAAAATGCAAAAAATGCCACTGTCCCTCCATCCACCTCTCAGCACTCTGTTTCCTCAGTGCACCCCTCTCTACTGCCCTCGCAGCACCCCATCTCCCTTCCTCTCTCCATCACCCACCCCTCTTCTTCACCCCCAGGGCAGGACACGACTCCCAAGGCCCCGCAGGACCCCCCAGCTCTGCCTCAGCCCTCTTTCACACACAGCCGCCTTTCACACACAGCCCCCACTGCCCTGGCCTGTGCTACCTCAGCAACCCTGCCTGCTCTGCCTGCCTCCCCTGACTGCTCTGCCTGCCTGCCCTGCCTTTTCCAATGGCACTGGTGGATGAAAAGCTGGACATGACCCGGCAATCTGCGCTCATAGCCCTGAAAGTCAACCATGTCCTGGGCTACATCAGAAGCGTGGCCAGCAGGTCGAGGGAGGTGATTCTGCCCCTCTGCTCTGCTCTGGTGAGACCCCACCTGGAGTACTGTGTCCAGCTCTGGACCCCCAGCACAAGAAGGACATGGACCTTTTGGACCAAGTCCAGAGGAGGGCCATGAAGATCATCAGAGGGCGGGAGCACCTCAACGGTGAGGACAGGCTGAGAGAGTTGGGGTTGTTCAGTCTGGAGAAGAGAAGGCTCTGGGGAGACCTTATAGCCCCTTCCAGCACCTAAAGAGGACCTACAGGAAAGATGGGGACAAACTTCTTAGCAGGGCCTCTTGCGATAGGACAAGGGGTAATGGCTTTAAACTAAAAGAGGGCAGATTTAGACTAGATAGAAGGAAGAAATTCTTTACGCTGAGGGTGGTGAAACACTGGCCCAGGTTGCCCAGAGAGGTGGGAGATGCCCCATTCCTGGACACATTCCAGGTCAGGTTGGAGGGGGCTCTGAGCAACCTGCTCTAGCTGAAGGTGTCCCTGCTCATTGCAGGGGGGTTGGACTAGGTGGCCTTTAAAGGTCCCTTCCCACCCAAACCACCCTGCGGTGCTGCGCTGAGGGCTGTGCTCCGCCTGCACCGGCCGCTGCCGGCCACAGGAGGGGATCGCTGCCGCACGCAGCTCCTCGGCACGGCCGGGACGGCGCCCAAAGCCCTTCGCCGCGGTGGGGGCACGGCCGGAGGCTGCGGCTGCGCCCCCCGGACCCCCCCGGGAAGGTTGGTGCAGGGGAAAGGGGGATGCGGACCCCCCCCCAGATCCGTGATAGCACATCGGTAAGGATGCTAACAGCTTAATCATGTGTAAATGATCTTAATAAATGCAGGGAACCCGCCGCTATTATTCCGAGCAAGAGGAGTGTGTGTAATCAGATCAGCGGTGTGTGTCATACATAGCATGAGACTATTAGCGAGTTAAATGTTTCAGATGCCCAAACACGCAGCAAAGTCAATCACGGCGTCTAGAGCTTGCTGTGTTTGTGATAATGCATGCAGGACAGGGGAAGGGAAAATGTGCTGTGATTTCATGCTCCCGGAGCACTTATCCAGCCAAGACTCTTCTCTGTAGAACCAAAAAAAAAAAAAATGTTTCATCGTTATGTCCTATTTTTGGTAGGCATTTCTAGATGCTTGGTTTCCACCTACAGTTTTCCATCCACAGTTTATGCTCAGGCGTAGTGTGTCTGCTCTGATTACTGCCCGGTTGTAGGCACATGTCTTTCAGTAGCCTAAACAAAGGTTGGGAACCACCGCTTCAAGGCAAATATTGGGCTGGATCCGAAGCTTGCTGAAGTCAACGAGACTCCCAGTGGGGTTTTCAATCAGGCCTATCATTAATTCCCTAATGAAGTTAGCCATTTATCTTTATTAGATGGACTCTTCAATGAATTGATTTAATCTGGAAGACTTCTCCTCCATGGCAGATTTTCAGAGCCCCACACACTCCTGCCTCCACGAGGAGCCCAGCCTGCCCTCTGCCAAGCGTGCTCCGCTTCCCAAGGAGCTAATCAGCCTGCCCGTCTCCTTTCAATAAGCATTTGTTCTAATTGAAACCAACATCGACTGGATACCGACCAGGAATGGGAAATGCTCTATAAATAACGTGCATGAACTGGAGCCCGAGTGCAGGCGGTGGTGGGACTGTCAATGGGAGTGCTAAAGGGGGGGGACATGCCACCCAGCACTCTGTCACTCTCCCGATGCCCTATTTACAGCTCTCACCAGGGAGCTCCCTGTCTCGCTTTGATGATGAATTAATTTCCTCTGATGGATCAACCTCCCGGTCCCCCATTGCAACACCTTGCAGAACGCATTGCCTAACGAGAATTGCTCATTAACATATAAATCATGATGTACTTCTTTTTGGCACTCCAGGCAAAACAATGGGCTGAGCGCTTCCCCCCCCCCCCCCCCATCTAGCTTTTCCCTGGAGGGAGAACTTTCATTGATTGCTAAATGGAAGGTGGAAATCATTTAATTGTATGACTCCTCTGATGTGCTACTGCTTGGATTTTAAGTAAGCATATGACTTCCCCAGCGTGTATGCTGTCTTCATATTTTATTGCAGGATGTGATATGATTCTCCTCTATCATAACCAGTTACGTTACATGTTCAACTGTTATAATTTACCAACAATATCAGGGTCTTCTGAATATCCCACCTGCACTGGGGATAAAGCCTAAATTAACAGATAAGGTGCAAGACCAGAAATCTGTCATATCTGTCCAACCTTTTGTAGACGGATCTGTTTTCCCTGTGCCACAGGGGATGTGCCCAAGCTGCCCAGATACAAGGTGGCTCCGAGTCAGGAGCTGAGCAGCCATCGCTAGCACTGCTCTGTGCTGAAGTTAATAAACCCTTTTTATAGTCAGCCTGGGAAACACCAGCGAAAACACCTTCAGGCATTTAGTGCTTTTTACCTAGCTCTGCTACAAACTCGGTGGGTGACGGGAGGTGGCTGCCTCAGTTCTTCTGCCTGGGTAGACAAGTTAGGATCACATGAACTAGTAAATTTTTGGTTCCTAGTACTTCACTCACTATAGCGATTAAAAAAAGTGCCACAAACTTCCCCCTTTTCTCCTTGGTTGTACAATGCAACCATGCATTTCTGATTCTGGATATTTATATGGGTATGTCATGGGCTGCCAGCGACGTGGCAGCTGGTGTCTGCCAAAACTGACTTGAAAACAAGGATAGGAAGCACCACTTTGTCCACTGAATCAGATGAGGCTTATCTTGGTGAGAGAAACATGTTGTAGTTCCACCTCAGGCCTTAATAACATGGCCAGGCAATGGGCCGTGCTGGCGTTGGTCCAGCCGTTGAGTGCTGGGAGCCTGCGGTGCAGCCCCCTTGGAGCATCCCCTTCCTCCACTGGACCTGCAGCAGAGACACGGTGTGCAGGAGCCGGCAAACCCAACATCAGCATACCTGAAGAAGTAATGGGCACTAGGAGTTACTTCACTTTGGTGAACGGCAAGAAAATCTGTTGACCAAACAGACTCAACCTGTCCCACATGCTCCTCTGACTACCACAGCAGTGGCACAGCCCACGTAATCTGTCCTTCCCAGCACTCACAGGGAAGCCTGTCCTGTGGCCTCTCCCATTCCCCGGCACGTCTGGTCGATGAATCAAACTTCCATATGGTGCATTTGGCATGAGGACCCTGTCTGGAGAGCACAGCAGATGGTATTTGAGGAACAAGATGTGGTTGCTTCCCACAATACCTCATCCCAGACAGGGCAACAGAAAGTCTGTGAGTGTCCGCTTTCCATTTCTGCGTACGCATTTTTGACTGGAGTCTCCATGGTTTCAGGGAAGCTGCAGAGAGGGACCTCACGTACCTGAAATATCCACCTAGCCCAGCGTCTGAGGCCAAGACGAGAAGCGTTTCTGAGAGTCTGACCAGCCTGGGGTGGATCTGCGACAGCAATTCCCATCACGTGCATTTGGCCAGCAACAGGCCCAGCTTCTCCCCAGAGCATCGCCAGTGCTGCCCTCTCCCTGCCTCTCCTGCCTCCTCCCACCCCAGCTCCTGCTCCACAGCAGCTTTTCCTCCACACACAGCCTTCCTCTGACGCCGCCCTACCTGTGCTCCTCAGGCTGAGGATAAATGCAGTTAAACCAGCACAGGTAACGTCTTCTTTTCTTCTCCCTCTGCCAGCTAACTTTCTAATTTCACACTAAAATCCACTGAGAATTTGTTTTTTTTGCCAGTTTTAACAAGGATAATAAGAACAGTTTCACCGTTGCAAATCTTTTTCTGTCCTACCTTCTGTCAATGCCAGGCAGCAGCTTACTTTGCCTGCCTTTAAATTAAACGCTAAATGCAGCCTCTGAAGTTGAACATGCACAAACCGGCCAACCCTCCCTTCCACCTTCTGCTTACCATCCATTTGCTATGTAAGGCAGGACTTAAAGTGGGGATACACTTTTTTTTTCCTTGTTTTGTGTTTACATTAGCCAGATTGGTATCAGTTTAATTAAATCAGCTTAAGATCAGTTCGTAGCCGGCGCTGTTTTCCTTGCGTAGACACCAGCAGAGCACGGAGCCAGGGTAGCTCCATGCCGCGGCGGGGCTGAGCCAGCCAGGCAAGGAGGGACCCCGCGGCGATGCACCGGGGTCATCGCCTCCGCTAGCCCTGCCAGAAGAAGCCTTTGGAAATTCCAGCAAGTCTTCTTGGAAGTTGCCCTAAAAGTTGTCTTTTGTTAACACGAAAGAAATGTTAAGATCTTTCATCGCCACTGAAAGGAAGCCCGGTGCCATTACTGCAAGGTGGGCTGTAAAATCGGAATAGTTTGTTTGCTCAGGCACACAAGGCAAGTTCTTCCTAAACGCTGGAGCTTTTTTGCAATACCTGCATCACCAACACCCATTTCTCTCACTTACTTTCAGGTTTACAGCTTTTTTTTGTGGTGCTGTGCACTTACCAGCCGGCTCTTAGCTGGTGCACCAGCATTAGTCCGCAGCTGTCCTGGCACCACCCGGAGATCTAGTCCTCCCTTTTTTTTTTTTGTTCCTTTTGTTTTTCAGAAAATGCTAGAAGGACCTGGAGTTCTGCCTGTTTAAACTGCTGAATATTTCCTTCCCAATTTTTAGCTGTGGGCTTGAATCATGGCTGTGGATTCTCTTCCACTGACGCAGATGAGGGGAAGAATTCATCTCCGGGTGATCAAAATGATTTATACCCGTCATACATTTATCCCTTCAAAATTACTGCGTGTCGCACAGACCCAAATTGCAAATGTCTTGTGAGGAAATGAATTCCATTGTGCGTGACTTTGAGCACGCCAGGTCTCTGGGGAGCCTTAGCTGCCCTCAGCCCCGGGACCAGCTTTCAGAAGAAGCCTCATGGTGACAAAGCTGCCCACCAGCCGCCACCAGCAGAGGTGACCAAGGCGGGGAACAAGTCGAAAGTAGGCTTATAATTGTGGAAGACGTATGCCTGGCTCTTTCCACCAAGCACAAAGACTTGTGGAGAACACAGCTCTTCTCAGAAGAAAGCTCTCGGCAACACGGAGCAATGCAGTAGCTGGTGCAGGAAGCCTCCAAAGCCACTTGGGGTCTCCTCCGGGTCCTCACCGAGGACATTGTGTGACAGCCCCTTCCCCAACAGCCATCACCTCAGCCTGGCAGAGCCCCTGCACAGCTGGGGAAGCTGAGGAAGAGCGTGTCTGACTTCGCTGCTGCTCTGAGAGAGCAGATTGTTGCCATCAGTAACCAGGCCGTGAGTCAGTACAGAAAAGATGCATGCAACCCCTTATAGCTGGGGGTCACGCGAAATATTTAGCACTTCCATCATCCTGGCTTTCTTCACCGTGCTTTCAAAATACAAGTTAATGGGTCTGTGCAATCCCTTTGTGCAGTGTTATATCTAGTGATTCGGGGTTTTCTGAGGCTGAGAGCTTTACTAGCACTCACCTGAATAGCGCAAGCTGTGGTTACACAATAGTTACGCATCCCCAGTGGGGTGTTTCATCCGCTGTGCTTTCCCAGTCCCTCCTGCATGCCTGGTTGCTGGCACTGATGCTTATCTGACCATGGGGTAAGTCAGCTTAGGAAGCTAAACTGGCAGAAAACTGACCTGGCAAAAAAAGAGAATTGCTTTCTGCTAGGTAAGCTCCAGCGCTGGCTCGTTGCAGGGTCAGGGAGACAGGAGTGCCCCTCAGGGTTTGGAGGAGGTTTCTTCATTTGGGGAGAGGGGGACGGTGCCAGCGCTGACCGAAGTCATTTTAAAATGAGGTGGCAGAGCAGGCTCTGTTGCCCCACCGTATAAAGGCACAACTTGACACAGGAGCCCAGGCACAGATGACGAAACGGAGCATCCCACGTGTTAAATTTGAGATCTTCCCTGAAATCCCTTGTAGAAGAGAGCTTGCGTGTGCACTTGTGTTCTTCACATCATGTTTGCAAATAGGTTGTCTGGGGAGGCTGTGGAGTCTCTCTCCTTGGAGGTATTCAAAAACCATCTAGACACAGTCCTTCACAACCGGCTGTAGCTGGCCCTGGTTGAGCAGGGAGGCTGGAGATGACGACCACCAGAGGTCCCTTCCAACCTCAGCCATTCTGTGACTCTCTGATTCTGTGTTAAAGTCCCATCAAACATAGTTCAGAAGGAGCTGTAAGCACAGGAGCCTCAGGCTGGAAGGCCCCAGCCACCGGGGTGGAGAACCAGAGTGCACTTTCTTAATTAACGTGAGTCAGCCACAGTCTGCCCTGGTGATGGATGGAAAAGCGGGTTTTGTGGAGCTCCCTGGTTCTCAGCCGTGTTCCCACTGCCTGCCTGGCCTCCTGACCACACTCATGCAACCACATGTTCCATGTCAGGCAGCTCCCCTGACTTAATACTAATATATTTTTCAGGTTAGTGTCTGGCTCTCGAATGCCTGTTGATCTGGCTGGCTGTGAAGCAGCCCCGCTGTCAGGGATGGGGCAAGGAAAGCGGTGGGAAAGCTCTTCCAGAAACACAGATTCGCGTTTGCTTTAGTAGATCATAAAACCACGCGGGCAACGGTGCTGGACCATGGTGCTCTGAGCCACCCCTGCCGCAGCTCTGCCCTTCCTCCTGTCCTTGCCATGTCCTCCTGCCCCTTCTCTGGCCTTTCTTTGCTAATAAATCCTAACTCCTCAGCAACCTCCCCCCTCCTCTGGTGCTTTTTGAGCCAGTTTTTTTCTCGCTAACCTCGCATACTTATTTTCATTTCTTTGCTTGGGAAGTTTGTTCCAATTTTAGTGGGTGAAATTGGTTTTCCAGGTAGCAGGAGCTCAAGGTACCCGGCAGAAGCACGGCGGCAGGGGCAAGGAAGGAGATGGTGAGACCTTCTGGCAGTGGTGAGATGCTGCTTTGGTTTCGCTGAGCCGGAGTCAGACACTCCTGTTTGTTCTCACTCTCTGATTTAATTATTTGCGTTCTTTCCTGAATTTTCCTGATAAAAATGGAGGTTTTAAAAAGGGTACTGCGCTTGTAAATGAAATCATATATATTTTTTTTCCCAGTCACTGGACCAATCCATTTAACAGCTCGCTAGCCTAAAAGGAAAGCTATGATATGGCTGGAGCGTGGGTAAATAGTGAGTTGATAGCAGGGCTGAGATGCAAATCTGTAGATAACGTTTGACTTCAGGGGAGCCGGTTGCAGGGGAGAAGCTCTCAGAAGTCCTAACACCCGGCTGTACCTCAGGAGCAACCCTGGAGGAGCGGAGAGAAGAGCTGGAGGGCTGAGAGGCATCCCCTTCCCATCCCTGTCCTCGTGTTTAAATGCAAACAAATGCCGAGAACAGAAAACAGAGAAATATTAAAATATGTATATATATATATTCCTGCCATTCCCTGCATGCGATTAATCCTCTTTTCCACTACCAGAGAATATATTAATGAAAGCGGGCTCATAATACAGAGGCATCTGGCTGGGACTAGAAAGAGCAGCATGCGTATGCATTATTAATGCTTTAGAAAAAAACAGGCTTCTGTGGCCTGACTGTATGTATTGGATCAGCATGGAATGGCCTTTATAGGGTAATTAGCACTGATAACTGGCCCGTTTTGCTTATCTTTTGCAATAGAGTAATCTCCAGGAAGAGGCATGTTTATTTTGTCCAACAGCAAAAGAGATTATGATTTGAAAGAGGTTTTAATGAGCAGTTGGTGCCCAGCGCTACTTTATTCTTAAAAGAGAGAACGTGATCTGGGAAGCAGCGCAGGGCGAGCATAACAGGGAAAATGCAAATCTCCACCTTAGCAAACCTGTAATCATGTACCGGGTCTTTAGGGATCCTTGGTTATCCCAGAAAAAGAGTGGTGCTGCAGCATTGCCGGCAAAACAGGAGACATTTGAGGGGAACACAAAATTATAGGGGGGCTTCCTATGGCATAACTTCAGCTTTTCTTTAACTGGTTTGTGTTTTGACAAATATAATATGACATAAGAAGGCTAAAACCCCAAAGCCAGCAGAGTAAGGCAGGGGGCCGTGGGGGCTGCCCAGATATGAGGCATAATAATCAGGTTTATCTTCCAGCTTCGTCTCCCATTGATTCATCCATTGGAAGGTGGTTAAATCAGCGAGAAACTGGAGGAGGCCCTAATCTTGGGAAGACAGGGCTACACTCATTCCTGCGCTGCTCCTTTTCAAAGGATGAAGTGACTCCATGAGTATCTAGCTCATAAATCAGGGGGGCGAGGAGACAGCCCGGCTCCCCTCTGCCCAGCCTCTGACATGAAGACCCCGGCTCAGCAGAAGGCTCGAGTCACGTTTCCCGCAGCACACGGAGCGCCCCAGCCGTATCTCTTAGATTACACCGCTGAGGATCGGCACCAGGCTCCTGGAGCAGGATTCATTTTGCATGTCTGTGTCTGAACTAGTCACGCGGGGTGGCCTCTATAATCAAGAGGTGCTCTGAGGGTGTAATTCACCCCGCGCAGGAGCCAGTACTAACAGAGGTCAAACGCATCGCCCTGTCGATTACAAAGGGAGCCCAGACCGCTGCCTCTGCTGTAGCCGCCCATGAAGCCCTGGCTGGGACCTCATCCCTGTGGCCGAGGTGGCCGGGTATGGCATCCCACGTGGCGGTGTCCTGGCACGCTGCCGCCTGGGGCTATGGCTGGGTGGCTGCCGAGAACTGTGGAGAACTCCATAGCAGAGGTGGCAGTGCCCTGGGCACGGCATGGTGGCACCTGAGCAAATGTCCCTGGCCAAGCAGGCTCATGGGAGCACCACGGCAGGCTGTTCCGGAGCCCGGGCACACGTGGTGCCTTGGGGCAGGGTGTTTCTTTAGGGAACTTGCTATCTGGGTGCACAGGTAGTCAATCCGTATTCCGAGGCATCTTGAAATCCCAGCTGAAACCGGGTCCCTGCTGAAACAATAGGACAACATGCGTGAAGTAGGATTTCTTGACCAGGTTGCAGCAAGATGCACCCTTCCAGTGCAAATTGCCCCCTGGCCAGGTTAAGAAACAGCCTCCTCCGGAGGTGACAAATGCATGGGCCCCCATCTGCCATGCACACTCGAGGTGGCACGGAGCTGCTGTGCTCCTCCGAGGGATGTTCAGGAGTGTGGTGACTCCAGCCAGGCTGGGTCTGGGCTGGGATGGCTGTGCAGACACCCGCTCCCTCCCCCGAACATCTGGGGTAGCCGTGCCACCCTCTGCGGTGGTGCTAAAAACCAGCCAAAACTTTGCCTTTCGGAGAGACGTGTCTTTCTGGAAAGCCACAAAACGGCAGTAAAACAAGTTAGGCAGAAGCCTGCCACTTTTCAAGCCCCCGGGCATGGTGCAGCTTGGCAGTGGCTGCCAGGCAGAGCCAGGCAGCGGCAGCCACCGCGCGGAGCCCCAGGACAGTGGAGAGGCTCGGGGAGGGCACAAGACCCCTCCGTAGCTGCGGGAAGCGTTGAGGCAAAACACCCCACGGTGCAAAACTCACACCCAGTGTGTGAGACTTGACGGGTCTGTCACTTCACAGAGCCAGGCTCTGTCCCCCAGCGAACACGGGTGACAAAAAGAGCGACGCTGCCAGGCTGCTTGGCCTTGCTGTGGCCGCAACGGCAACGACACTCGGCTCAAAACCCAGCAGCTCTGGAAGAAGAATCCCATTTCTTTGTCCTGCCTGCAGGACCTGCAGCTCTCCCCCAAAACCCACGGGAACATCTGTGTTTCTCGATGATATTTCCCGTCCCGAGGGAAAGGAGAAGCCCCAGAGACGCTGTTTTCGCCACACAGTTTTTAAACAAGTTAGCACCTCTCTGGTTGGGGGAGTCTGAATATTCGGGGCCAGGCTTCTGAAGAGTTTGAGTCCCCCTCTCACCTGGTCCCACCTGCCTCCTCCCCCCCCACCTTCAGAGCCCTCTTTTTCTCAGAGCGGGGAGGGAAAGCAGTTTGCCTTGGCAAAGAGCTCGCTATGAAAACGATGAATTCAAGAGCACGTGGAGCTTGTGGTTGAAAAGAAACCGTCTGATCAGCAGAACCCTTCTCCCTCAGCTTGTAAGGGCAGATTCGGTCTCCAGGCCAAGCTGCCATGTGGTTATAAAATAGAAGCAGGCCTTGTAAGAACCGATCTAACTTTCTTCAATTGTCTGTGCATCTTTAATCATGTTCACCACTTAAAAAGCAGCGGAGCTGGCAGCTGATAATTAGGCTGAGCCTGCAGCAGCATGGCCAGTGGCCAGATCACATGGCTCCTTTCATCTGCATATTTATGCATTTAAAGGAGAGGAAAACTTTCATAACATTTTAATAACTGAGTTCTTCTGAATCCATAAATCCAGTCCTCCGGGCTTAGCCTACACTCTCCTTCTGATCTTACAGAAGTGGAAGAGGGTGGGGTGTTTTGTTTTTCTCCCCATTCTTTCCCTGTGCATGAACGTGCAAAGCCCATCCTCTCAAGTTCAAGGTCCTCCGGAGGATGGGAGGGTCAGGCGAGGTAAAACTGCACTTCTAAGGATGAAGGTACAACTTTGATTTGGTTCCTGGCATGGGAACAATTCCCTTTTCCCAAGATAGCTCATCTACAGACTGGCAGGGGCTGAAGCTCCTTTGCTAAACAATGGCTCCAGACAAAGAATCCGTGATATCTGTTTAAAACAGAAGCTACAGTGCATGTTGGCCGTTGCACTTAGCAAATCACTGTCAGACCCAGCTCTAGGACGGCAACGCTTCAGACCATGGGCTGGAATGCTGGAAGCTGGTCCCCATCCGGGTCTGTGGCTGCTGGAGCTCTGCCTCCACGCACGCTGCCAGGGACGGCGAGGGGTGGGCAGCCTCCCTCCACACAGAGCCTCCAACCTCCTCCCGTGGGCAGATGCAGCCTGGCAGTGCCCGCACCGCTCTGCACTGGCCACTGGCCACCAGCCACCACCTTACCTCCTGATGGGGCAGTGTCAGGGTGATGCTGAGAGGGGCTGTGACAAGGGGGATGCCGCCTCCATCTCCCCACCTCCCCTGCCTATGGATGGCAGCTCCTTTGACAGTCTTGGTGACGTCCTTTGCAGTGAGGCTTTGCAGACCATCCTCCCTCTCCCTGGCAGCGTCCCCCGGCATGTGCACGGGGCCTTTTCCGTTAGCACTGAATGACAGCCGATATCAGCAGGGGGACAGAGAAGGTGAGGATGAGAGCCTAATCCTCACGCTCCCATGTTATCTTAGGAAGATGGAAGAAGCACTGGTCAAATAACGCGTCACTGATCTCTTTCAAAGATGAAGCACTTGGTTAAAATAAAATAAAAACTATTTAATGAATACAGTCCTTAAACACTATTACTTTTTTTTTTTTTAAAGAAAAAGTTAGCTATTCTGTGCTGGAAGAAGCTTCCACCTAAGACTCCCTGAGTGGAGCAAAGAATATTTTGCTGATTTACAAAGGTCTCGGTAGAGGCTTTAATCGTTGTTACCACATAGCAAGCAAACAAACAAGCCAATTGCAATGATTAGGCCATTTCCAGAGCATGCCTTGAACTGGTCTTTGGCTGTGCCAGTAAAACTGTGGGGTTTGACACTGCTCTAGAGAACGAGTGAATTCGGGCTGGCGCAGCTGCTTTGTTTCAGAGGTAACGTTAACGATCGCAGCCATGTAACAATAGTTCTGCTAGACAAAATGAAATAGTCAAGCCCTGAAAAATGCAAACCATGGCATTAACTTCACTGGGAGGGACAGTGAATTGTTTCTTGTGTATTTAAAGAATCAGAAGAAACAAACAAGGGTGAGATTAATTAGGAGGGGGAGTTCACGGCTCCCTCTCCAAATGAATGAGGAACGGCGCTGGATGAGACACAGCAGCAACACTGCAATGTTTCTTGGCATTTTCCATCTGAGCTCTGAGAGAATTTCCTTTGCACCCAAGTGTCCCCAAGACATTCATAAACTGCTCTGGCTTCCCCATGTGCTGATTAACTTGTGTCCCCAGGTTTCATTATCAAGCTTTTAATCTCAGCCCGAACTCTCTGATCTGTCATCTGAAGCAGCGAGGGAATTTGCAGCAGGGTTTTTCCCAGCAGAGGAAAACAATTCACTTGCTGAAGACATTATGTGGGAGATATAACTTACAGATACAGGAATTTGGAAATTTGGGTGTTTATTTTGTGTCTTTGGGGGGTGGCTGATGTTTTACTTCATTTTGAGGCTGAACTTACATTTCCAGTACTGTAAGTAGGGCAACCGATTTCAGCCAAAAACTCCGCGAGAGGCTCCCATTGATTTTGACAGGGTTTGAGGATAAATACTGATAAACATAACATAATGTAGGAATTTTCATTTTCTTAAGCCTTGTCTAGACTCGGATTTGGAAGGTGTGACGCACCACGTGAACAGCACAATGGAGTTAAGGCGCCGTGGTTTTACAGCACGGCCTTGTTTGCAGGAGGTGATTCCTACATTGTATTAAGCGCTTGTTAATCTAGAAATCATCGACGGTGAACAGCAAGAGAGGTTACGCATCAAAAGCAGGCTGATCTTGTGGTTACACCTTTCAGCCGTGGCCTCCCGCTACAGGCAGGGACTATTTTGCCTCTGACGGTGCAGAATTTAGGGCTCCCCAGTCCCACCACCACCTGTGTGTCGGCTGCGAGGGTGAGAGGCTGTGGGGATGTGTGTGATGGTCGAGGGGATGGGTCTACAAGGAGTAGGTGGGCTGGGATGGCACCTGGGGAGTTGGGGGGTGTGTGTGTGAGTAACTGACAGGAGGGCGAGACCCGAGCAGGCAGCAGTCAGGTACGGATTTGGGGGTGAGGGGGAATGGTGGTTGTGGTGGTTGGGAGTGGGTGCGGATAGGGTAGTTGTGGTAGTGGGTGTAGCGCAGGGACAGAACTTGGTGCCCAGGAAGGCCAAGCATATATTTCTTAAAAAGCCCTCAGCATCTCTGTCTCCTCCAAAGCTGTGTTGAGAAGTCTTCCCTACCAGTAAACCCACTACTTTTGTCACCCGGGCTAGCCAGCCGGGAGGGCTGAGGGTCCAAAGGCCCCAAAGCACAAGCCGTTGCCTGGAGCTCTCACACGGAGCCAGGAGCTGAATTCCAAGCAGAGGAGTTTGGCACCGTTCCCTCCAGCTATCCCCGCTCCTTGCTGCACCCAGACCTGTTTGGTGTAGTTTGATACATTATCCAAGAGCTACCACTCAGGGCAAATCCACCGCCCTGGGCTAAGCACATGCTATGGAGGAGGCAAAGGGGCTCATGGTTGCCTCTCACCACCACCATCTCCACACCGTTGTTGGTGGTACATTTTTGGTGGTACACTGGGACAATGGAACCAAGGAGAAAGATTGCCGCAGGTGCTCTAGTCGGGTGGAAGATTCACTCTGAAGTCCTACCAAGGCATGGTGATGGGATGATCGTGATTCTGGATACTGGAGTTACACCACTAATTCCTCAAACTGGACCCCAAACCAGCTCTTTTCAACCCAGTAGGACCAAAGTGCTCTGATTTCTAGCCGCAAACATCAGTGCTTGGCACAGGAATTTACAGGAGACCTTGCAGAAATTAATGTTAACCCAGATGTGCGATTTGGGCCTACGCCGCCTGTGATAAACTCTTTTATCAAATTTTTATCAAACGCTCCAAACCAACCTGAAAGTTTGTCTGTTCGAATGCTGCTTAGAGCGTGACCGAAGTTTGCAAAATATGCCATGTAAGAATAGAGGCATGACTCTCCTTGTTATTTCAGCCTTGTCTGATGCTCCAGGACTTGCTTCTTCTTTACTGGGCTCTGTCCCCTCGCTCCGCTCCTCAAGCCGTCATGAAGTCACCAGCCATGTAAACGCCTGCGCAAACATACCCAACGTGAGTCATGGGGCATCTGTTGCTATTTATTAAACTGTGGTTTATATCTTTGGAGTACACGGTATTATCCTTTGTGGATGTGGCTTTATCTCTGTTATTACAATATGGAATTAATTAAGAGTATTAAAGTTTGTGTTGAAAAAAAAATGATATTCCGAACTTTTATCTATGGAGGCGACATTTTCATATCCATTCTCTCCTAATGGCAGCATCCTTTGGGAAGATGTGATAGACACATTTAGGTAAATATTATTCCTCCAGCACACATGGTTTCCATTGCAATCTGTCCCCTGCTGTTTCCTTCCAAGCACTTTCCTCTGTTACATATTCCACAATGGTGGCTGAAATACTGATCAGCGATAGCAGAGACAAATTGACTCCAGCAACTGGGAGATTTAAGGGCAACAAATGTTTATATCTGAGTTTGGCTTGTACCATAGTTACTGAAATAGTTTTTAGGCATGCACTGAAATTTCCTCTGGCATTGAAAGTCTTGGGCTGCTTGAGGCGGTTATAATTTAATAAAAGGACAGAACGAATAAAGGCTGAGCAAGTGAGATGGGACGTAAAGATAGAGCACTACAAACCAGGCGCGTGGGCCCAAAAGCTGTAGAGAAGATGCCTGCTCCCGTAGGCTCCCCTCCAGGTTGGGAGCAGCCTGGATGCTCCGCACAGAAGCTGCACCTGAACCGCTCCGAGCTGCCTGAGGCTTAGGGGTCCCAAGCTGCCCGCCGCAGGCTAGCAGAGAACTAATTCTACGTGCTTTCAAAGTGGCACGGCCATTGGAAAAGGATTCTTAGCAGATGGTAACAGCAAGAAGCTGGGAAAAAGCAGGGTGGGAACCACTTCTTCCGCTGATTGCGTTTCCTCAAATGCGTGTCAAACCATAGCTCTACACGCAGCGGGGTGATAAAACATTTTCTCTCACTCAGCGTTTGCGGGTGTCACCCAGGGGTGTCACCCCAGATCAGACTGCAGCCAGCAGGCCCACCAGGCGTTACGTGCTGTGGGGAGCTGCGCTGAGGTGTGAGGAGAACGGGGGCGTACGCTTTTACCAGCATATTGCGGCGTCTTCTGAGTCTCTGGCACGTGAGCAGAATGGGACACGAATGTGTGCCTGTGCCCTCGCTATTTATCTGTGCCAGCGTGTCGAACGTGCTCACGGGCTCCAAGAGTGCACCTTCTCATTTGCAGGGGGTGGACTAAATGTGGCAACAGCAGGTGGAGCGTTGGGACTATTTGAAGCCTGACTTCCCTTTTCATTAATTTTTTTTTTTTTAAATATTATTATTTGTGAAGCATCCTGTGCTCAAAGCTTTCCAGGCTGGATGCTATGATCCCTGCTCCCAGGCTCTAACCGCAGGTCTGGTGCTGGAACCTACCCTTATAGAAGCGACACCTCCGTACCCCGCACCATCTGCCGAGGGGCTGGACCTGGCTGCCTGGCAGGCAATCATACCATGAAAGCTTCACGGAAAAATCGGCAAGGTGAAAGGAGCATCGCATGATTTTTTTTTTTAACCTGGAGAGATTTTTAGGATGGGAAGATTTTTCTCGCACAAACTGGAATCGCTTCAACTTTTGCATCCTCTCGCTGTTTCTTCCTCTCTGCAGTGACCCCGGGCTGGCCCTTGCCCTTGCTCTCGGGAATGTACTTCTGATTCGTATCTCAGGAGGCCAAGAGATATGGAATAAACTCTCATTACCTCTTGCTACTGTAAAGCCCCACACAGCAGATGCCTGAAGCCCTGCTCAGTGGGGTCGATGTAAAACAATAGCGGACCCCTGGCAGGACCTTTCCTTCAACTTCCACAGGACCCACTGTAATGGAGAGAACGGTCTGTGTCTGTCCATTTAAAAAGCCTTGCCTTCACAAAGCCCGTAGCGATGTGGCCATCACTAAGAAGAGCCTTCTTGTTGTGCTAACTAGGAATTCTCATTAATTGATATCACTATCAGAGTCCCTGAGCCTCAGCGCGAGCAGCAGGGGTTATAGCGCATGAGAAAGCCCCCATGCAAGGGCATTGCTGTGGGTTAATGGAGTACTAATGAGCTGAAAGGTGAGATCCTGCACCAGGAAACACAGGACCAGACCATGAAAAACACAGCACAACCCCAGGCCAGAGCTCAAGCATCTTTACTCCAGGGGTACCCAGGTCCACATGGAAATAGCCACACCATGGTAGGCTACAAGGAGTCAATGGCAACATCCTGAGAGCCGTTGTTTCCACCCAGCAAAGCTGGCAATGTGGAAAACTCAAAGCGGCATCGCACAGAGGCTGCAGCCATCGCGGCTCTCCTGCACAAGGCATGGGACCTTCCCTTGTGGGATGGGAGGTCAGCGGTGGTTTGGGCCTTCCCCAGCCGTGGCTACAGAAGAGGTACCATATGGTCAGTGCTTCCAGGCACTCCCAGGAGTGACACATCACGTTGACCTCTTTTACAGCCTGCAATGTTACTAACCCCTACCTCTTTTCCAGAGGCCACAGCCACATTTTTAGCAAAGGGCAGATGCAGGAGGCTCTTGAGATCACACTGTCTCTTCCATGCCTGTGAGCCTGCAAGTGCAGTCACAAAGCATCCTCCAAGATCTAAGTGTCCAAGAGACCTGGGCGCATTCGTACACTGCTGAGCACGTCACAGGTTGTCCTCAGGAATGGGTGATGATGCTAGGTGAGCTGAAGGTGGGGAAGTCTCACATTTGTTCTTTTGGTTGTAGTAAAGACTTAAGACAATTAAAGAGAAAAACTTTTCACAGCACGCTTAGAATAAACATATTCTTTATCATACAGAGTAACGCCTTATACATAAATAATTTGAACGTCTTGCTCTTTCATGGAAAGTAACAGAGAAAAACCTTCAAGGTTGATACATGGGAGCTGGCATTACAAATCACATAGCGTCAAACCCAAATCCTGCATCCAAACATCCAGACATTTGGTTCCAGAGTTGACCTATACACCACCTCCTTCCCCTGCCCTGGAAAGACCTGAATCAGGACCCTCCTTGGAAGACCACCCCCATCATCAACCTCTGGTTATGGACTCCAACCCTGCAACCTTGACCCACCACTGAAATCCAGTCCTTTAGATTTGGAGTGGTATGAAATCCTGGTCGGCAGCTGCAGAAGGAGCCGTTGCCTTCTCCAAGGTGCGCTATCCATAGGCTTTTGGAGGTGACTGAACTAACTAAGCCTACCCAAGCCAGCTCCCTTGCAGCTATTTCTATTTCCTGGCTGACAAGCTGGTTACTGAAGCAGCAAGGCTAGGCATTGCACAGTCTAGCGACATTTGACTAAAACTGGGAGCATTTATGCAGAACAGCAGTGTGGGAACAGATAAAGAAGCTAGCGGAGCTGCAATGAGAAATCTGAGCTTTGATCAAGGAGACAGCAGCATTTGACTCCGAGCTGGCAGAGAGAACCCATCCCAAAGCAAAATAAAATATGTAATTCTTTTCAGCAGATGAAGTTCTCCCCAGTGGTTTGTTCCTCCCAGGATCATACTATGTGATCTCATTGTCTTTAAAGTCTTTTCCCTGAGGAAGCTGATCGTTTAATATAGACTACGGCGTTAGCATCCGGTATTAAATCAGTCAGGCTACTCTGAAACGAGGCGAGCGGGCGTCCTGGAAAGGAAATAAAAATACAAGTTTAATAGAGGAGACAGGTTCACCTTGACCCATGCTATTTATTGCAGAAGACCAGGGACACGCTGCTCGCTCACCGGAGGGTCACTCCGCCCTGCCATAGATGTGTTTTACACTCCCGGTAAACTCCAGATGCTCACCGAGTGCGCACAGGGAACGCACAACCGGGCCCCGGAGGCTTTTACGTCTTGCTTTGCTTTACAGAGTTGCCCTAAGAGAGAACAGCACGTTCCCACAGCTCTCATTAATCCAAACGGCAAAGTTAGGCACTGGCGTTTAGCATCTTTGGCTGCAAAAACGCGTTGTAAAAACGTGAGGAAGAAAAACGTCAGGAAGGGAAACGTTAGGAGACCGCAGGCACGGTGCGGGATGGCAGGGATCCGCATCCGACCTGCAGAAAGGGTCTTCTGTCCCGCGTGCTGCTGCTTCTGCATCCCCACTGCTGTTTTAAGCTGGGTTCCTTCCAGCCAGGAACTAAGAGCCACCCAGCGAGGAAGCCACATGTGATGCATTAGGCACAACTCACACAATCCACGGCTGGTGGGGAACCGGCTCCAAGAGGTTTATGTTGCACCAAGCGTAAGCGCTCTTATGTCACTAGTTAGCCACATGCCAATGGCACACGAACCCACGGAAAAGCTGAGCTTTTGGTAGTTTGGGGCTTGCTTTTTTTTAAATGTCATGCGAGTCAAGAAGACGCGATTCTCCAGCACCATTGTGAATGAAAACACTCATTTACCTCATTTAGTATTGCACTTTATAAGTAACAATTTAGCCCACGATTGAAGTGTCAGCTGAATGAGGTAATTTATAATATTTCTGAAAACACGCTAACCGTAAGAGGCTATAATCAGAGCTAATTATAGGGACATTTTGGAAATCCATTGGTTTGGGGCTTTAGTTTTGATAAAGGGGATAACAACTTGTGAGCTGTGATTCTTTTAATTATAACAATAGTAACCACCTTATTTTACATAGCTTCTTTCATCTCTAAAAACCCCACGGCTTTTTGCAAACCGTACGTACCACAGGAATTGTTTAGCCTAACGCCAAAGCGAAGCCATCTCTGCATGAAACGAGTAACTGTTTAACCATATACACCTAGCAGTCCTGTGCTAAATTTGTAGAGGAAAGGAACCTGCAGAAGGAGAATATAATTTCCCTTGTGTGTCCTAGCAAATATTCAGGGGATCCGTGGATGCCCACTGCAGCAGCCATCTGATCTTGAGAACACGGAAGGCAGCTTTTATACACGCCCGTAGACTCAAGACACTATGGAGGAGGGCAGCAGCATCATCCCCACTCGTGACCAAGGAAGCAGGGACCACGTGGCAGCATCCTGTCCCATCTGCCCAGGGCTCACCTGTCCATGTCCTCTGCTGGGTGATGATAAAACTCTGACACTGGGATTGGGAGTTACAAATTGCGGCGGCTTCCTCGGCGCTGTGGACAGAGAGCAGGCATCCCAGGTGGCTGTAGGAGGGCCAGCACTTGTAGTCTTCTCCTTCCACCGTTCGGAAGCCCTTTAGGGAGATGTAGTCTGGGAACAGAAAGAGGGTGTTTAGGGAAACTCTTTAAGTCCACCTTCAGAGACTGCTCACATTATACACTTAGCGTGTTGCACTTCAGTGAGACTCATAGAATGGTTTCGGTTGGAAGGGACCTTAAAGATCACCTAGTTCCAACCCCCTGCCATGGGCAGGGACACCTCCCACCAGATCAGGTTGCTCAAAGCCCCATCCAACCTGGCCTTGAACATCTCCAGGGATGGGGCATCCATGACCCCAGGAAACCTGTTCCACTGTCTCACCACTGGAAAGGAAATGTGATAGTGACAGATTGAACTGAGCTGCTTAGATGGAGTGGGTGGAGCTGCAAAGTTAAAAGAAAGCCAAATTCTGACTTTTGGTTGTGCTATGGAGCACAGGACAGCAATTCCCCCATGGATACAAGAGAGGGGGCAAGAGCTCTCAAGGGTGAAGGCACAGGGGAGTGACTGCAGGGGTGGGTGAGAAGGGGAGGCTGCAGTGCAGACCCACCGACCCTTCGCTTCTTCTCTGGAGAAGCCAACCTCACAACGGCCTCTCCTACACCTCAGCCCCAACAGCAGAACCAGCTCATCACAGATCCTGTGATCTGTGACACACCGATGACCTGTGAGCGCTGAGCTACTTGGGGCACGCACTGAGCTACGTGGGGCGCACACTGACCCACCCACCATGGTGCCACCCAGAGGTACAGGAGATTTAGGAACCTCAGTGGGGAAAAGGAAGGCCAGATCCTGCTCCAGTGGGGTACAAAAGACCTGACAAACCTGAGCAGGTGATGTTCAGGCTATTCTTCATCGACTGCTAAGAGTCTCTCCCCACCTTCCCACACCTCTAGGATGGTGACCATTTTGGCACATTGCTACTGGGACAGTTGCAAAGCCACCAGTTAGGTGTTGTTGGAAAATACCAGTAATTCCTGTTAAAGCTGCTGGTCCTTCAGTGCAAACGACTGGATATTTTTGTTCATAATGGTGCAAGTTCCAGGTCTTTCACAAATAAAGAGATTTCCTTCTGCAAGCCACCATCACCACGCCACCATCTCAAGTGAAGGCTCAGGAAAATGTAAGCCTCAGTGACCACTCGACTTTTGAAGCCTTCTTTTTGATTAGCCTCATCTCTACCATCAAACGGGTCCTTTTTGAAGGAACGCACCTCACAAAGGCTCATTTATCCATCCACAGGTCCAATAGGATGGTCTTCAGAAAAAAAGAAATTTAGAGGGCACCAAGGCCCCAACTACTGTGTCTCATTCATGTTGGTGTTGTCACCGCCCCGCAGTACGTTCCCACAACGACCTGTGCTCAGCAGGCAGAAGCCACCAAGTGAAACAAGAAGTTTCAGCATCAGCTCGGAAAACTGATCTATCGGTCCACAGGAGAAGATGACCCCGAAGAGAGAGAGGAGACTCTCAGTTTGCTGCTACCCTGGTCTGGTTGCTTAAGCTATCCCAAATATACTCACTTGAAACACTGATGCACGTTATGAGAAGAGTATTTAGAAGCAGCGCCAACATATGTCCATATGTAGGCCAGATTGTCAGCTTTGCAAAACAATGCAATCATGCAGAGCTCCCACAAAAAACCAACAAAAGGCTGCTCAAAAAAAAGACACTTTTGGTGCTTTTCCGAGTGACTATACACTGACTGAATGCATGTGAGAGAGGAATTTGACCAGTTACCAAGTTTCTTGCTCCCTCCAGTAGCTGTTACTTAAAGCATTCAAAATCACGTACCTTTTAAAAGAAGAGGCCTCTTCTGCAGATAGAGCCCAGACTTGTACAGGTGTAAAACCTTTTCAAAAGCTTTCAGGGTTTCGTTTATTCCGTATCGTAAATCACCTACATTTAAAGAAAAAGATGACAAAGACGAGTAATTCCATGAAATACCATTTAGAGACTCCTAATAAAGAAGTTTATGAATATTAGCTGGTACCTGTTGCATTCAGAATATCGCTCAAAAAGGGCCGCAAAGCCGGTGGTGCAGAGTGTGGCAAAAGATAGGTGAAAAAATACCTGCAAAATATCCCACAGACTGATTAGAATACAGCTGCTTAATTTCCCTAGTGATTAAGTTGTCTACATTTTCCCGTGACCTGATTATCCATATGCAACCAGTAAGTCTGTCTGGGTTATGAAGCCACGTTTGAGCACTTCGTTGGCATCTCTCAGTCCGCTCTTGTGAGCTGGGCTGAAAGCCTGGTCCTTCAGCGCAGCACGTAGCCAAGCGCTGGGTGAAATCTGCCTTGGAAAGGCTCACACAACGGAGCTTTCCCTCATTCCCTGGGGCTGGTTTTGGGCACTACGCAATGCATTTCCCATCAAAAAAAAAAAAAAAAAAAAAAAAGACCTATATGAAAGACCCATGCAAGACCTCTCCCTTGCCCTGAGAAGGTTTGGCATTCTTGTTACCCCTGGAAAGGCAGGACTGCTCATTCCCTGAACCTTCTAGAAAACTCCTGTTCTACAAGAGAAAAGTGTGTTACTGTGAGGCTACAATAATCTATGCAGGGGTTTGCTCTTTAACACCAAGTCCTACAAATTCAGGCTCTGTTACGAAGTCCTTCTGCGCAAAAGTCCGGCTGCCAAGACTTCCACCAGTTCATGACCCACCAAGCATCGACGGTGCGTGGAAGTCATCGTTTTCAGCTGGTGGCCCACGCAAAGTGCCACAGGAGTCTCAGCCCCTGCCCCCTTACCTGTTTCATCGCTCTTCCATAGGTGCCCATAGGGAGACTCGGAGTTCAAGGGAAGAGTGAGCTAGCCCGTTCCCGACAACGGGGCTCGAAGCTGGTGGGCTCTGGCGGGGAGCCCGCGCTGCCACGGCTTTCAGCAAACACATCCCCTGGATGCCAAGTGCCAGGGCTTGTTTGGCAAACAGTAAACTCGCAGGTGCAAGCTTTGGGGCAAGTTTCTAGAGGGCGTTGGGGAAAGGGAGCAGCAGAAGGAAGATGCCTTCATTCTCACCAGACAACAACCACATTTTCCTGCCTTATAAGGAACATAAACGCGCTTCAAAGCGATCCTTAACTACCCTCCGACAGAGGTGAGGGGGGAATCACTGCATGGAAGAAGTGCGAGATGCTAGAGGATACGTGGCAGTGTGTGAGCTCAACCACACCAGATTTCCACACCCCCGCCCCCCATCTCGCTGGACGTACCGATACGCATTGAAAAGATTCTTCTTTTCATTTATTCCTTCGCATTTTCCAACCGCAGAGCACTGGAGAGGGAAGCTTTTCGTAGGGAAGTCGAGTGTGCAGTCATTATCTTCCTTGCATGACAGTTCCTCAGTGCTGGCATCATCCATGTCTGTCACTTTTAGGTTCCCATCCACCATAACAAACTGCCTCGGCTGGAAATCCAAGAGGGCTATTGAACCCAGGGGGGAATGTGCCAAGTAAAACAGCAGTTTCACAAGGCTCAGGCAAATCTGAGAAAGAGAAGATGAATATGCATGGGAAAAACAGATGAAAAACAGCTATTAAATTGGAAGGAGAACAAAGGGGAGGGCATTCAGTAACATTAAAGGCCAAAAAAATAGCATATAATGCTTAAAAGATAATTATATGTATGCTACAAAATTTATTATCAACATTGCCACAGGATTTGCCTGGTAAGTAGTTCAGCAACATTTTTTAAAAATGTTCATACACAAAACCAGACATTTGCAGTTAGAGGAACTAGAGAAAGCTGAGAAGAAAACAATAGCAGCCTTCATGTTTCAGGAGCTATATTGATTTGCTAGCTGAAATCAGAAGGGTTTTTTCCCACTCTGGCATAGAATTAATACATTCCCCTCCCTTCCCCCATGCTGCTTCATACAGACTGAGGCTCCATGGTCATTAATACCAGATTCATGCCTTGCTGCATCACTCAGCAGTATGAATTTGGGCACACAGTCGTGCTTCTGAAGAATTAGCCGAAACATGCAATGCATTTATTGCCAGCTTCTTTTGCTTTTTATGTCAACTTTCTGGCAGCAGGGAAAGGTCAGACAATACCTGCCCCAGCAGAAAGCTCGGTAAGTGACTTTCAAACAAACCAGAGCTAGGAGAGTGCGTTTATACTGCACCCATCACTTTGTTCCAGTAGCTTTTTGCAGCAGTTTGCATTCAGTATCGGGAGCCCTGGCATCAGACGAACTGTATCGCCCGGTAGCTGTGCCAGGCAGACCCACGCCAGCCCTCGCTGCCTCCGATAGCGATCTGTGCAGGCGCGAGGGTTTGTTCGCTTGGAACAGCTCGCACAATCGCTCCTATCTGATATGGCTCATCAGAGGGGAATCCCATCCGTTTAGACGCCCTAATGAGGAAACAGGAGTAGGCAGTGCCGGTGTAAGTTCTGCCTGTATTAGTGTCTTCATCAGTCAAAAGATTATTAAAACCTTAATGCCACCATACTGGACCTCACCACCAGCCAATCCTGCATCATGGGTTTCTAGCACTACAGAGACTTGGGCACATTTGAGAAGATGAGGTGCTGGGAAAGCTACATAGAAGGCAGTATGGAATAGTTTGTAAGCAAAAGTAGAACTCCACAGGCCAAAAGAAATTACTCTGGAAGCTCTGACGCTATTTTAGCTTCATTAGTGAAGCAATCATAAGAATCCCAGCTTCGCATCCCGCAGCTGAGCGAGCACGGTTGCCTCATTGGCTTGGATGGCAAGGCTCCTTTTCAACATCATGGACCGCATGCAGGCAGGGATTTTATTTTGGGACTTTTGTCATGTTTCTATTTTGCCCAAAGCGTTTCTTATTGACATTAAGGTACCCACGCTTCTCCTTGATCCTCTCTTTCCTCCTGGGAACCAAACAACTAGTAGTGAACCCCCAGCCGAGACCTTAAGGCAAACTGTAATACAAGCTATAACCAAAGTAAGTGCCATGTCATAAGTCATTTGTGTTCCTGGGGAGCTGAAGAGTCCCTGTGCGGGGGATGCTTGGGAGACAAGGCAGCTCTCACTAACAGGGATGCGACCCTAGCACCTACAGTGGGAGGGAAGTAATTTAGTAGCGTTTGTAGTACAGCAATACCTAAAGGGCTAAGATCAGAAACATTCATACAAGCACATGGTGAGAGACAGGCTGCTCAGCCTGCTGCCTAAAATAGATAATGCACTGAAAACAACAGACTCGCAGCGCGGCAGGGTGGCTTTCCCCAGTCAGACCCAGCCTGCTGAGGGGCCTCGCTAGGAAAACCCCTCCGTGGAGTGGAACAATGTAGAGGGAAAACTAGAAATATACTGTAATGCCGGGTATTAAACACTACCCCAGCCCTGAGCAAGATTTTGTGGCCATTTCCTCCCAGATGTAGCGCTCTCAACACCGCTTTAAAGAGAAGGGATAGAACGGCGAGACACCAGGCTCGGGCTATTTTAATGGGACTTAAAAGGAGTGAAAGCAAATTGATTTAAGCACAATTTGCGGGAGCAAACAGTGTCAGCACGACAATCCCGTTTGCCTCAGCAGTCACCATGGGCTCTTCGCATTTACCCAGTTTGCGGTCTAAAAGCGACTGATAAAACTCCCTTTGTTTTGTTTTCTTACTTTAAATCTTTCCTCCCAGGGGGTCTGCAGAAGCTGAATCATCTCCAGGGGGGATCCCAGCTCCAGCATAGCTGTGACCCGTATTTCAGCATCTCCGCTATTATCATAGCATTGACCGTGCAGCTGCCGGGGACGGAAGGAGCGATTGTCAGAGCGATGCCAGCAGGTCCGGGACGCCGGAGGACAGCGAGGGGCAACGCGGGGGGGGGGGGGGGGGGATCCGCGGAAGACCCACAGAACCCCGGTACGGAGGCAAACCCACACGACCCCCTTCCCCCCGAAAACTCTCCGCACCGAGGGACCGCATCCCGCCGCCCCCGCTCCCCGCCGTACCTGCACGATGCCGGGATGCTGCAGGCGCTGCAGCAGCCTCACCTCCTTCAGCAGCTTGTAGGCGGCCAGGCGGCGGCACCCCGCCGGCTCCCGGTACCGCTCCACGCACTGCCGCACCTCCCGCCCCGACCCGTGCACCGACTTGAGGGCCACCGCTCCGCCGCCCGCCAGCGCCGCCCGGGCCACCACCTTGGTGAAGCCCCAGCCCAGCAGGCTGACGCCGGTCGCCAGCCTCAGGTCGCCGCAGCCCAGCCCGCCCGTCGCCTCCCCGCCGCCGCCCGCCGCCAAGCGCCGCAGGTCGCGCCGCCTCTGCCGCAGCTCCTCCCGCAAACCCGGCGGCAGCGGGAGCGGCGGCGGCGGCGGGGAGCCCGGCTGCCCCTCACCGCCGCGGCCGGCCAGCAGGGCCAGCAGGGCCAGCAGCAGGGCCAGCAGGGCCACCGCGCTCAGCCGGGCGCCCCGCCGCGCCCGCCCCGCCGCCGCCGCCATGGGGAGCGGGGCTGCGCCGCCGCGGGCTCCGGCCGCTCTGCCGCCCCCGCTCCGCGGAGACGGGAAGGCGAACGGCGCCGAGGGGGCGGGACGGGCGGGCGGCCTTCCCCGGACCCCCCCTCCCCACCCACCCCCCCAACCCCGCCCGAGCGTCCCGGAGACGAAGCGGGGCTGGGAGAGGTGTCCCCGGGTGGGATGCGGAGGTGCCGGGAGCGAGCGGTGCGTCCCCTCCCAGCCCTCCCACGGGGGCCGTTCCCAGCAAAACACGGGGATTTCACGGGCGGGAATTTCGTCAGTCCTCCGAAAGGTAGCGCAGAATGCCGCCGAGGGAGGTGAAACGGATTAAAAGTAGTAAGAACTGAGGTATCGCGTTATGGTTTGAGGAACCCACATCAATTTATTGTGACAATTATCCTGTCACCCGATGACCCCTCCCCACCCGGGAAGGGGGATTGGGAAAAAACAAGGAAACCCGAGTGTCACAATATAAACAGATTTAATAGAACAAGACTAGAAAATTAACATTAATAACACTAAAGAACCCATATTGATCCTGATATCAGTATAAAATACACAAGGACTATACTCAGCCAATTATATCCGTAGGAAGCTGTGCATCCCAGCAGTTGACAGCAAATGTGGGACACTGCGAGCGCTATGGCTTTGGGAGGAAGGGAAGGGCTCAGGGGTCCAGCAGCGGGGCAAGAAGTTCTCAGGATCACAGCCATCAAAGAAGAGAAAGAACTCCTAAGCAAACTTTCTAATTTATATTGAATGTGACGTTCATGGTATGAAATAATCCTGTTGGCAGCTTGGGTGAAGTGCCCGGGTCTCACCTCTCCTCATCCGAGCACCTGGAGAGCTCAAAAACACCGAGACCTTGAAACCTGCATACTGTACCTGGCTATAAAGTAATTATTTTGACAAATTCAGACACTAGAGTCTTCTAAAAGTGCAGTTTTACCAGGCGTTAGAAGAGCCATTACTGAAAAGTAAAATTACTGAAAGAGAAGTTCGTCCTGTGTCGCTCAAACCAGGACCCCGCGCCTTTTCACAGAAAGAGTGGTCAGACACTGGAACAGGCTGCCCAGGGAGGTGGTGGAGTCACCATCCCTGAATGTGTTTAAGACTCATTTAGATGTGGTGTTAAGGGATATGGTGTAAGGGAGAACTTTGTAGAGTGGGGTTGATGGTTGGACTCGATGATCCCAAGGGTCTCTTCCAACCTAAATGATTCTATGATTCTATGGAGGTTTTCAGAGATTACAGCAAGGCAGCTGTGATGACCAGTGATCCCCAAGACTATTTTAATAGAAATAGTGAATATAAGCGATGGCTTAGAAATATCTTCCTTCCCAAAAGCCTGCAGGAAGTTTCCCCTCCGCCTCTTGTCGGTTCAACGTCACTGGAGCAGCCTGTGAGACAGGGCACATGCGGCAGCACGGCTGCGGAGCACAGCAGGAAAAATGAACTCTGAATTCATCAGGACATTCCATAGAACCATAGAATCGTCTGGGTTGGAAGGGATTTTTAAGATCATCTAATCCAACCATCCATTTCCAGATGACAGAGTTTGGGGAGGGAAGGCGGACCCCGTGGTCTGCTGATATGTAAAATAAAGTAGAAAATCTCAGGCTGCCTGTGCTTCTCCGTGCACGTATAGGCTAGAGGCTGATCCCAGAACAGCTCTTTCGGTAGCTGAATTTCCTTTGTTGCTTTTTAACCTTAATAGCTCTTTAATTACTGTCCTTATTTTCAAATCAAGTATAGGTCTGTGTCATATTAATGAATATTCATTGTCACCGGAGAGCTATTAAATGCATTTTCACCTGTGTTTCCAAGGAAATAGATGCCAGCTGAGTGTAGTATTATCTAATTCCAGTCTGTCCTCGGCACCGTAATAATATCAAGACCTATTAGAGAGGACTCACAGATACACGAAAATAATAATGATTGATTATTTATTTGCTTTATAGTAGCGCTTAAGGATTCCTGCCAAGATCATGGCTCTGCTGGGCAAGGCTTCTTGCAGACAACGGCACAAGAGGTGGCCTCGCCTGATCGAGCTGACACCTTACATGGGAGACACAGCAAAGGGCTGCAGCGAGGATGTAGCAGAGGAGGAGGTGGTCGTTTGAGTGTCCTTTAGTTCCTTGGAGGATTTGTGCAAACAAAAGAAGGGGAAGGAGGAGGGAAGAGATGGAAGGTGAGGGTGAGCGAGACAAGGATCAACCTTTACCAGAAGAGCTGAAAACAGCCCGAGGAGCTGGACTCTCTTCCCCGATGCTTGGCACCAGTATCCCCCGCTAGGCTCCTCGGGGTGGATCCAGCAGAATCTCTTAGTGGATGCTGCTGGTGCTTCAGGCACTGGAGACGCTCCAGTATCTGCTTGTAGCTTACAGTGCTGTTATCTTCTGAGGAAACAGAGTGAGAGCAAAGTTAATTGAATAAAGTCCCTTTGAAAAGCAGGATGTAGTTCTTTAATGGTTTTACAATGGATCTGTACTGGAGGAACAACTTGTCCTGCACCAGTCCACTGAGGATGCTGGCATGGGGTAAAGAGTCCAAGACCCTCAGCCAGACTTCAGTGTGGGGGCACCATAGACAGGAAGCAAATCCTATAGATGGACCAAAGGAGAAGGAGGACAGCTGGAGCGTGAGACATCAGTGTGGGGGCACCATAGATAGGAAGCAAATCCTATAGATGGACCGAAGGAGAAGGACAGCTGGAGCATGAGACATCAGTGTGGTGATGTTTCCAGAGCAAAAGAGAGGAGCAGTGCTGAGAGAAGGAGGGCATGGAACTAAAGGGAAAGGATGAGAGGGAGAAGTTCCGTATTGGAACTAAATGGCCTACCTTAACTAGGGTTGGCCTACCAGTACAGACTGGGTCCAAAGAAGAACAGTCTTCAGAGTAGTACAGACCCAAAAAGTTGAAGTGCCAGGTACGTTCCTAGGTCACTGGCACTTGATCTTCCCCATAGCCACATTGCTAGCCCCATGGCCACTAGCACTCTCCTGACAGTTCTGCATATCATCTGGGAGTCAAGGTGAGCCAGACACCATTCCTGATACACAGGTTGCAAGTGACCACCATATTTTGAACAATAAGAGCTCGATAGACATGGCTGTTCCGTGCCAGTCCACCTCAGTGCCCGGTAAAGGTCCGGGCATATTTCCTTTGTTAATATAGATGTCACCTAAGTGTTTTGAAGAGAGAGGGGGAAACAGTACCAGTCCTTGAGAAGAGCTGGAGGTCCTGCTCCTGAGCACTGTCTCTCTCCCAGGAGCTCTGGGGGCCTGTGCTGGCTGAACCAGAAGGAGGATCAGAAGGTGGTTTGTTCTGAGGGTACAAAACCAAGTTCAGAGCAGAGCTCATGTGTGTTGTGGGTCCTGGGAGCGAGAAAAGGGTGGAACACAGAGAGAGAAAACTCGGTCAGGGAGGAGTCTAGCTGCTCACCACAGTGGAAGGCAGATAGCTTTGACTGTGTCCACGCTGGAGCCTGCCGAGATAGCAGAGCAGAACAAGGCCAGGAGACGCTTCAGGGCTTGGAGGGGAAACACCTGAGTCAGTATTTCCCATTTTGTTAAACACCCGTCACTACCAATTCAGAGACAGGTGAAAAATACTCGCTACCTTGCATGGACCCACACATGGGCACACGTGGGCATGCTGAGCAGGGCAGGGCTTGCCACCAGACATGTGACACGGAGATCTTGTGTGAGAAGGGAAGGCATTGTAGAAAGTTTTCTGAGCTTGCTAGCTTTGGCCTCTTTATGTACTTTTATTTTCTATTTTCTTCTGAGTCTCCTGACTTGCAGTACCTGCAGTTGAGGGGCTGTGAGTCTACGGCAAGAAACTGAACTCACAGGGAGTAAAACAGAGTAAAGGGCCCTTCAGCTTCAGCATCACCTGGGTGCAGCCTCCAAACCTTACCACAAGGAAGACAAGCAGTGATTAATTATAAATAATGTCATCATGCATCCTGCAGAGCAGACCAAAGCATTGGCACGGGCAGCAAGGTGGAAAAACCTTAAAATGATCCTACTGAGATGCTGCTGGGATTGCAGTGTCCCACTGGGGTCAGTTCCCCCACCCCGTTGGTGCCTCCCTTGTCCCTGGTATCACTGAAGGAGTGAAAAGCATTCCCACTGCCTCAGTGAGGAAATGTTATTCCTCCTCCGAAAGTGCTTCTTTTGTCCCCAAGTCCAGAAGAACACAAGATGCTGCAATTTGTGGGAAAATTGAGAGGAGGCGCAACAGCCCTGCTGGACCCAGTACAGTACAGCCCAGCCCAGCCCAGCCCATCCCATCCCATCTCTCTCTTGTAACACAGCAGAAGGAAGTTTCTGCCTGACCTAAGAGCGCCAGGTTTTCTGAAGATACGGTGATTAAATGTGCTGCACACACCTAGCACAGCACTTTAAAGCTGCTGGGGTAAAGAAAACAACTAGGAGCTGGCCATGGCTGGATAAATGGATAAATGAGCCTGAAAGGGAATGAAATATCCTGATCCCTGCTCTGCATACCTGGCTCCCGCAATAAAGGACAGTATCTTATGCTTTCTTATCTACATCTATTCCCCCAGAGGCTATAGATGGAGCAGAAGGTTGTCCACCATTCAGAAAACATCAGGCTGTGCTATAATTGCACTGGCTGTGATTGAATCTTGTGCTTCTGAACTTCTCCTGGCTTCCTGCAAGGGCTAGGATGATATTCTTCTTGCGCAAACTTGCGGTGATTTTTCCTGCTTTCCTCCTGGAAGTAGCACTCCTCCCTGGAAATATGAGTTTGCCTCTGAGGTGTAGGCGTGCTCCAGACTAGCTGGGGTGAGAAAGGGTCTCCGTCTCCCATGCCAGCGGTGAAGAGGTTTGCCATCCTCTGAAAGACAGAGGCTTCTCTGGGTGTATGTCCCCTGAGTGGTTCCCTCCTATCCCAAGAGGTCTAGGCAGCAGCATTTTCCCTGTTTCTAGTCTATGACACTGATATAAAAGGGATAAGATCAAGCTCTTGGGTTAGCATAAAAAACCTAGGGAGAAATCCTGGGGAAAGTCCTGGGCATCAATCCAGAAGAGGGAGGCAAAGAGTTTATAGGTCTGGGAAGAGAATCAAAGAAACGTGCAGCAGCCATTCCTCAGAACAGAAGGAAAACTCAGACACCTCTGATAAAGACTTGGGAGCGAGCATTGTCACCGGTGCCCTCACCTTTGGGGTCAGCTGCTCACCTTGACTCCTGCCAGCTGAGCTTCTGGCTGCCTCCAAAGAGTTCCTGTCCATCTGCAAGTGGACATCTGAGGAGGGTGAAAGCAAGAGGATCATCTGGCTAGGAGTGCAGGACAAAACAGCGAGAGCACTGCAGAGTGCTTGCGCAAATCACAGGGCATCATCTACTCCTGCCGTAGGATGTGCTGGAGGAGCCCAGGACGGGTTGTCTCCTAAGAGAAGGAGCTGTCAAGGCTGAGGAGCGCTGATCCTGTTGGGTGTATCGACAAGGAGAGCTTGCCATCTGCTGGAAAGCAATCAGCATTGACAGGTGACAGTCTGGCAAGTGCTCTTGGGTGTAAGAACAGGAGAAAGGCCTGTGCCGGCAGTCCCTGGAGAGCTGGATGGCATTTGGGCTTGCAGAAAGCAGGAAGAACATCCTCTGAGGGAAGGAAGCACTGGTCTCGGGCAGATGAGGTATGACAGAAGTCGCTGCAGGGTTTTACCATGCTCCTACCCGCCCTGAGCCCTCCTTGGAGGTGCCCGTCCCCATTGCAGAGGTAGCAGAAGGGAATACATGTTTGTGCGACTAATACATCTCAACTCATCCATTAGTAGGGCAGAGCAGTGAGATGGCGTCTCGCATCTCCACGGCTCAGATCACCAGCGTGTCTGTTGAGCTGTCTGCGTGCTGCTCACAGCTTCCCCCACCGCTGCTGAGATACTTCCCTCCCCTTGACACATGCCCAGGCTTCAGCTTTTTGTTACGCCACCAGCACATCTAGCACCCAGCATCCTGCTCCCGACCACACCAGCTCCCAGGAACACACGACCAGTGGGAGAGTCCTCAGTTTTCCCAATCAGATTTTATTAACATCTAGGAGGATATAAGCAGATCTCCAGCACAAGGGATTAATGAGCTGGTCTACCATTAGATGGACAAAACCTTCCCTAGCAATACAAGTATTGGTACCTCTGGGTATAAGTCATATTAATACACTGTATAGCGTTGTTTGTGTTATCAAAAGCCACATAAACCTTACCGGCCTGTTATCCCACTGCTGCACTCAGTGAGATGGTGCACAACAGTAGCAGAACCAGGGAAAGCTCTGGGACGTTCCTCTCCTGGTGTGGAAATCACCACAGGAACTTGACAGTGTACAGACCAGGTTTTTGCCATTTTAATTCAAAAAGGTAAGAAATAACAGTGGCAGCACCAATTGCCTTCAATTCCTTGTATTTCAGGGTCCAAACTCATATTAAGTATCCACCTAGTTCCGGAAGGTGGCATTTTCACACAATCATTTTTTCCCTAGCAGAGCCAGGCTGCAAGCCTGCACACAGCGAGCAATTTTGTCACAGCTGCAGAAAAAGGGGGTGCAGGACCTTCTCCTTCTTCTGGCCCAAGTTGCACAGACGTTTCTTCAGCAGCAATATCATTTTAAGCAGCATTTGGTTCCAGGGCACTTACTTCCAACCCTTCTGGACCTACTAGACCACCTGGTCCAAGTGTTCATGTAGCTTTGAGATAAGCCAGACAGGGAAAACAAACCAGATCAAAATGAACCCAGCGAGACTCCCTCAAAAGAACAGTGTCTCAGGAGAATGAGGACGGGCTGTGGGGAGGGGTAGGAGGAAGCAGGAGAGCTGCTTTTTACAGCATGGGTTGGGAATCTGGACTCTGAAAAATACTGGAAGAAAAGTAGGACAGACTGAAGAAAAATGAGGCATAAGCAACGGGAAAGTAGAGGCCACGGCCTCTGATCTCAGATTGCTCCTGTCAATTGTTCTTCTCATTTAAAGGAAGGATGGGAAAATCGCTTTGACCAAGAGAATGGCTCTAAACTTCTCTTCCCGAGTTCAGCCCAAATCTTGAGCTCTATGAAGTTCCACGAACAAGGGCCTACTTAGACCACGTTGTGTTGTAATTCAAGTTAGTGGAAACTACCAGCTGGGATTTGAGTTCAGGTTTGTGTGGAGCTCTGGGGATACTCCAGTGAAAGGATGTTCTTTTTCCATGTCTGGTCAGATCAAACAGTCCCCCAGGAAAATAACAGGCTTTGCAATTCCAGGTACGTTTCTAGATTGAAGATGCTAAAACATCTCTCCTAAGGTTTTCTTCAGTAAATGATGAGGAAGGCTAGGAAAAAAATACAGTCTAGTAATCCTCTAAAGGGGCCTGCAAAATCTAACCTTTGATTAGTGTAAAGATCTTCAAAATCAGAAGAAACGCTACAACTTCCATATCGTGCTCCCATCCCTGAGTAGTCACGCCTGGCAGGCTCTTGCAAAGCTCCTTGGCTTTAATTTACATATTACTCCATCTAGTGGCCTTAAGGTTCCAGCCTCCAAGAGTTCAAAACTCTGCCCTGGTACCAGCTGGAATTCAAACCTCTGCAGCAGTTTTGCCATCACCACTTTTGCCTCCATCTGTTAAGAAAAAAGCAAACTTACCGTCAGTGACAGTGACAGCAAATCCAGCTTGGACTGCAGCTACTTAAAGTCAGTGTATTACATCATGCTGCTTTGTTAATATAGAGATTTAAAACTTAAATGTTACTCTTAATGCAGCTGACTGAGTTTGGGCAGGAATAACAGAGTCACCTGGGGCCTTCTGGATTGGAAGACAATTGACAGGCACAAAGATCTGTCCCCGTGTTTATGTCAACCCCATTTTGGAAATACGAGGTAAAACCAAGCACTTTAATGTGAAGATTTTGAGCACTGGTCCTTAGATGAGCTCAACAGCACATCCGAAGAGCTGGCCCCCTACTGTCCTTCTGAAACGCTCTTTGCCATGCTCAGGTAATCACATACTTCATTAAATTGTTCTCCCACCCATGCATCCTCCTCCTCACCTTGTCCTGGCTCATGCCCTTCTACCAGCTGATGTTTTTCCTGCCTTGATTCCGCCAGCTGCAGCCACAGGATGGTCCCTAAGAGCCCCTGCACCCTCTCTGTGTGTCTGACCTCAGTTGGCAAAGGGATGTTTGACTGAGATTCCCTTCAAGCGGTTTGGATTCAAGCAGGGTGACCCAGGACAGTTCAGAGGGACAGCAGCCTGCTGTACCCTCCCTTGCTGCGGGCACAGGTGACAGGAGACCAGCTCGGTATGTGTGCTCACATAATAGCATTTGAGAGACCTGCCCTGCTGTGGGGATCTTCCCTCTAGAGGAAAGAGGGTCAGCGCACCATCAGTGTGGCCTTTGGTCCGCCCCCACCAGCCACGGCCAGCATACCCCGTGCTGGCCCAGTGCTTGCTACGCAGCATCGTTCCAGGCCTTTGCTTACCTGTGCAAACACCTGCCCGATGCAGGATCGGGGTCCCAGAGAGAACGGAAAATAGCAGTAATACGGCCTGCGAAGAAAAACATTCAAATCTGTCATTCTGACAGCTTGGTTGTAAAGAAACAAGCAAGTATTTCATCACAGCAGCAAGGAAATGGTCTAAATACCACCTCACCTAGCTGACTTATTAAGACAATCTCCAAATTAACACTTTTTTTGCTCCAAAGCAGCAACACAGCTCTGCATCAAGTTTCCTTGTCATCTCCGCTTACTATTTGGCTCAGCTTACAAAGCTGTTGTGATGCGTGCAAACCTTGTTTCAAAGCTGCATGTCAAACATACTCTAAATGCTCTCCAGCTCACCACGGGGACGTAACGATCCACCCACTTATTGCTCCTTTGGGCAGATCTGAACCATGGGAGTGAGGGGGCGTTTGGCTCAGGAGACCACACTAACTTCAGCTTAGGCTGCCTGCCCGCATGGCTGAACAGCATCTTCTGTCCCTCAGCCCCTTGTCCGCTCTCTAATGTGGAGACACTTCAAGCATCCTGGGGCCAGGGCTGCCCCACATTAAATGTCTCTATTGCATTAAGGCAATTCAACCCGGTTTTGGCACAAACCTTGGTTTTTTACCTCAATAAAAACACTAAGTAACATTAGCATGGGTCTTTTTTTCTAAGGTATCACGTGGTATAAAGAACTTCTGAACAGAAGCTGCACACTATTGCTCTCTATTTGCATTTGCGTGAGGCTTTAGTGTTACCCATACTGTAATGGAAAAATAGTTGTATTTTACTTTCTTCCCCTTGAAATCTCTTCCTGTAATGGTTCCTTATTACATATTTAATGACCTGAGAGTAAAAAGAAACTCACTTAGGTGCATCTTTGCTAAATCGGTCTGGATTGAAAGTGAGCGGATCCTTGAAATACCTTTCCATCCTTCCCATTATATAAGTGCTGAACTGTCAAGAAAGAGTTTGCGTTAGTCCGGAGCAGCGCACTGAAAATGCCTCTTTGCTGTCACAGGTACAAAGTCATAACTGCCTTCCACTCCCCAGGCAAAAACAATCCAGAGTCCCAATTAATATCCCAGTTTTGGCCAAAATTTCAGAAAGGCCAGTAGAAATACGCCCAGGGAGGATTTTGGCCCTCTGATAGACAGATCCGTTACATTTGGATCGACTGCAGCAGCTAAAAGCTGCTGGTGGTGGATGGGACTCACAACAAGCGTCGTGTTTGCAGGAATTCTGATGCCATCAACAACACGCTCCTTCTCTATCCAGCGTAACGTCCCCAAGACAGGTGGGTACAGCCGCAGCGATTCCTTCAAAACCTGCGTCAGCAAAAAGCACAAAAGGTCAGTAAGTTAATACAGCGTAGGAAGCAGAAATAAAATTAATTACTTCCCTATGGCCTTTCACTTTGGCTAAATGTGAGCTTTTGACTTGTGGAACAGTTGCTGGTGGAACATATGCTTTGGACTCCTGTGGGCAAAATATATGGTTAAATCAGTTCCTTCAGGGCTGGTTCTTTCTTACAACTGGTAAAATACAGAGAAAAAGAAGCAAAAACCACAAGAGGTATCATGCATTGAACAGATCTAACACCCCAAGCCAGGTCAACAACTAAGTGAAAAAAAATCATGGGGAAGCAAATTCAAAGGGAATATCTAAGAGTGAAGTCTCAGGCCCCCAGTGAGCTGTTCTTGGCACTGGCTGCCACAAGGATAGCTGGTTGCTCCCACCTCCTTCCCACTCTCAGCACTGCACTCCCACTTCTGCCTTTGTCCTGCTTCTGCTGCTCAGGGACTTGAGCCGGGTCAGAGCACCAAAATGACAAAAAACAACCTGGCAAAGGAAAATGAATAGGGAACAGTGAGGAAAAAAAATGGAACAAGACCATTTCTTTTGGTGGCAGCGAGCTGTAAGAATGGCTTATTTCATCAAAGTGAAACCTAATTAACAGTGCATATTAGCATTGCAATGCAAATGCAATTAACGGTGTGTATGCGCAAGTGGATTAATGAAAAAGAAGGGTGGACAAAAGGATTCAGAATTGCCTGAGCGACAGCAGAGGAGTCCCATGGTCTCTGATACTCCAGTGATGGACTGGCTTTGACCAAGGGTGATTGTGATTTTGGTTGTACAGATCCAAATTTGTTCTGTTAAATAAACGGTCTGCTTTGAGAGGCTCTCATGTGACCTGTCTTAAAACTGAAAGGCTTAGATACTTCGTCCTAATTGGAGTGGTATAATTGCAACGGTGTTTGGAGAAGCCTAAGGAAACCTGCTGATTTCTGTAATCACGCAGAGATGCCTTCTCCTCATGAGAAATACACCTCTGAAATCTATCTGCTGCCAAAGCACAGTGATTTGGGGGATGGGATATGGCAAAGGGTAAAACACCATCACCCACCTTGACAGGGCAGCTTAAGAGAAGAGTGATCATGGCAGACTACTATAAAATCACAGGGAATTTAGGCAGGGAGAATAGCTGCCAGGACTGTGTTTCAGCCTCTCTTGAGGGCTAGTGGTGCACCCCATCTTGTAAAAAGGAAACGCAACACCAATGCTGGCGAGTAGCCAAGCCCTGGCTTTGCAGTTCATTAACAACCTCTTTTAGGACCAAACCTTTTCAATTTTTCCCCCCAAGTGACTGAAGAGGGTTTCAAGACTGAATAATAAAAAAATTGAAATAGCCATTATTTTCGGACGTCCTGAAATCCTGCTGAGTTTATGGCGCATGGTGACATCATAGCTGGAAATGCTTTAACAACAGTCAAACAAAAATAGAGTTGTGAGTTTGGGAAGCGCCTGGGACTCACGCACAGGTTGGGCTTGAAGTTGCAAACCCGTCTTAAAACACAGCTATGGTTTCATCTTAAACAGGTAGGGATTAAGCAACTCCACTCTAGCTCCCACCTTGGTAATAATAAAAGAAAGCAGTGAAGGAATCATGTGGGATTTCGGAAAGAAATTTGAGGAGCACCCTTCCCAACAAGTCTGGGCTGCTGCAAACGGTTCACAGTACCTGCTTCCTGTGTCTCTGGGGAGAAACACTGTCAGGATCAAATATTGGCACTGCTCTTAAAATTTTAAAAGTGTGGGGCTCCTCTTTGCAGTCCCATGAGATGGCAAGAGTGCTACCAAACAGCTCTGGCTGGTATTTCACCTTACTCCTACAGTACCTGAGATAAGTACGTGAGTTTGCCAAGATCCTCATAGTCAATGTCTCGCTTGGCTCCAAGAACTTCATCCACTTCGGCCTGAACCCTGCAGTTAAATTAAAAAACTTTTAGTTGCAGACGCCAATTTCTTGCTAGGCACGTTGAGAAATTACATTTTTTACTTTACAGAAACTTAGTTGGACTTTGACTCCCAACCTCAGGCAAAATGCCTACTGATTCCCAGCCAGCTTGCCTGAACTCGTGCCTTGTACCAGGATGCAGCAATGTGCGTACAGTGCAGCTGAATCAGGCAGGACTCAGGACCAGTGCTGTACAAAAGCTTTGAAAAAAATCACTTAGATGGAATTGAATTTCATTCATCTTAAGCTTTTTAAAATTTTAAATATATTGGGACTACGAAACTGTTTATTTTGGAAGGGAGGCTAGAATTTACCGGGAATTAATCCTAGCTTTTAAATAATCCTTATAATTAAATTCGCCTTGAAATTAACAGCAAGCTGGGCTTGCAAACTGGAGCGCACGTACCTTTCCAGTATTTCAGGATGCTGAGCCAGTGCCATTACTGTAAATGACAACTGATTGGCAGTGGTTTCATGACCTAATGACACAAAAAATTGGTTTAAAGGTTAGTATGAAATAATAACATGATACAAAGATGGTCGACTAGTGTGATTGTGAACAGGCAACTTCAAACATCAGGCCCCGAATGTTTTATTTCAAGTATGCTAGAAATTAAAGGAAACACTAAAAGGGATGTAAAGTATACGTAAGGAGCTTTCAAGAACGACAAGAACAAGGCATAGCTGGTAAAAATCCAAGCCATCTTGCTGAACTCAAAGCCGCAGTGGCTGCATACAGCACCTACTGGTTATGAGCTCCCTGACAGAAAGACCAGTGAGGTTCAGTATTTGCCTTGTCATATTATGGGACGCACAGTTCTGCAAAGAAGCAAGGATTTACTAGTTGTAAAGGAAAACAAAGCTTTTAACCAGCTTTCTTTGAAATGTCTGCTTTGTGTGAATACTTATCATTTTTTCATGGATAGGCATATGTGTTATTTTGAAACACTACAGAAAACAGACTTCTGCAAAGGTGTATTTGTTGCAATAACATCTTTCTTGTCAAAGAACAGTGTTTTGACCTCACCTTCTCAGGAACCTAAATTCTGACTTGCGAGATTGATCTTTCTATGTTGTTTACCTCATGTACCATCTTGGCCCTTGATTTTTCTGATAGGCTTGACAGTGCCCTCTCCTACCAACCGTTGACTAATGCTCTTACGGCAAGAACAGCATTTAATTCTGTAGGTGAGGTGAAGACATGTGGATTATGTTAAAGATGCTTTCAATGGGGTTTGGCAGGATCCGGGAGGAAGGGCCAGAACCCAGTGAGGAACAGCCCTGCACCCCAGCAAGCAATGCTGCCCTCTGCACCGCAGGCTGGGAACCACTGGCCTGGCATTATTTGCTGTGTTGGTATGACTGAAGGAGGACAATACATAACTTGCCTACGAGAAAGCCAAGAGTCCTCTTCAGACCTCGCCCAGCTGGTCCTACGCCAGTGTAATGCTGCCCTCTTCCAACCAACTGACTCCTTGGTTACAGCAGCCTCACACGGAGCGAACAAGGACATTAATCATGACCCCACAGATGGCCCAAAGATGTACAGCTTCCCACATGACAGATATGAAATGTTAAAATAGCTACCAACCTGCCACAAAGAAAGTGATAAAGTTATCCAGAATGTTTTCATCATCTCTAGTTTCCTCCAGAGCTGTCAAGAGAGAAAAGCAAACGAGATTAGAAGATGGCCCTGTGCCCCAGCTGGCACAGCCGTAATGCTCTGCCCTGTTTTGCACATTTTGTCTGAGGTGGCATCGGGAGGGGATGCTGACTGGGCAACTCAGCGGTAACTTGCAACCAATAATTTGATCCAACACAAAGAAATGGGGAATTTTCAAAGCAACAGATATTTTTCAAAGCGACCCTCACTACCTTCAGTGTGAAAAAACCCTCCTGAAGACATTAGAGAATCAAAGCTCAGATTACCAACATAAGCCTCCCCAAATCTCATGGCAAAACATGCAACAGATGAATTAACTCCAACAGCCAAGTGTCCCCTACCATCTCCTTTCAGTATTTGCGTAAGAATATCCAGCGTGGCTTCCTTCCCATTCTGGATGTCCTCTCTCCTCTGGTCAATGCAATCCTTTGCCACACGCCGCAGCAGCCTCACACTCTCCTTGACCTCCTTCACCAGCTTCTGTTTCCCTGGCATGTACTGAATACAGAATTTCTTTGGTCATTTTATTCCTTTTGCTGGTAAAAAATATTACCAAGTTATATTTTTCAAGCGAGCACCTTGTTTTCTGCTAAATGACATTTGTCACAAAAACACCTCTTCTCCGTGGAACAAAGTAAATGTCCCCAAGGCGAAGGGCTTGGGCTGAAATGAGAAATATTCCAATCTGGGCATGCCCAGTCTGGGCTTGTCATAGCTGATGTTTTGAGCACCATGAGCAAAATTCCTCACTTCTCCACAGAGAGAAACTGCAGCATGTGATACAGAATCTCACCTCTGAACCCAAAAAGGAAAACGGGAGCTCTAAAAACCTGAACTACAGCTTTCAAGAGAAACTGTGGAATGATTTTTAACTTAAATATTTCAGATTACATCCATAATTTCCTAGTACATGAATTTTTGTAGAAAATGCCTTTTTTTTTATGGTAAGAAAGTTTAAGTTTCTTTCACCTTGAGTGAAGGCTGCCATCTTTTTTGAACAAATGGCAAAAATCTCAACTTTTCCAGTGAAAGTGTAAAACCATATGAGAAGACAACACATGCATGGGGGAAGAGAAGGCAGAAAGACAGAAAGGAAGCACTAGATGTTATTTTTGCAAGTGTTTTGAAGCACTAATGAATGCACAATGGAGAGAAAGAGCTACTGACAACCCTTTCCTTGTTGTACATGGACCTCGCACAGCTCCGTCCCACTCGGCAGGAGCAGGGTCTCCAGCTGGACGCGAGGAGAGAGGGCTGAAGCGAGGAGCATACAGACCTTGAGGAAGGGGATGCGCGCCTTGGTCATTCCCTCCAAAACCATGCGTACAGCATGCGGTAAAGGCATCTGGTCATCACTCAGTGCGTTTAATTCCAAGCCAAAGGCTACCTGAGTAGTGGGAAAGAGAAAGACAACTTGCTGCATCCTCCTGGCTCCCTGGGGCTGGGGTGAAAGGGCAGGACAGCCTCACACTGCCTTTTCCCCTAAAAACACCTCAGGCTAGATCCCGCCTTGCAGGAGGCTGCGAGGGAAGGGTAATATCTACATTATGCTTTCTCCTTATTTGAGGAGATTAATAATTTACTATTACGCTCCATTCATCCCAAACTGTTTTGCATAGAGAAGAGCCTGCATAAGGCAGACCTTGTGCTGACGTAAAATGGTAATAATACAACATCCACAAGTGAACAAGCACTGGTGTGACCTTTTTTGGCATGGAAGGGTGGGAGGTATGAGGCTGTAAGGGCTTTTGCAAAGGGTTCCCATCCTGCAGGCCACACTGTGCAGACCCTTCCCTAACTATCTCTTCCTATGGCTCAGCCTGAATGGAAGTGGCACAATTAGTCTTCTGGCACTGCTGGGTAAAGGTGTTCTTCCCTGGTTGCAGCTCCTGATCCCGTCCTGCTGCCGGTACCCATTACTTCCATTCCTTCCTGCCAGTCGCAGAGGAAACAAGAAAGCGGACAGCTGGTACCTTTCCAATGATATCCATAGTCACCCGGTTCATCATGTTCAGCATGCTAAACTCTGTTTTTCCATCTGCCTTTTCCTCTAGCTTCTCCATCAGCTCCTCTGCTTTTTCATTAAAAGTTTCCATCAGACCAATCAGGTAGCTGAACAATTAATAAAAATGAGTGATGGGGGCTCTGGAAAGGAGACCTTTGCTGATGATTTGCATCACTATTTTCCACTGAAAATCATAAAAGATTTTTGCTTTTTAATTTTTAGTAAATTTGCTTTAATACTTTAAAAAGCAAACAGACAAAATGAGCTAAATTCTTCTTATAGCAGCCCTGGTCTCTTCTGCCACGTAAACAACGGCTGTCATGGCAAAGGGCTTTGGCCTGTGCATGCCGAGGCAAATGGACTTTACCTTCAGACCCTAAACACAATGCATTGAGGCACAGAGAAGCAAACCAGACCAACCCCCTACTCATCAGCCATGCTGTATCTCCCCTAGGGAATCACTCAGGCAGGTGAATGATGAGGCCTGCCCACTTCAAATCCTTCCGACAGGGTAAGGCAGCCATCACCACGCTCCTGGATACACAACCCTGGGACCTTTCTGCCACTGCTGAGCACATATGGGTGTCGTTCCCCCATGGGAAGTCTGGTCAAATTATAATTGTCACGGAAATGGTGTGTTGGACTCTAACTAAAATGTGATTTTGGTACTACATGGTTTTTTTTCTCTTTCTAAATATCAAATAATGAATCAATGACAGGCAGAATCACGAAAATACAGTAGAAATAGCAGCTAGATCATCCCAGAGATATTTGCCTTACCTTCGGCTGAAAGCTGGATCCATTATCCTCCGCTGCTTGTGCCAATGCTCATGGTCACAAACAGTTACCAAGCCATTTCCTAGAAATCTAGCATTTAGAAAAACAAGGAAAAGAACAGTTTTCAGGAAGGGAGCCAGCTGAACCCCGTGTAGTCACAAAGATAACTCTTCCACATCTCCCTTCTTGTATTTCTCCTATGTGCAGGGAGTACTGTGCTGCTTTGAGTATGCAGTCGTTGCATCATTGTGGACAACGACTGAACTGTACATGTTTTGCCTGGTAGGTGTGGACTGCTGAGTCCAATAAGATGCTGGTTCATTACAGCTGTTACGCAAATAATTGATATAGTAACTGGATTATTACATTTTTAAAAGCTTCAGGCTAACAGAGAAAAATGCCCTTTTTTGTTATTGAGTTTAAGAGCTGGAAACTCCCATGCATTAAGGAATAATTCAGTGCTCTAAAATCTAAGTGAGAAGCTTGATGATGGTCTTGAGCAAACTATCCTGAGACTAACTGAACATCCACAGGGGAAAAAAAACAATATGATCAAGGTAAAAAAAAAATCCAACATAGCCTCCTTCCTGACTGGGGAGACATTTGACTTTACGCATAATTTAGTAGGTACATGTTGCTTACATAGGTCTGGAATTAGTTATTAATCCCAACACTAAGGTAGATGGTCTGAGTCAAAGTAAGTGTCATGTCTGTGCTGTTATTTATGTTTCAATTATTTTCAAATCACAATGGCTTCAGACAGGTTTCGCCTACCTCTCACCAAATATGTTGAAGATACGACCATACACCAGTGGATCCTTTGGGTACTGTGGTGACATCAAGAACTCCTAAAATCAAATCACAGGTCAGTGAATACTGAGTGCAATTCATTTCCCACACAAAACATAAAAAGCCACTCACACTCTTTTCCTCCTGTAGCAATAGTCTGAAGACGACATGAATTATTTGGTGCGCCCCGATTCCCCAGTTCCTGTGCTGCTAGTTTGTTTTGCATGCCTCTAGCACTTTTTGCCCAGTGACCCGAAATCTCACTCTGTGGTTATTGCAAAGATTTAGAGGAAGAAATTCAGTCCCTTGTGCCTCGCTTATTTGAGATATTAAGCTCTTGCAGAGAGTCTGCTTTTCAGAAATGGTGGATGCTTGCTCTGTCTGCTGTTGAAATAAAGGTAACAAAGTAAATCAATGGATCAAGAAAATAAATCAGGACAGCCTGCAGAGCAGAGCACCTCACCCTCCTAACCCTGCCAGAGCCACCCTCACTGCAGGCACAGCCTGGCTGCATCGCGCTGCCCTGAACATCAGGCACCACCTCTCTGCTTCTGGAGGGATGTGCCGATCCCCACTGTCAATTCAGCTTTATTTTGCAGTACCTTCACTCCTTCGGGAGTCAGAATCATTACTGAGACTCTGTGAAAGGCATTAAGCCGTACAATGGGTCCATATTTCTCTGCCCTACAAGAAAAGAAGGAGAGAAAAAAAAAAAAAGAGAGAGAATTATGGTACAAACCACCAACATTAAACAGTTCAGACCTAATAACCTCAAAGGACCAAAGCAGCATGTATTGGGAACTACTGCAGTCTTCAGTGAGTAAAGCCACTAAGAGAAAGATCAATGCTCTCTCTCTAGCTCCTCTACTGACTTTCTGAATGATGCTAAATATGTAATTCAGGGCCTCTGTGCCTTGATTTCCCAATCTGTGCTACAGGGCTACCCTATTCAATGTTACTGATGTGTCTCAACTTACCACTGCAGGAAGAGATCATGCATAAACTCCTGTTTCTTCATCATTCTCCACAAGATCGGCAGGTGTCCTAAGAAAAAGCTGCAGAAAATGAAGGTTAAGAGTGTTATGAGGATGCCAATATAGGGTTTTGTACAGATTGCAACCCGTGTTCACGGTCAGGTTGGTGCACTCGCGCAGCCAGGAAGACCAGTGCAGGGACACAGGACAAGGTCTTTTTTGCTGCTCTGTTATAGGAGATGTTTGGGTCTGGGTGGGAGCTCCCTTGCTCTTTGCCCAGATGACTGAATCTCTGCTGCAACTATTACGTTTCTGCACATGCAACAGACATTTGCATTAAATATTCTTTAATACATGCTCAGACCAGATAAGCGCAACTTCAGTTCTGTCAATGGAGTCAAACTGAGTAAAATGAGGAATGGTCTCCTGTCTAAAGCCATGTCACCTCAAATGCTGGAAAAAAAGAGGGCAACCTAGAAGGGTAATCACTGGATTATCACATCCACTGCAGAAATAAATAAAAAGGGTTAACTCTTCAAATATACAATAGCCGTATTGAAAAGTTAGAGATCAATTCCTTCCTTCGGCTGTGAGAGCAAATTCCCACTGGCTTTGCACACATCTGAAGGAAGACTTGGCCAAGCTCCTCTCTAAATGAAGCAAGCTGCGCTTAATATCTGTTTTTCATTTGAGAGACAGCCAGCCATGCTATCATCCTGTGCAGTATAGCCAGGCTACAGGGGAAAAACAGTGTCTTACTTTATTTCTGTTGGAACCAGGAGGTGCTTAAAACAACAAGCAGTCTACAAAGTTACCCAACACCTACAGAAACTTTTAATCCTTCACTTATTTGACTCCTCCATTGTAACTGGACACCAAAAAGATATGAAAGCCCCAAAAACGACAGATGAATGCTTCATTAACTAAAGCTCTGGAAAACCCTCTCTCTGCAGCGCATGAAGCGAAGTCCCACTCACGGTTCCCCCTGTGTGACACAGGAATCCTCAGAAATACTTTCCATTCCCTGTCCCATTACTACCTAATTAAGTCAGGTGTTACAACAGGCCTAAAACATTCATGTGCTCATGAGAAGTCCCCATTACTTACTGCATGCCATGAAAAAAACTAAGCAAGGGCTTGGTTTGGGATATATAACTATGTGACACTATCACCTGAAAACATATATTTGCAAAAAAATCCTTTTGCCCATTTCTCACTATTAAATCTTTAATATGAAGCAAATCTTTGAAGAGATGAGCTCCTCTCTTCACAGGTGAGCCATTCATGCAGTAAAAACAACACAGAGCTGCCAGGACTCACTTTTCCAGCCTGTCCTGCACAAGTCTCCTTTGGAGATGTGCTGTGCTAGTTCTGATAAAACATATCAGCCCAGGAAATCAAGGGCGTTAACATAATCTTGGCATCATGCAGCCGTAAGACCTTAGACACAGTCTGAGGTTATGCTAAAAGCCTCTTAAACTCCATCCTAAACCAAGACTTTCTTAAGCTTTTATCAAAGGGAAAGAGCCAAGGGCAAAGGGAAACTCACGCATCTGGGAGAGAATACCACCTTGAAATGATACAGGCTGTGGGCTGCCTGGCTGGGGAGCAGATCTGCTGACCACAACCTGGGGGCTGGTCCAGGTGGGCAGCAAGCTGGACATAAGCCAGCCTTTGCTTCTGGTGCTGCTCTTCTCCAGTTTGCCAGATACAGTCTCAGCTGAGAAGTGTTTAGATTTGGATGAATCCCATTTTGGAGTAATGTGGGTTGGCAAGGACCTCTGGAGGCCACTGGTCCAGTCCCCTGCTCCAGGCCAGTCAATGTCAGAGCTGTTACAGGGCTCAGGGTCTCACACAGTCACTTGTGCCAGCGTTTGCATGCCCTCATGGTGAAGGTGTTTTGCCTTACACCTAGTTGGGATTTCCCTTGAGGCAACTTGTACCTATTGCCCTTTGTCCTTCATTTTGCAACTCTAAGGAGAGTCTGGCTCCACCTTCTCGTAACCATACATTTGTAGCTGAAAACAGCCAGTGGATCCCCTCTGCCCTTCAGTGGCCGCTTTTCCATGCAAAGCAAGCCCAGCTCTCAGCCTCTCAGGTGACCTGGCTGCCCTCCACTGGACTCATCCCAGTTTGTCAATGTCTCTCTTGTACTGGGGAGACCAACGCCACACACAGCTCCTGGCTTTACTTTTTGTTTTGTTTTTATAAATTACTTTTCAGAGCTGGAGGTATTTGATTTTCCTTACCTCGGACATTTAGGAGTGCAAGTGTTTGTTGAACAGGAACTGAAATGGGGGGTTTGGGCTGTTCCTGGCAATTTATACTTTGGAAAAGCTATTAAGCAGGCTCACATGACATACAAGCTTCCACCTAGACATACCAGTACTAGAAACCTTCCTACCATTACTAGAAACCTTTCTGGGAAGGATCCTAGGCTGATCACCAACATCAAGCCTCAAACCCTGAAGAAGGTACAGAAAAGCAGCAACAGGGTTCCTCGAGCTGCTTGATTACTCTAGGGTGTTATTTCACACCTTGAAATGAACCTAAAGACATGCAGGCTCAGGTATGACAGGATCCATCCTCTCTCTAATCCTAGTATCTGACCCTGATTACACAAATAAGCTGAAACTCAGAATTATGGAGCTAAGCGTGGTGTCCCTGTAGGACTATTTGTGTAGGAGAGTGCTGGTGCGGTGTCTCTTCCAGTGGCATGTTACAGATGGCATGTGCACCCAAAAGTGAGGTCCAATGGGAAGCCCACACTCTCCTGCAAGACCCGTGTCTCCTTGTGACAGCGCTGCCACTGCCTTGCTGGCAGCCTTCTCGCTGCCCTTTATCACTTACGACATTATAATTTTTTTTGGCAGAAACCAAACACCTAGCTCACGAGGGAGAGCACGGAAGGCGCCTGATGGAGTCATGTCCATGTGGCTCCTGGGGCTGTGCGGGGACGGCAGGCTGCGCTGGTGCAGCACAGGGAACCCCTCCTGCACGGCTGGTGCTGCCGGCCACATCCCTTCGGTGTCGTAAGCGAACTCGCAGCCCACTCGGGCAACTCTAAACCGCTCGTTCCATGCTGCTGTGGCCACCTGGAGTGACCATCCCACCCTGCCATCCCAAGCCAGTGATCTGGGATCCCCGGCGATGCCGGATAGTGCCCGCCCTCCCCGGGAAGCAGGTGGATATGTGCGCTATCCCAGGCCATCCTGATTTCCTCCACTTTGCCCTTGCCCACACCAGCAAGGTCCTGGCCCGTCCCCGAAGGTCACCCTGGAGCGTTTATCTTCTGCTCCGACATTTTCTCCTGGCCCCAGGCTGGCAGCGAGAGCAGCCGGGGCGCAAGGTCCACCGCTTCGCCCGGGCACCATAACGGGCGTCGGGGCTGAATGGTGGGAACGGCCCTGCAGAGGCCTGAGAACCTCAGCCCGGGTCCCACCTCCTCGCCCCGACCAACCCTGCCCTGCCTGCCCCTCACCTCTCCCGCGGGGGGCCGGGGATGTGGTCGTACTTGGCGTGGATGCGTTTCAGGTAGCAGCAGGACAGGCCGAAGGCCAGCAGGGCGAGGGCCAGCAGGAGCCCCGCCGCGGCCCACCACGCCTCCATCGCCCACCGGCGGCCGCCTGACAGCACCGCCCCCCTCCCCGGGCGGCGAGGGCGGGCCGGAAGCGTCCCCGGCTGCGCAGAGGGCCGGGCCGGGCCGGCGCAGTCCTCGGCTAAGGGGCGGGCCGGGCCGTAAGAGTCCCCGGCTGCGGGGCGGGCTGCAGGCGGGGCTGACTGCAGGTGGGCCCGGCGCCATTAAAGTGCCTGGCGGCAGCGAGACGAGCGGGAGGCGGTGAGTATGGGCGGCTGAGGCTGGAGCCCAGTGCCCAGCTGCTGGTCTCAATACACCCACACGGGGTGGGTGCCTGGCAGAAGGGACCTTTAAAGGCCATCTAGTCCAGTCCCCCTGCAATAAGTAGGGACAACTTCAGCTAGAGCAGGTTGCTCAGAGCCCCCTCCAACCTGACCTGGAGTGTTTGCAGGGATGGGGCATCTCCCACCTCTCTGGGCAACCTGGGCCAGTGTTTCACCACCCTCAGCATAAAAAATTTCTTCCTTCTATCTAGTCTAAATCTGCCCTCTTTTAGTTTAAAGCCACTACCCCATGTCCTATTGCAAGAGGCCCTGCTAAAAAGTTTGTCCCCATCTCTCCTGTAGACCCCCTTTAAATACTGGAAGGCTGCAATAAGGTCTCCCTGGAGCCTTCTGTTCTCCAGGCTGAACAACCCCAACTCTCTCAGTCTGTCCTCGCAGGAGAGGTGCTCCAGCCCTCTTATCATCTTCAGGGCCCTTTGGACTCACTCCAACAGGTCCATCTCCTTCTTATGTTGGGGACTCCACAGCTGGATGCAGTACTCCAGGTGGGGTGTCACCAGAGGGGAGCAGAGGGGCAGGATCACCTCCCTCGACCTGCTGGCCACGCTTCCTCTGAGGCAGCCCAGGGGTGGTTGGCCGCCTGTGCTGCGAGCGCACATTGTCAGCTCATGTCTGGCTTTCCATCCACCAGTACCCCCAAGTCCTCCTTCTCAGGGCTGCTCTCAATCCCTTCATCCCTCAGCCTGTATTGATACTGGGGGTTGCCCTGACCCCGGTGCAGGACCCTGCACTTGGCCCTGTTGAACCTCACGAGGTTTGCACGGGCCCACTTCTTGAGCTTGTCCAGATCCCTCTGGATGGCATCCCATCCCTCAGGCACGTCAACTGCACCACTCAGCTTGGTGTCATCAAACATAGATATATAGATATATATATATGTGTTTGTGTGTGTGCATATGCTTGCTTTCCTGGGTGGAGGTGAGGAGGTCAGGAAGGGTGCTGCACCTTCGTGTGTTTGTTTACAGAAGTGTTTTAAGTAAGACTCATTACTGAAGGCTCTTAGAGAAACTAAGCTGCCACAGGACAAGGAAGGCGGAGGCTCTTAATTGACTTTCAACTGTTTAAAATAGGAGGGAAAGGGAATATACTGTTGATGCGTGTAGGAATCAAGAGATGAGGATTTTCAGAGCAGTCTGCTTTGGGTCCTGTGTTACACAGCGTACTCATTCATCATCCAGACATGGGAATGAAGAGATGATACAGTTTTATTCAAAATAGGCGATCTAAAGCTGACTTCCACAAATTGCATAAGAATCACAGGACACAAGGGACCAAGCCATAAAACGGGGGAAATTCATTGCTGATAAATGAAAAGTAATGCATGGGGAAAGATAAACTATGTATATACATCCAACCCAGTGATACATATTCAGTGCTGGCACCTGTTCGGGAAACATAAACTTAATGCTCAGTACAGATCAAAGAAGCAAGCAGAGCATTGGCAGTGATTAGAAATGGGAGAGTGGGCAAAACAAGATGCCTGACTATATTAGTATGCAGGGTACTCTATAAATCTAGAGCACACCCACTGTGTATGAATACCACACGTGCTCTTCCTCCCAGCTCAGCAGAGGTGTAGTACCAGAGTCAGAAGAGATTAGGCATCCAAACTGGAAAAAGGATGACCGAGGGACGGTATGACAGGGGTCTGGAAAATCGTCAGTGGTTTGCAGGTGAATAGAGGCAAAATAATCATTACTTTGTATAATTCAAGAATAAAGAGGCACCCACTGAAATTATCCGGCAGCAAGTTATACTTGGAAGAGATTCTTCACAACAAATTTTTAAATGGAGGAACTCATTGCAACAGGCTGTTGTGGAGGCCAATGAATAAATCGGCTCACGAGAAGCCAGGGAAAGTGATGGGGGACGGATCTGGGAACCGTCACTGGTCTCAGCAGGAGCTTTGCGCTCTGGGGTTACCTGGGAGGAATGGCAAGACCTCAAATGGCTCAGGTAGACCCCCTGAATGGCTCAAGCTCTGAGGAAACACAAACCTCCCACTGCATCCTCTTTATCCCTGAAACGATCTCCACAGTCTCCTGTACCCTCCCCTTCTTCCTCCCTCCTCTGAGACCTGCTGCCTGCACCTGAAGCCCATTCCCACGCTGCAGCCGCTGCCAGCTGGATCCCATGCCCAGTCCAGCCCTTCAAAGGTTGCCCACCTTGCATGCCGGGTGGCAGACACTCCTCTCCACCATCCCCATGGCTCTGACTGCAGCAGGAGAAGGAGAAGCAGGACACCCTGCTGCCCTTTAAAGAAAAGCAGCACACCACTTCCCTGTCAGGCTTTCACAGGACAACTTCATTCATGCACTATTTCTCCATACAAGCTTTACTCAATGCGCTAGAAGCAGGATACTAAACTACCTGGATTTTTATTATGTCTGTGTTGCTGCCTGTGGGTCTCTTGATATTTCCCAGCACCATATGAAGCCGCTGCAGGAATTTTCGTCCCCACCATTTCCAATGGTGTTCCTTCCCCTTGCTCCCCTCCCACAGCAGCTCCCATATGGCCATGCCTCTCCGCAGCAGGAGGGAGAGGATGTAACTCATGGCACCCCCTGTTTTTGTCCATCTGATGCAGCAAGCATCTGCCAGGCACCTCCAAGAGTCAGCTCACTTCAATTTCCAAATGGAAGCAATGACTGTGCTAAAAGGCTACAATCTGCAGGTTTTCCTTTATTTTCTTGTGTCATTCCGGCTTGCGTTGGAGACTAGCAGATCAGAGAGAGCAGTGAAAGGCTACCAAAAAACCAACAGCACATGCTGGTGCAAGGTGAGAGATTTTTATCCCTATTTCATTTTTGTTTCAAAGTGTAAATAATTTCAAATGGGCTGTTAGTGACAGAGGGACAGCCGGGAGTCAATGGTGAAGGGGAATTTAAGGAGAACCTGTAGCGACTGGGACTCTATGTGTTGGATGTCCACTAGCAGCTTAGAGGCTAACACTTACTGGCCATCTTCAATTAAACTTGCCATGGAAACATAGATCACAAAATGCTTGAAAATCAGGCAGATGAAGGGAATTGCACTGGCTTTGAAGTGTGAGCTGGTCCAAAGAAAGGTTTGGTACTGCAGACCTTAGAGGATGACAAGGATTTTCTTTTGAAGTCGCCAGGAACCGGCACCTCTCCCAGCAGGCATGGCCAAAGCCTGCTTGGGTTTCTTGGCCTGGGCAGGTCAGGAGTTGGGTGCCATCAGCCCAGGAGGTCCCCAGGGAGGCAGAAGGACCAGAGACTCATCATAAAACTGTGGAAGCCTGTCAGGAGCTCGTGGGCTTTTCCTTTTGGGTGGTCACCATGCTGAGCTGAGGGGAGGAAGGACACCCAAGGTGCCCTATGAGAACAAATACAGTTGATCACTTCATCCATGGACTTCCAGGGCTGCTCCACCAGGCACGTTTGGTGGCCAGCATTGCTCTTCTGGCTTCACATTGCATTGCAGAAGGGTTTGGTGGTAATGCCACAGTACGACCTCAGAGAAACACTGACTCATGGTAACAGTCAAATGGTACAAAGTTTTAGAAACTGAAGTCTCCAGCTGTCAGTACACAATGGAGAAAAAAAATTTTAAAAATATTGTTTGGCTTTCTGTTACATTTAATCTTAACATTGATTTTTCTTGAACTGGTAGTTTCTTCTTTGGTCTGAAATAATTGCAACAACCCTGGAATGATTTTCCCCTCAGTTTTCAGTACACAGATTTTCACACAGATTTTTTTTTTTTACTCTGGAAACTACATTGATGTTATATTCTCAATATTATCTAACTAGTGCTTCTATTTATCTTAATTGAAAGTAGATTTTTTTTGCCTCTTTAAAGTTGGGGTTTTATAACCTCTTGTTTTCAGAAACATTTGGTCGGGCGATATATATCACGATCCCATGATACGAATACCAATCACTGGGAAAGGTAAAGCTAATCACAAAAATAGCATCATCCAGAGAAAGTGCTTAAAAACTAAAACTAACTAATGCAGTCGTGTCTTTAAAACCACTCAATGAACTTCCTGATGAAACATTGATTTTCTGAGTTTCATCGATGTTTTTTTCAACATACTTCGAGAAGAAATCATAACTATCTGTAAGGTGTTCTTTCATTTGAAATCATTCTCAGAATAATTCCGGTGGGAAATTCCTGCTTGTGCCTTGTTTGTGAGCAGCTCACAGGGAGGTGATAAAATATTTGGCATTTTATACATTTTGATGGGATAGAGAGGTGCAGTGTAGTTCTGATCCCTGTCTAGAACAGGCGAGCTCTCAGAATAAAGCTTCTCATGCAGATGTAATTCTGCAGATTGCAGAAATTACCTTACATTTCAGGCTTTAAAAGTAAGCTTTAATAAAACCTTTTGTTTGTATTCTAGCAAGCTTTAATAACAGCTTTTTTTTGTATTGTAACATGTTTCTGTACCCTTGAGTGAAGGACGTGATACCGAAGGACTGCGCTGTCATGTTTATCATCTGCCTGGGAGCCACCCGCTGCACTAAGGAGGAAGGAGTGCAGGCTTGGGCGCGCTGAACTTCCCCGTCTGTCACCTTTCTGCTGGGGACTGAACTGCCATCGCGTGGACATTTTACCAACTTGCACGTTCCCATGAACACAAAGAGCGAAGACTTGGGAGACAAACAGAAGAGCAGAAAGCTGGGAACCATTACTTCGTGCGAAGCTACAGGCTGAATTTGAAAAATTGATGTGACGTAAGGTTAGTCCAAACTCTTGCTCTATTTTGCGTGACTTTTCTTAGCTATTTAGGTTTGAAAACATTTACTGCTCTGTCTTGAGAGGTCCAGCAATGCACAGGCTCTGAGGACAGCAAGGAGAATGCACAGCATAGGCATCTCTTGCGCTGGGAAATGCCTTCTGCAGCACACGGTTAGCCAGAGGGCTGGGTGTCCTGGGGCAGTCTGAATTTACCAATAAAATAAATTTCTAAATAGCGAGCTTTTAATTTTGTTGTTAAATGTCTCCATCTGTTGTGTGCTACTGGTTAAGTGCAGATGGTGATTAAATTAGTACCTTTCCTGGAGAATTTACAGCCTAAAACCTCAACCTTCTGCCTAAGGGTCCATATGGAACTAGTGGGGGTCTGGGGCTACGCAGGCACTGCACTTCATCCGTCTCCAGCAGAAATGCAAACTTCAGGACTGTTTTTTTACTAGGCCTGTCCTCCTTTCCTAGGCAGAAACAGTGCGCAGGTGGAATATGAGGATTTCGGTCCTTCTGCCCGTCTCTGGTGGCTCTGCCATACGTGAGCAATCCCACAGGGAGCACTTCTGAGGCACTCATCCATGAAGTCTTGAGGATTTAGCCATGTCCGAGACATGGGGTCCCTAATGCACATGGTCATGCAGACATTATGCAGGGATGCAGATTTTTCTACACAGGCTGTGAAACATCTGAACATTTTGTTTAACCGAAGGCAAATAATATTCATTGTGCCTGTTCACAGTGTGCCTTCACCTTCCTCCATTTGATTGTGTCACATAGTCCCTATATTGCTGCAAACAACCATTTGCTTTTAATAGTGCAAAAGAAAGTTCTCTGCTCCAATGATTGGAAAATTCTGGATAGAAAATGTATATTCTCAAGCTTTCTAGTTGTATGGTTGTAGCTCCGCTTACTATTGAATTTACCATAGCCTGAGAGTTCAGATAGGTTCATATTTTGTGTGTCTTTGAACCTAGGACACGAACGCCGCGATGCCAGCAGCCATCTGGCTCAGAGTAACACCAGTGAGGAATATAACCAGACTTCAAAATATTCAGCGAAGTACACCTCCAAAACCCACCTTCTTCTTCTGATGGCCAAGTAAGAATATCTCATTCCCCTGTGGGTTTTTTTCCCTATTATTATGACAGACAATGTGAAAAGTAGTGAGGCAGATGACCTTATTTAGAGTAAGACCATGCAGAATTTTTAACCAAATATAGGAGAGACATTTACCTTGATCTGCCTTCCCTTAAACAGTTAGTGGTTACTTCTCTGACTAGTCATTTGCTGTGTGCTTTGCTGCTGTGTGCTTACGGTTACATTCATTCATACACCAGCTCAAAGGAAAAAAATAAAATGCATACTTTAATGCAAACATTTGGTTATTTTTATTATATAAAACAAATTGCAGTATTATAACTAATACTACAAAGTGTGGACTTAAATTGTGTTACCAGCACAATTCAATACGTGACCCTATTTTAAATTCAGTTATTAATAAAATTAAAAGAAAAATGTTACTTCTGTTCAAAAGTAAGTACATAACTTTCCTCAGCATATGTATACATATATATATGGATATAAAATGTAAAGCAATAGGCCAATTCTGCTGTTATTTTGTCAATGTAAATAATAATTAAATCCAGCCAAGCCAAAGCCAGTGAGGGCAGTTACGATGTTTCTGGAAACAGAAAATGACGCATTATTTTAACCTAATTATCAAGGAACAGGAAATTGAAAAGTGGCATCAAGTTAGTAGCAAAAACCTGACCTTCTGTCTGATGCTGGGAAAATCGGCTCCCCGAGCGCAGTCTCCCAAGTCACCAGACCTGCTGGGGAAGGCCAGAGCATCTTCATCGCTGAGCCAGCAGCGGCTGCGGCTGGGCCAGGCTGGAGGACGTCTCCAGCCACCAGGACCGTGTGATGAGACTGCACGACGGCATGCTGTGGCATGTCACAAGCTGTGCATGTCACAAGCTGTGGGACGCAGGAAGAGTCAGACGGCAAGCTGAAGTGAGATCTTTCCTTTTTGATAAGGTTTGAAGGATAATTTCCTTTCCCACTCCTCTTCCAAAATAAAATCTTGAGTGATGCAAGATCATCTCAACCTGCCTATCTATGCAGAACTGCGGATGCCCTGGAAAGCCTTCATATTTCAGAACTTTCCTCATCGTCCTGTGCATGGCACGAGCTTCAGGGACCATGGCTCCCAAAACAGCCCCTGCTGCTTCCTCCAGAAGCTCTTCTTCTCTCCAAGGTATCTGTATCATACTGGAAAGCTGGGCACAGCACAAATGGTCTAAAATCTTGGTTTAAAGAATTGCTGCATACATAGGAATGAAATACCTTGCGGTCTGCAAGTCATCTGGCATTTTCCTAAAACCACAATACACCGTACACAGTAAAAGTAAAGGGGAAAAAACAGCGAGCAGTACAATTTTTGATCAGCTCCAAAGAGATTTTTGTTTCTGTATCATCCAGAAAAGAAATTATCAAAAGGCCTATGTGGTCTTGCAATGGGAAGCTCAGATCTTTAGAAAAATCAGCCACCTTGGGTTAATACTTCACAAAGGCTTTGTGTACACCAGCAAATCAAAGTCATTCCTTGGTTATCAGGTCTACCAGTGCTGACTTCTGACCTAGCCCAGGGTGATCTGGGAGGGTGCAGCTTAGCCTGGGCCACAGGCGTGCTGGGGGCTGCTCTGAAGATATAACAGCACAGTTCATGCCCTTCCAGTGCCAGGAAATGTTTCCTGGTGCCCCTTCATTTACCAGGCAAAAAAAAAAAAATCCTTCACGTGGGGGTACTGACAACCAAATGTGTTCCATTCTTTTCTGGCTTGGGGGCATCACATCCTGACTGGATCAGGATAAAGCCTTCTGCTGTTTCATTCAGCAGGGAGGTGTGGAAATAAGGTCCCTCATGGGCAGCACTGGACCTTTGTACCTCTCAAGGCTATGAGAGCCACCTGGCTCAAGCTCGACATGCACGGCTGTACTGTTGTCCCCTGTCCACGCCTGGCAGATGTGGACAGGAAAACTCTCAGAAAAAGTAACTCCTCGTGACCGATGAGCTGACCTCAAAGCCAGACCTTTTGCCACAGATCAAGCAACACTGGATAAGGCATCAGCCACAGCTTTGCAAAACAAAATCTACAGTGGGCTTAGATGTTACTTACCCGACACTGTCAAATACAGACCTTTGCAGTGATTTTCACACAGAGTCGGTTGTCACCCAGCTTATACATACTGAGGTCCATAAAGACTGGAAAAAGAAAGCTGATCCTCTCAATCAAGAAGATTTTCCAGCATGCAGTGGGCAAGTAGTTGGCAAGATGGTTAATAATAATGAAAATAGCCCAAGGATTTAGTCATTGCCAACAGCCAGTGCCCCTGAGGAACAAGCTACTTGATGTCAGTGCTTACAGCTGGCCGAACACTAAAGAATATTTTTTTTCTTTAAAAATAGCATCCCTATTTACCACATTATTGTTAAGGAATGATTGCTGTTTCCATCGTAGCTGCTTTTCTGACTACATTAAAACATTGCTCAAGGCAGCTCTATAGCTGCACATGTGCCCCAGAGTAAAGTCTAGGCATAAAGACCTTGGGAAAGTCATGTACAAGGCAGCAAGGTACTGACGCACGTCAGACGGGTTTGGGGTCTCATTCATTCAACAGAGGAAAAACTATGAATTCTTAAAACTTAAATTTTGAATGCAGTTATCAGTTATCAAATGATGCTTACACCTCTTTTCATATAACAAAATGTGTGCTTGTGTCTGAAAGTACCTAAGGGGGCCGATGCCTCTCACATGCCAAGTTGACCATTTAAAGAGGTCTATCGGCATTTTTCAGAGAGGAAAAGCAGGCTTGGATATTGATATGTTGTGACTGGTTTTCTCCTCTGCACTTCGGAGTTTCTACATTGATCATAACCAAACAGTGGTGGGCTGAGCTTGCGCACAGCAGGAGTGATTCGTACTGGGGATCCCCCCATACAACCATATCAACGCTAACAGGTTAAAGACAAGGCAGGCTCTGCTCGATGCGTTCCTGGAAGTGTTTTGCTGGGTTTGGGCTGTGGGGCAGCACTGCACAAGCTGCTCCTTGGGCCATGCTGAGGCCCAACACATAGATGCCAACTGATGAGAGGTTGGGCAGAGGCTGGTAGGGGAGATGAAGGCAGGAGAAACACCATGGCAGCGTGTGAAGTTGGGCCCCCAGGCTCATCTTGCCCACAGTGCCACTGCCGAGCTTTCTGAACTTGAGTCATGGCTCCAGTGTTATTTAATTATAGGCTGCTGTGCTTAGTAATGTGATATATGTGCCTCGTGCTATTCATACCCTGCAACCTGACACAGAGAATCTGGGTAGAGCCCAAGCTCCCCCCATGTGAGGGATGAGGGATGTCCTCATGGCGGTGCTCCTTCCAGGGCTCCGCACCCAGAAGGGTTTTGCCAGCATTTGAGCGAGCATCCCCGCTGCGACACCCAAACTATTTCACTCTCTCTCCATTGCTCTGGCAGCAAGTGCTGAAGTTTTTTCCCACATATTTGTGGGAGACTTTATTGGATGCCTTGGAAAGAACATGGTAAGTTCAAATGACTTTGGCCTGAAGATAATGTCTACACCACAGACTGCAGCACAACATGGTGGTGCTCGGGCTGGCTACTGGGTACCAACAATGTAAGTGAAAAAAACCCTGAGCTCCACACAGAGCTACTCTGCCTTGGAGGTAGAGAAAAAGAGGTAGCAAGGCTGGGTCTGCACTTCCCTTAGAGATATGCTGGGTCCTCCATGTGATACACCTGTGCTAACATAAGGAAAGGAAAAATGTGTAAGGAAAAATGCAGATGTTGCAGCCTCGGTCACAGAGGTGTATCAGAAGGCAATAAACCATGTTGCTACTAGACAAAAGTCTGGGACTGCCACGTAACACAGACAGAAGAGCAGCTGCACTGGGGTAACCAGCATTATTCCGGGCTATTTTAAGACCTTTATCCTGAATCAGCATCCGGGTGATACACTGGCATGTTCAAATGTAGTAGCAGGGCTTATCAGTTTATCTAAAGCTCAATTTGTGTGACATCCTGCTATATAAATGCATTTTTGAATTAAGAAAAACGCTATCAATAAGAATCCTATTAAACAGCAGATGATGTATCGGGTGTTTAAATGTACATGTACTTCTGTGCTTTGAATAGTACAGCCTCATTATTTAAACACCAGGGAACTGGACTGACAAATACCAGGATTTAGTACAGATATGTTTGAAGCTTGGAAGGGACCATGATGGTCAGAAATACCTTCCTAGCATCGTAAGAGCGTACTGAGCTGGCAGGCACAGACACGCACACCCATCCATGAGTTTTGAGCAGGCACACTTTTCCCACTCCGCGGAGGCTGGGAGAAAGGATAAAGGGGGAAAAAAAACCCTTATTTGCAAGTCTTGTCTCTTCCTCTGCTGAGAAATATTCCCCCTGCGAAGCCGGTGGCACCGCCGTAATGCTGGCAGCAAACACCAGGGGTGTACGGCTCTGTGTTTGCTGTCAGCCGAGCCATGGCACAGCTCGCCCTTACTGGTGGCTGCTCCTGTGGGCTGGGTTCCATATGCCTTTAGCTGTCACCACAGACCGCCTGCCACCGAGTGCCTGCCAGCTGGGGGCTGGTGGCAGTCACCACCAGCAATATGCAAGATGTAGGTGGCCTCGGCTTATGCTCAGGAGGTTCAAATGGGCTCAAGCAGTGTAGGGTAACTAAGAGTTAAATTAGAAAAAGAATACTTAAGCACCTGGAAAACGATGGTGAAATTCCTGTCTAATTGGTGTATGGCAGACATCCTTGAATCATCTCCATTCCTTTAAAGTAACTTTGGTTATACAGGCCTTTTTCCTACCCAGAAGTTTTTAAGCATAGCTATGACGAAGATTCGCCTTGCAATCTCACAGCTAGAGCTAGCTGCAGTCTGGCTAAGGAGCCAACAGAAGCAGAAGAGGAATTTGGAAGAAGATAGATTATATCTCCACTTTCCCTTTTCTTCCAGCCCTCTGGTCCCATCAGCTCGACAGATGCCAACTCTTTTAACAGAAGAATTTACAAAGGACTCTCTCTTTCCCTGAATGTTTTTATGTGCCTGAAGTGAATTTCTGCACTTTAAAACAAATGCATTTGCACCTTCACTGCAATGGGAAAAGTCTAATGACACTCTGGTTCCTCATGGCATCTGTAGGTTTTCCAATGAAATAAGAGTAGTGTTTTGCAAAAGGCACTTTAAATGTCGTTCTTCCCTTTATACTTAATAAGGACTAGGGAAACAGTGCTGTTTTTCTGATCATCTGTTTTTGTATAGTCAAGGTATTCTTTAATAGCAAAAAGGATTTAATGTGTATATCAGAAAGTTCAGGAAAAATATTGAAAACAAATTCATTTGCTCTATACATCAATGCTTTAGGCTTAAGAGGACACTGTCAACTTGAAATTGGGGAATTAAATATCCACAGTAAGAGCTTTAGATACAAGGTTTTGCTTGTGAACTTTTCTGGATCCACTAGTCATTTTACATTTGTTTCATTTTGTCTTTCTTACGTTCTTGTGTGAGCAGCAAGATAAAACCTACGCTGATTACAAAAAATAACCAGGCAAAATGCTATCAAAGGCAGAGACCACAAGGGAGAGTACGTGTCTCCAATCAGCACTCAGGTGAAAAACACATTTCAGACAAAATGAGTTCTGTGGGTTTTTTTAATATCCTTTAAAAAGGGGTAAATATTACAAGATCATTGCCCCGGTATGTTACCTCTTGTCTAGTCATTCACACCTGTGAAAACTGAATGCAAAAAACACCTGGCTTCACAAGGTTTGGGAAAAGTGGAGAAACTCGTACAAAGTATCTTCTGGGTTAAACTGAATAATGATCCCGCTCACGTAAAAGAGGCCAAATTTTCTTTTCACTTAGATTAGTGCAAACTGGAAGTATTCTCCAGGCGGTACGCTCCGACTTTTTCTAATTTACCTGACTGTCTCTTAGACACAGCTATCTTTGAGAACCTATAGGCTTATACCAATATAAAGCGTTACAGAAGAATAATTTTCCTTTAAACTAGTGCATGGAAAGTTAACCAGAAATTCTACTTTTGCATTCAGCAAAGAAAGGCACAGATTTGTGCATAGTTAGAAACCATCACTCAGAGCTGCAGATGGTGAAGCAAGCCAAACAACGCAAACACTTCCGTAAGGAAGAGTGAAACATGGTCATTTGGGAATTTATTTTTTGGCAAAACATGGTGAAGCATGGCTGGGGAATGCTGTATTTCAAAAGGTGAAGGGCAACAGGATGCATCCTTTCTTCTGATCTATAATTGCTGATGTTTGGGGGTTTCTTCTTATAAAAAAAAACATACAAACCTAGTTTCTGCCCACAACATACTCGCATCACTGCTTCATTTTACTTTTTCTTTGCCTCCAGTGCAGATGGATGGGGATGAACATGAAGAAAACAGCAAGATCCCTTCGAACAGACGCAGCATCCTCAAAGCAGAGCTCACCCTCCTCAATACTGGCGCTGGTTTAGAGGGTCGGGCAGGAAGGTGACATGCTCCGAGTCCCTCAGCCGCTCTGTCACCAGTCTGCCACCTCCTCCCGGCTGCACACCACGCCAGCGTCCTCCTCGTGGGAGCAGTTGTGCATGCCGACATTGGCGTGGTCACACTCCAGCAGCGTCTTCTCCTGCCCGGAACACTGGACATCATCCAGGAGAATGCGAAGGGAGGTCCCTTCCCCAAATTCTGCCTTCTTGCTGGCCCGCACTACATAGGGGAAGCCCAGCTGGCGGCACACCACGGCGGCGGCGGGCAAGCTCCAGCCATCATCGCACACCGTGCCCCACTCGCCATCGATGTAAATCTCCACCCGGCCCCAGCTCCGGCCGTGACCCCGCTTCTCCATCAGCCGTACGGCGCCGTTTCGCAGCGGCGGGGCCGTGCTGGGGCGTTTCTTCTTCCTGCGCTGCCCCCTCCTCTCTCCTCCCTTCCTGGGCTTGTGGGCCCTGCCGCTTGGTGCCGGCGTGGTGGGCGTCCTGCTTCGGTTCCCCGGTGGCGGCGGGGCTTGGTCCACCCAGTCCACAGCTGGCGCACGGGAGGTGTCGGGGTCTCGCCTGCTTCCCTGCGGGACCTCTGTCGTGGCCTTCAGCCGGGGATGTGGTGTTGGTGTTTTCACAATAAGCTCTGTTGGGGGTAAAAACCCAGAAAAACCATGAGTCTGTCACGGTATGGACACAACTTAAAGACAACTATATGAAACCAGTGATGATTTTCGACTTATTTAACTCGTTTCTTGGAATTTGCTTGCTTGATCCTGTTGAGAAGCAGCAACGCTTTCGGCGAGCCAATGTTTCCTCAGCGAAAAATGTCATCCGCTTTTAGTTAGCAGAGAGGACTGCAGGGCTTAACGCCAACCAGTAAGCCTCTCCCTAGAAGGAAACTCCAACTTTTTCCAAGTTGATTGGCAAAACCTCAGCCTGGCCATGAAAGGGTGGGCGCTAGAGTTTCAGGGAGAGAAGAGGAGTTCCTCACCATACCCTTCTCCCTTGCTAAAAGCATTTTAAAGACAGGCACTATTTCTGCTCTTCTCTTCATTACTAATGATTGGATCGTTACCAGACAGAGAGCGCTGAGCGCCGGCCTCCCCACTGGGCGAGATGCTTTATTCAGAGGAGCTGAAATCAGGAACATTCAAAATCAATTCTCTCTGGCAACTGGAATGTGCAAAAGGAACGGAGTTGCCAGGACAACACATAAAACAGGATTTGGGGTTGGGTTTTTTTCTTCCTTATGAAAAAAAATAAAAGAGCCTTGAACTCTGAAGAGCTGAAAATTCTTTGCTGTCACAGTTTCCAGGCATTACTGGACTTGCTTATTCACATGTGCTCTATTTTTAGCCTAAAAATAAGTTTTAGCTTGTCAGAAGGAAGCAATTTAGATTTACTCAGAATAACAATCTACTGAGCTGGGACGGTGTCACATACATCTGCAAAGACGTCACGACTTTTTGAATTATATCCTAGATTTATCCATTCTCATTCATCACTGGCTTTGTAGTACAGAGATGACAAAAAATATGACTGTTTTATTTCTGCTTAATTTCTATTGCTCCCCAAAGACAAACCCTCGCAGAGGTCCAGTTTTTCCAAATAGCACACTTTGGAGAGGAACTGTATTTGTTGTGTGTAAATATTTCCCTTCTTTGGAAGCTGAGGTTCTGAAGGCAAGACAGAAACGTGAAAGCCTTACCTGGGCACACCTCAGTTGCTGGAGCCTGATCTGGCAAAGCACTTGAAAATTCTGGAACTTGTATAATGCTATGTAGGACTGCGTGAAAGCTAATGGTCACCTGCGAGTGCTTTTCACCTCCCTGAATCAAGTTGTCATTATATATTACTAAGCTACACATCCTGTTTGCACGCTTCCGAATCAAAATCTTCATGCCTGGTTTTCACCTACGCATGAATTTAGTTCTTGAGACACTTAGCAGGATCTGTCCCACTGTTTCTAAGTTTTATTTTATGATGCAAACTACCTTGCAAACAAACCCAAAAGATTTAGGTGCATGTGTAGGTTAAAAATCTGAACTTTGGACCTGCATAGAGAATAACGCATATGCAGAAAACAGAGACAAAGCTGGCTGAACACAAAACAAGTTAATAATATTCGGTAAATGCCTGCACAGCTTGCAAAGGAGAATGTTTCTGAAGACGTGCTGAGTGCTCAGGCATGCCAACAGGTAATAATTAGCCTTAGGTCTTGTTCCACCTTCAAGACTCAGTCTTGCAAGGTGCTGAGTGCCCTCGTTCCTCCCTGAAGTCAAAGCTGTAGGAACTGTCAATGACTCAAATGCAGAATTTAAATAAAAGTGTTCTGACATGAGAAATCCTACTGTAGTATTAACTTCGTGACAAAGTTGTTACAGTAGTGCTTAGGTACTTACACGTGTAAACAAAACGCACAGGGGAAAAGAAAGGTGATGCTGCCTAATCCGATTCTGAGATCCTAATAGCATATTTAGGGGGTTGCATTTAACATAAATAGTAGTTGGCTTGCTGCAGATTCAGCATCATCGCTGACTACTCCAGCTTTAGCAGTGCAATACTTCATTCAGTATGAAGCAATCAAAAAGCCCTGGAGGGTTTGGATATGCCAAAAGTTCGCCTGAATGGCTGATTCTTTCGGGAGTGTTTTCTCATCCCATATTCTCTCACTTAACAACTAAGAATGACTCAGCCCTCACCTTGCTCAATGAGCTATTTCCCAACCCTTTAGCCATCACATCCTTCAGCTCCTGAAGTGCTCCTCACCACCTGAAGGCACTGCAAAAAATCACTTACCACTGAAAAGCACCATCGAGCACAGGCTCTCAGTGCAGAAACAGTTACAGGGAAACCAAGTTGGTGATAATGAAACGGGTACGATACAGCATGGAAAAGGGGTAACGTACAGGGGCAGAAACTACAGAGAAGATTTCACACTGCCAGGAGAGGGGAAATACCTTCTGCCTTACTTGAACCAACTCTTCAGATCCAAAACAGCTGGTAAGAATTAATTTTGAGGAGACTCTGAAGAGTGAAGTTCTGGGTGGTCTCCACGCAGAGAGAGATAGCGCGAGCCTGGAGTTTATATCTACTGCCAGATAACGAGCACCAATAATAAACGGCAGCAGTGACACTTACTCTCCTTTGGCACAAACTGGATGCGTTTGCTTTTTACTTTCACTGGCGACGGCTCAACTCGGCATTTTCCTGGTGGTGCTCGCCTGCGAAAAAAGGGACACACGTGGAGCACAATTAATTCCTTTCCCCTGGCATCGTCAGCCTTCGCTTCGCGTTGTTCTTCAATGAATGTAATGCTCGTTGGGGAAAAAAAATGACTGTTTAAATGATTCAAGAAATATCTTACAGTAGAAAACATAGTAGAAAACATAATTAAACAATCACGTATCTCCGTTGATCAAAGTCCAAATATTCACAAGGCAGTGGAGTCCTCTGGCTCTGTTTTCACTTGCCATTGCTGAATCCATTAAGGAAATAAAACACTGGCAGGTTCAAGCATTACAGAAAGAGATTAATCAAACTGAAAACAAAACTCACAAAACTAGACAGTGTATGTTGAACATCTGAAATAAAGGTCGTGTGTATGCAAGTTTTCAGGCTGTCTTCAGAGAAGCAAAATAACACACTATTATTTGTACATAAAGCCCAAACAAAAGACTAACCACTACAAAAGTAGTACCAAAAATGCATTATTTTTCAAAAAGAGCTCTAAGTGTCTCCTACAGAGGCCTCCTCTTAGTATGATGCATTATTTTGCCACAAATTTGTTTGCCAGGGAAGTATATCTCACTTCTTGAGAAGTTATAGCCAGTTCGTCATCACTTTTGCCTATGCTGGCTGGCTCGTTAATCTGCAGCCGCCTTCAGAGGTTTTTCAAACTGGTTCAAAAATGCATGATGTTTGCGTTTGGAGGGTGTATTACTCCTTTGTAATTAGGACTGTTTGCATTTGCATTTCTGTGGAAGGCAAAGAGCTCCCCTCTCAACTACCGCCACGGGGACCTTCCCTACTTTTATGAATTTTCCTATGAGTTCTTCCTTATTCATATTGCTGTACACGACACACTAAAGGAACTTCTTTTTAAACTTAAACTTATGACTTTCTTTCGACTTCTGCTTGCTTTATTTTTGCAAAGGTTGTGTAATACCCGCCTCTTAATACACAGTTTGCCGGAACTCTTCCTCTGTGTTAGATAATGGAAAATGCTCCTGACAGAGGAGAGTCGGAGGAAAACACACGGCAGCTCTGGGGGCTGTTTAACTTCGGGGTCTGGTTCCAACACAAAACTGAGAAGTGGTTTGCTTTAAAATGCTCAGCTAGCTAAAGCTGTACATTTAATCCATTAAAAAAAAAAAAAAGCTACAAAAGTCTCACTCTACATGTCTGGCTGAAAGTATTTTGGTGTTTAGCCAATAATAGTAATGCTTAAAAAACAGGAAGATGGAAAAAACAGCTATAAGTCTTCCCATAAAACACAGCTATTCCCTGCCTCGCCCAGTCTGAAGATACGTGCACGTGGGATCCAGAAGGTGTAACAACGGTTTTAATTCCTTGTCCAAGCCATTTTCCTCTTTAAAACACTAAAAAACAATGTACTTTTTGCTATTAATTTCTGCTTTGCCCAGGAAAGGGCAGGTCACGCTGGGTCAGCTTCGGCTACAGCTACCTGGGCACGGCAGATGCAGCCAGCTACAAGGGATGGAGAGGAGCTGAGCATAAACACCTTGAGAGAAACTGCCTCCTCCTGGGCAGGAATCTAAAGAAACTTTACCTAAGAAAGACAAGCCACCCATAAAATACTCCTTAAGCTTTCAGGAACAAACCTGAAACTTGTTCAGCCTGGAGAAGAGAAGGTTCCAGGGAGACCTTATAGACTCTTCCAGTACCTGAAGGGGGCCTGCAGGAAAGATGGGGAGGGACTCTTTATCAGGGAGTGTAATGATAGGACGAGGGGTAACAGTTTCAAACTGAAAAGCTGGGTGGGGTGGCTGACACACCAGAAGGCTGTGCCACCATACAGAGAGACCTGGACAGGTTGGAGATCTGGGCAGAGAGAAACCTTATGAAATTCAACAAGGGCAAGTGCAGGGTGCTGCACCTGGGGAGGAACAACCCCATGCACCAGTACAGGTTGGGGGCTGACCTGCTGGAGAGCAGCTCTGCAGAGAGGGACCTGGGAGTCCTGGTGGACAACAGGATGACCATGAGTCAGCAATGTGCCCTTGTGGCCAAGAAGGCCAATGGCATCCTGGGGTGCATCAAGAAGAGTGTGGCCAGCAGGTCAAGGGAGGTCATCCTCCCCCTCTACTCTGCCTTGGTGAGGCCGCACCTGGAGTACTGTGTCCAGTTCTGGGCTCCCAGGTTCAAGAGGGACAGGGAACTGCTGGAAAGGGTGCAGCAGAGAGCTACAAAGATGATTAGGGGACTGGAACACCTCTCTTATGAGGAAAGGCTGAGGGATTTGGGTCTCTTCAGTCTGGAAAAAAGACGGCTGAGGGGGGACCTTATCAACACTTATAAATACTTAAAGGGTGGGTGTCAGGAGGATGGGGCCAGGCTCTTTTCAGTGGTGCCCGGGGACAGGACAAGAGGCAATGGGCACAAACTTGAGCATAAGAAGTTCCACCTAAACATGAGGAGGAACTTCTTTACCCTGAGGGTGGCAGAGCACTGGAACAGGCTGCCCAGAGAGGTGGTGGAGTCTCCATCTCTGGAGACATTCAAAACCCGCCTGGACGTGTTCCTGTGTAACCTGCTGTAGGTGACCCTGCTGTGGCAGGGGGGTTGGACTAGATGATCTCCAGAGGTCCCTTCCAACCCTATGATTCTATGATGCTATGATTCTATGAAAGAGGGGAGATTTAGATTGGATATTAGGAAGAAATTCTTTACTGTGAGGGTGGTGAGGCACTGGAACATGTTGCCCAGAGAAGTTGTGGATGCCCCATCCCTGGAGGTGTTGAAGGCCAGGCTGGATGGGGCTTTGAGCAGCCTGGTCTAGTGGGAGGTGTCCCTGCCCATGGCAGGGGGGTTGGAATAAGATGATCTTTAAGGTCCCTTCCAACCTGAACCATTCTATGATTCTATGAAACCTCCTAAGCCACATAACACCAACAGGCCCCATAACAAACAAGCTGGTGGTCACTAGGCAGCACAGACTCCCATGACCATGGGATCAAAGCAGACCCACAGCGGGTTGCTCCAGCCATCCCTTGATGAAGCTCCACAGAAGGGCCCAGCATGGGAGAAGAGCTAGTTTGTCAGTCAGCATCATTCATCACATCCACACGTGGACACACTGCACCACACTCAGGCTTTGCCACAAGAACATCTCATACCTAGAGGTGTCCACCACTTTGTACACCACTCCATGGGGAGCCGTGGCGCTTGGTACGCCGGTAGACATGAAGTAAAGTTCCCCTGGGGAAAAAAAAACAAACACAGCTATGAAAATTCTCCAAGGTGCTGCTGTTCTGTACGGCACAAGGGCAGCAACTCTGCGTCACAGGTCTGAGGGCAACAGGAGACCTGGGACCTGGAGATCGAGCTACTGGAAGAAACAAGGCAGGTTTGCATTTTGGTTTGTAGTGAGAGTTCAACTGCAGTCCAGTGGCATAAAACACCACTTAGTGAGTAGGAGCTTTTACGTATTGTCAGGAAATATTATTTTGACAAACATCCACTGCATGTTCAGCTGCCCAAACTTCAGCTGCCATCTCAGTGTGACCTGTGTCCTTTAACTTCACTGACACAGAACAGTCAAACCCTGAATTCCCTTTGTCGAAACAAAATGAAAGGGAATTCTCTTCACACTGTCTTCTGCTCTTTTGGATGAAGCACTCCTTTGGGGTGAACTACAGAACACGATTTTGCTTTTGCTTTCTCTAGCCCACTCACAAAGCGAGATGTGCCTCATGAGAAAGGCATTTGGTTTGTCGCAGCTCGGTCAGGTCACATGGGTAGGGCTCGACCTTCTGCCAAACATTTTCCATCACTTGACGTATTTTCTCTTAACTGCATTTCCATCCCTCTCTCTCTGTTGTGCAGGGGAGGCTGGGATAAGCGGTCCCTCCAGCGCTCTCCTTTCTCTTTTGCCAGCTCAAGTACTTGAGCGGTGCAATGGAAAATGTTGGAGAGAAAAAATAAATCTGCAATATTTAAAAAAAAAGAAAGAAAGAAAGAAAGAAAAAGAGGCAACGGAGACTTGCTTAGTGAGTAAGGCAGATTTCTTTGGGCGTCCTGCGGGAAGGGGGGGTGGAAGGGGAGAGGTCAGCGGGAGTAAAGGAAGATGTGGGCAGTCGGTGGCTGCTGAGCCTCCCTCCTCCTCCCTGCTCCCCAGTGCTGCCACAGCCCGAGCTCCTCTGGATGCTCCCAGGGCAGAAACCAGCCACCCCTGGCCAGCCCTGGCCTTTTTTATTCCTTTTTTCTGGTGGGCTCCATTAACCGCAGGCCAGAGGCAGCTTTGGTCCAAACCAGGGATGGGAAACGGCTGGCACTGCTGTGTGGTGATGGGTCCTTCACATCCCACCCCTCTTTCCCAGGAATCGGCAGGCAGGACTGTGAATGCCTGCTGGCGGGGAAGCACACAGGCCGTGTCACACGGGCGCCCCACTGTGCCTGGGGTGTCCCCCGCACATCCAGCTGCCAGGGAAGGGGGCTGCTGGCTTTGTAACGGCTGTGCCATGAGCCAAAAATGTCGGTGTCCCTGCCGCATAAACACACCCACCGCACCAGCCCGATTAACGTTCATCAGGGCAACAACCCCAAAAAAACCCTTTTCTTTCCGTGAAGGAAAGCTTCTTAAAATAAACCGTGTGATAAGCTTGTAAAAAACAAGACTCCCAGCACAGCAAAAAGGTGCAAGAGAAGAGTGTGCGCTGCAGATAAAGGAAACTCACCGAACTGCCATCAACGGATTTCTTTCCGTTATAATAAAACAAACGCAAGGCAATTTCCACCCAGCTCTATTATACTGTGCAAAGTGCCTGTGAAAGGCGCGGGGCAGAAGATGGGCAGCGGCGTTTCATCCCCCCCCTGCCTCCTTTGCACAGACCCTGCCCAGAGCCGCAGGACCAGGGAGATGCCGCTCGCCGGGGCCATGAGCAAGGGCTGCGATGAAAACAGCTTGGTACTGCACTAGGCAGCCCTCTGCCTGGGCATAAAGCAGATTTAAACTGTGTTATTCTGATTTTAGGGTAAGATATCCTTCTCACCGCAGCACTGCGGAACAGCTCTACCTTCCATGAACGTTAACCATCAAAGAAAATGGATTTTAACTGCAAAAAAAGATAAAATTCCCAAGTCAAACTTTTTGAGCTAATACTCCATTTGGATGAATTGCATTTAGATGATAAAATTTGCATTTATGTGATATGCAATGCAGACATGCGACATCCACAGCTCACCTAATCTGCAGGACAAGCGGACATTTAAAAACTGGGGCATTCTGGAAGCGGCTGCTCGTGACCACGAGCCAGGACACAAACACAAACTCCTGCATTGCCGAGTCGCACACGAGGCTGCTTGGCAATGGGACTAAACATCGCGTGGGCCACCCTCTCCCCATCCCCATCCCCATCCCGGGGCTGCAGGCTCTGCAATTAACCCATACCCTTGTACGAACAAAGGAAGCGACCACCAGCTTTCACCCCGGGAGTCTCTATTTCCTCCTTTTCAAATCGCAGCAGTTCCCTCCTAGAAAGCAAAATGTCTCCAGTCTTAAAAACACAGCCAGGCAAAGCTCCGTGGAGACTGCATCCTTATGCAAGGCAAAATCCCAGCTGGCACTAAGAAAATATGGACTTAAGCAACCTCTTGCCAATACCTCACTTGAGACATAACGTAGGGCTTTCATTCTGCTTCGCCCCGAGAGGTACACATATTCCAGGCCAGGGTGAGCAGGTTCATAATTACTGTTGATTACATCTGTTTTCCTGTATCCATTAATAACGTCAACACCCTTCTTGACTAGCCAAGAACACAGACTTGCTCTCACTTGGGTATGGGCTTCTCAGCCCCTCAGGGCCTGCATTCCCCACGCCATGGCACGGTGAAGGAGGAGATTTCTTTTCTAAGCTGTGCTTCACCGTGTGTCCTCCCCCCCGCTGTCCCTCGGGGCAGAAGCGCGGGCAGCAGCACACACGGCACTCCCAGGCTCAGTCCCGCAGGGAACTGCCTACCCTATTCCCGCCCGCAGGCACTGCGTGGCACGCCGGCCTCAAAATCAGGCTTGTAATTTTGGTTTGATATTTGGGAGATGCTGGGAATCTCGCTCACTGCCAGACTGGTGCTCTGCCTCCCCCCACCCGCTGCCTCCCAGGAGCCCTCTCTGACCCGTTCCCGGGTCTTTTACTCCAAAGAGAAACCGCAAGCACGCCATTCAGCGCCATTGCAAAGTTGAAGGATTACCTGCTTCGTCTTCGGCAAAGGAGATGATGTATTGATAATAGTTATTGATAAGCCCAGGGAACATGCATGTTTGTCCCGACCCCATGCAGATTTCGCTGTATTGCCATTCTCCGGTAGCGCGATCCTCCTTCAAAGACATCAGGCGCCTGCAAGGCAAAAGAACACTTGCACTAAGCAACCAAGAAGACGATTTATTAACATTAATCGAGACACTTGAAAGGATGTTTAATGCTGCCTACCCGCATTAGCTACTACAGGAACTGTAGCTCCTCCAAGAAATGAAAGACTGTTAATATTAGAACACATATATTATACACCCCTGCAACACCTTGTCTTTCAGGGCAACACAAGCACGAGAAAAAATTCTGTGGGAGGGTTTAAGGGATGTCAGCCTGAGGGGGACCTTGGGGAAAACAAGGCAGCCTCGCGCCTGCCTCATCACAGGTTTGCAGCAGACTCGCTGCTGGACAGTATTATGTTTTTGCTTTCTTTCTGGAAATATTGCATCAGAGCAATTTTATTTTTTTTTTTTTTTTAGGATGCATTCAAATGCTTTTTTACACCAGTTCCAGGTCTTTAAATCAACATTGTATCATTGCCCCTTTATTTGTACTGGCTTGATGCGAATTAGCAACACGGAGGGCTGCTGGAATGCAAAGATCCTGCATTCCTGCACAGCACCGTGGGATAAAGGCTATGCAGAAGATGCCACCTGAGCCCCCTGTGAGGAGCGATCAGGCTTTGGGCAGCGCTTGCAACCAGCGGCCCCCCCTCAGCTGCCAGACTGCAGGAGCACTCGCCGGCGGGCGCAGCAGCGCTGGGGGGACTTTGGCTGGGGGTCCGGGTAACTATTCACTTACCCGCTCATAAAATCACCAAATATGTACAGGCCATTCAAGTTTGGAGACTCGCAGCCCCGATAGACGTAGCCTCCCGTAACAGACTTCCCCATTTTGTGTGGATACGCGTAAATTGGAAGCACATCATCTGTAGGGGAGAAAAGATCTGTGACTTGCCTTTTTTTTTTTTTTTTTTTTTTAAACGCGCGGCGCGGAAGAGCTGCTCATCTAGATAGTTCTGAGGCTAGCACCGTACAGTCAGGTTCGCCCGAGCATCTTCTAATTGAATGAAGTGCCAACGGAGTCATATTTAGTTTGGTTTTTCACCTTTTCAGGGAGCCCTTCACCTCACCCCAGCTCTGCGAGTGCCGCTTCTGGCCCACTCCTACACAGCCTGGCTGGTTTTGCTATGAATTTGCAGGTTACCCTTAAGAGTCACTGCATCCACGCAGGAGACGTTGGCCCGATGCAGCTTTGTTTCGGTGGTGAAAGGGGAAAAAAAAAAAGAGGCGGGTTAACTCCGGACTGCAGGCACCGATGAAAAGATACGTCAGATGTCAGCGCAGAGAGCTTCGCTGTTTCTCTGAGACAGGGGAGCTTAGCCTGAAAGGGCCATCAAATATTTGTGGGACGGCACGGGCAAGACGTAGTTCTGGCACATTCATTGTAAAATGCAAGTTAAAACACAAGACAGAAGCAAAACAGAGGGAAATGCCCTTATTCTGAGGGTCTCCATTGGCTGCTTCCTCCCCTTTCTTTTGCAGCTCTTGGGTTAGAGGTATCTCCTCCTGGTACCCACCCCTTCCTCTTCCTCACAGCCTTTCTCCCTGCCCGAGTAGCAGATCCCTCAAGCAGCAAAGCCAGCAGCTCCGCCAGCGAGGAACTCGCACCGAGGGCTTTTCATCTAAAGCAGGTGTTCTCTACACTTCAGCTGCACTTACCATTGAAAAAGGGGCTGTGACATTTCACTGCTCTAACCAAAGGTTCTCTAAAGGCATCAGAAATTGTTCTGAATCCCCGGAGACCTCAGCAAGGCGCTTGCCAGGAACGCTCACGCGGGTGCTGTCGCACAGGAGAGCGCTAAAGGGGCTCTCTGACAACTGCTTCGGCAGAAGGGGTGCAAAAAACCTGCTGCCCGCTCTCCAAAGTTTTATAAAAAACACTGAATCGCTACCACTGTGCTTGTAGCTAAGTTAATAAAAGGAAGGAAGTTAAGCTAAGTTAATAAAAGGAAGGAAGTTAAACAACGACACATAGCACACAGAAGAGAAAAAAGATCAGAATCTCAGCTAGTGCAAATCAGTGCCAGCCCACTGCCCCCCTGGATCTCTGGGGAGATGCTCCAGCACAAGATGTGGCCTGCCTCAGACCCTGCAACGCAACACACCGGAATTTAGCCAGCCAGCAAATACCCTCGATCCAGGTTTGAAAAGTTTAAAAAAAAAAAAAAAAAAAATTAAGGGTTTTGATTTTGGCATAACTAAAAGAAACAAAAATACACTGCACATTCAGTTACCTGGAAAGCAGGTGGTCTGCACATGGGTTGCCCAGCTTACACAATAGGTTTCCTTCTCTTTTTTAAATAAGGACACTACTTGTGAGTTATGGAGAAAAATACAATGGCTCTATATCTTTCTCGCTACTGCAGGAAATCTTATTTTACACAGAAAAAGATGAAACTGTCCCCCTAAATCCCAGAATCACCAAGCAATTTGACTAACAATACAGATTGCCTAGAAAAACACCAGCTAGCGTGTTTCATTTACCTAACTCAAAAATGGTAACATTTGGACATTCAATATTTATCCCCAAGTCAGCTCCCTTCTAGACTGAGACTGCCTAGATTTACATCTCGGAAATGTGTGTTTTCCACCAAGCAGCCAGGCTCTGAAGGCAGGAATTAAAAATGACGGCGCAGAAAAGTGCACAGGCAGGTAATTTAGAGAGAACATCTATTTACCCATTGAAGAATTGGCGCAAAGCTTTTTATCGTAGCAGCTGAATCCTTCCCTCGCCCTCCAGCCGTAATTTTTCCCTTTCTCGACAATGTCAATTTCTTCGTATTTATTCTGCCCCACGTCCCCGCAGAAGAGACGCCCTTTCCCTTCCTTGGTTTGAGGCTCTCCCCTGTCGAAAGAGCAGCGCCACATATTCCTCACTCCGTAGGCATAGACTTCGGGGCGAGCCTTGGGGTCGTTGAGAAAGGGGTTGTCGGGGGGGATTCGGTACAGAGGCCCCCGGTCGTTGTTGTTCACATCGATCCGCAGCACTTTGCCCAGCAGGGTTGATCTGTATTGGGAGAAGAAAGGATAGAAGGGGGAAAAAAAAAAAAAGAAATAAAACTAGACTTTGGTTAAACGTCAGAGAGGTTGCCCAGAGAGGTGGTGGAGGCCCCATCCCTGGAGACATTCAAGGCCAGGCTTGATGAGGCTCTGAGCAACCTGATCTAGTTAAAAATGTCCCTGCTTACTGCAGGGAGGTTGGACTAGATGGCCTTTAAAGGTCCCTTCCAACCCAACACATTCTATGATTCTATGATTTTGGAAAGCTAAGGGTTTCGTTCTTTCTGGTTTGGAAAAGACAAGTCTTTCAATATCTCTGAAAAAACCAACCATTTCAAGACCATTTCATGTGTCCCAGGCCACCAAACAGCCTTCAGGTGGGACTGACTTCCCACCACCCGCTGCCCTGCGGATGCAGGCTGGTGGCTTGGAGCTGCCGTAGGGATGGGTCTGCTCTTCCCACATCACGGACCCCCCCGCCTTCCACTTGCAGAACACCGGGCTCCGAGTGGACAGCTGGAAGGCTCAGGGAGCCATCACTGCTCACAGGAAAGAAAGACACACCTTGATAGCCTCCCCTCAGAAAACTGGAGTTACACGGGAGGTCGAGATATATATACCCACGTGTGTGCACAGGCATCAGTGTGAATGTTAGGGAAAAAGTAAACCTGAGAGAGAAAATCCACCCCGATTTACCTCCCCCGGTTTCTCTTCTCAACCCAAGGGTGACAGGAGAGGGACACCCAGTGCACACAAGGTTTTAGGGGCTCTCACTTGTTCTGGGCGTTACCAAAGGTCCCGAAAGGATCCCCAGCCATGCCTCCGTCTCCAGTAAATATATAGAGATACCCATCATCTCCAAAGAGCAGCTGCCCTCCGTTATGGTTGGAAGCGGGTTCTTCTATTTCCAGGATTATCCTGACCGAAAAGAGGGAGGAGGTGTTACCCACTGCACAAGCCCTACGCAAAGGGCAGAGCAACGACACGCCAAAGTTGCCTTTAACACATGGAAATGGCTACAGGTCAGTTTTGATGCAAGTTCCTCCATATCCACGTTACTGAATTTTCCTTAGGCATAGCTGATTTTCTAACCTTAAATAATTCCAACATATTTTCCAGGTTACAGAAACACCAAATTGTGTAATAAGGAAAATCTGGGAAATCACATGACAGAATATACTTTTGATTAATTATACTTTTCCTCTGATTCTTCCTTCCTCCTTGTTAAACTTCTTTTTTTTATTATTATTTTTATTTTTTTTTTAAGAAAAGGCATCTCAGCTGAAATCTGACTGTAAACTGCAAGAGAAAGGACTCCAGTGCCTCTGTGCATCTGTACTGCATTTGGCACAATCCTGACAGGCGCGTTCAAGGCAAACCCAAAACTTTTCAAACATTGAGTAATAGTTAAATTCTTAAAGAGAGAAGAATCCTTAAATGACAATTACATACACCGGGCTTTATGAGCTTTAAGAGGGGTTAAAAGCAGCCCCACCAACAAAATTCGCATTTTGACAAAGGTTATTCAAAGCAGTACCAACAACGTTTACCTTAATTTTAAAACCTAACTCTTACTTTTATCTGTTTATTTTATGCATCTGGCAACCCTTTCATAGTAAGAAGGGGGTGAAATATATAAAAGTATACCTTTATAGAAAGGTAAGGCCACAAATACATGCAGTGGAGGTTCCCAGGTATAACAATTGAAGTTTATTTTGCTCCAGTTTGAAACAAAGTCCAGATTTCATGCTGACAGTGCCTCTTAATAGCTGCAAAAACCAAATGACTTGTACCACCTCATTTTTTAGCGAGTTTTTTTTCCCCTTCGGAAAGTACTGATAGTTTCCGATCAGATTGTAAATTGCGGGAAGGAATCCAACTACGTGATTATTCCGTCACCTCTGGGATAAGGTGACCCTAAGACTCCAGCTGGCAGCGGGAGCGAGGGAGGATCCTGTACAGGCACAAAGGTGAATCCTCCTCAACCTCACAAAGAAGATGGAAGAAAACAAAAACACATTGAGCAAAAATCTGCAGACGGACAGACAGATGGCCTCCTGCTAAGGCAATGCGGAGCCCGTGCTGGCCTGAGCTGCCCCTTGGGCAGCATCTCCGGATGAAGTCAGCAGGACCCGTGCCTACACAAGCACGACAGGACCACAATTTTGTTTTCTTAAGCTTTCGCCGCACTAACCATCAGCTAAATGAGCACAGAAAATGTTACAAACATAGAGCCTGAGGATTATTTAAACAAGACAGCTCATGGGCTCCGACACCTGCAGGGTTAAGCTCCTGACTGGCTCTCCTGAGGACCAGGATTCAGTTCCCCTTACCTGCCATCGACAGTGCTGGCTACACTGAATTGCTCTAATTGCTTTATAAACCAGCATCCCCTTCCTTTCATTAGGCTACGTGCATTTCTGAGCTGGAATCATCCACTGCTGAGTATTTGGAAAGCCCCTAATATAACCCATGTAAACAAAGCAAAAATCTTAACATTAATTATGTTCAAGTGTCTCTTATAACAGTGGTTCTATTACGTCGTTCTGCAACAGGTTATAAATCTATAGACTGATGCCACAAACAAACCTCTTGTTATCTGTCCACATTAACGTGGATCAACTGCAGGATCAGACTCAAACAAATGAAATTTCCAATCAAAGTGCACTCAGTATCAGCACAGTGGTTTACATTTTATTTAATTTCATATGAAATTTGTAGTATCGCAGGGCTGAGCTGTCATTCAGATAAAGAAATGTGGGGCCAAATCCATCTTTGCCTCGGTATGGCTGAGTTTTTTATACTGATTTTGGAAACCTTTGGCTTTGCAATGAATTTCACTCCTGCTTTGCAGACGTCTATTTTAAAGGGTAATCATTACAATACCAAAAAAAAAAAACAACCACAAAACCAAAACCCCAACACACTAACTGTAAATAATGTTTAATCAATGTTCAGTTAAATCTTCTGACATACCAGAACTGAGAAATGTCAGAAGATTCATCCTTGCAGTTCATCCATGGAGGACAGGCATATTCCCTACCTCAATATGCTAGACATGGGCTTGGACAAACTTGCCACCACGCTGGAATGCGAGAACAATATTAAGCTTAATAAGCCTCATTCATTAATAGCCTTTAAAAATGCACAAGCTGCCCCTGGAGTTCTTAAATACATTTGCCAGAGAAACGTATGTACAATACCTTTCAGAACCATGGTCCAAAGCATTCATGTCAGCAGGAGAAATTCTGAACTCACTGATTCGGATTCTCTCTTCATAACGAACTTCAACTGAATAGTAGACATACACTTTACCATTAAATTTGAATTTAGGATGGAAGACAATACCTAGAAAACCTCTCTCGTCTCCTTCCCAAGGTGAGGTAAGCACGGCTTCGCTGATGTTCAGAAATGGCTTTTCGAGCCTGGATCGATCGGGGAGGTAGGTCCACACCAGGCCAACCTGCTCCGCAATGAAGAACCTGTGGGTACCGTCGTTGGCGTGCACCATCGCAACGGGATTGCGCAGCCCGTTGGCGACCTCCACGAGGCAGAGCTGGAGACAGCCCTCCGCATCGGCGGTCACCAGCCCCAGGTTCTGGTTAAGGTTCTGGTTAGCCAGCAGATGTGGAAAACAGTAGTCTGTGTCCTCCAAGGACAGGTAGCGGCAGAATTTTGCCATGTTGTTCTCCAGTGCAATCAACTCTTGGTCTGCAGAGAGATGGCGAAAAATGGAGCGGCACTTTTGCCACACTTGCAGGCAATAGTCTTGGCAAAGTCCCGGTATCGTCCGCACGGGGGTGGAGGGATCCTCGGCGTCGTACAAGTGAGCTGCATATGGAGAACATTCCTAGAGGGAGAGAGAGAAAAAGCCTCAAGCCATTTCTTGGAGCAGACTTGAAACAGCTGAGCAGCAATACTAATTGGAGAAATTTCACCTTAATTACAACATATGTTGTGGTTTATTCTGAAGATATATTAACAGAGGAAAAGATCTGAGAAATGGGGTTTATCTCAGCATTCACAGAAATTATCTTCAGTATTGCTGGCGAAAGCTGGCTTCCTCATCCTGTTACTCATTTATTCCAACCACGGCAGCAACACAAGAAAACCAGTGATAACATACATCTTGCTACATCGCTCTAGCAGATTGTACTGGGGAAAAAGAGGCTTTTCTATCTTGGCTGCTCTGACTTTAACTATGAAATAATGAGCAGATTCACCATAGCATGGCAGTGAAACTGAGGAGTTAGCTAAGAAGATCCAGGTCTTGCATTTCCAGGCTGAGGAGAAAACAGGAAAGGCTGGCGCGGTGAAAGCCTGTGACTTCCATACCTCGTCATCTGACAATCCAGACATGCACCTCAAACACAGATGTGATTTACAGGTTGGAAGGAGCGGGATGAAAAAGTGCAGGAGAGGATAAGGACACCCATCCTTCGTACGATGCAGTGCACCCAGCCCTGGGATGCTACCACTGCATACACCAGCCTTGCTCGGGTCCAGCTGCCTTTGCTGGTGGGTGTTTGCCTACAGACACTTTATGTACCTGATTAGAAGGGGTGAAATGAACCTCATGATCATGACACTGGTCACCAAGTCTTGTGGGGGATGCTCAGACTACAGGATTTCAGAGAGTGAGCACCAACTGGCCATAATCCAGGCAGCGGCTGCAGCACAGCCCTACTTTATGGAAGGTGCAGCCCTGGAAACCTACCTAAGGGCTGAATCAAGTTCACGTAGTTCATTGTATTCTCCACTACAAGAACTCTGACAGGCACATTTTCCTTACGTAAAAAGCCACTGCAATTCACTAAATCTGTCTGTAAACAACAAACTGACCGAAGTGACTCAGTTCTGCTCTGCAAGGACTTTCCTTGTAATGAACACACACTATTTTCCAGCTGCGATGCATCTTCCCGACAAGCATCTCAAAAGTGCTCTCCAAATAACATAACATGACTCAGTTGAGGCTTGGATATTTTCACAGGGCAGATAAATAACGGAGGCAAGAAAGGTAGGAAGAGAAACTGTCCTTCTTGAATAAATTCTGCACTTTTTTTTAATTCCTAGGTGGCATTTCTTCCAAGAAAAAACAGCTTAGTTAAAAAAGAAAAAAATACAGGGACCTGTTTCTAAATCTATATAGGATTTATATATCTATATAAATCTATATAGTAACTATAGGAAGCTATTTCTTAATGCAGATTACAGCACTAATCAATAGCTGAAAAGATATAACATCCAAGATACTCAAGTATTTAAATTAGCTGAGAAGTACACACAATATTAAATTTTTATTTTATTTGCCATTACATACCATAATAAACTGAGAGGCCATATAACAGATTGTTAGCATACAATAAGCTTTCCTCCTGGAACGTCAAGCCATTCATTGCAAAATTAAGGTTATTATGCCTTCAAACGAGCAGCCACTAATGTGGTAAAAAGGAGACGGCGCGAGACACGGCGCACCGAAATCTCAGGGGCAGGTTGGGCAGTGGCACTCGGCTCGGACACACGAGGTCTGCCAGGGACAGAAAGAGCCCGAGCATTTGCCGATGGAGTTGTTACGACTGAAAATTTGGCCTCAGAATACAAATTGCAAGGAGGCAGAAAGGGCACGTGAAGGCAGGACTGGACAGGAGCTCCATCGTTTGACGTTCAGAGAGAGGAAGACCAGCGCTCGAGCACCCGGGGTGAGACTGGTTCTCTCAAAGCCTCCTTCAAAGCAAGCAGGGATCCTGGGCATGATAAAGCAGTTTCCTGGCTTCAGCATCGGAATTAAAATTAGCCCAGAGGAATGGTTTCCCCGTCCCTTTGCCACTGCGGGCTGTTCACCCCCGCCTCAGGTGTGGTTGAGCAGCAGTTGTGGATGGGTTCTCCACTCCTCACCACGGTCCTGGTGGCATACGGCTACTTACAGTGGCATTACGCTGGCGGTGATGCACAGAGATCTATCACCAGCCAGACAGTACCCAAGCACGTGTCTAGGGTATTTTCCAGGCACATTTGGAATACCTTCCAACTTTTATTCCACAAGAGATGGAGCCTGACACCTGATCCTGAATTTCCCCGCTTCTGAATAAAATGTTGTGGTCCTTCACCCTCTGCATCGTCTCGTCACATTCACTAACTCAAAACACCGGGAAACTCTGCGCTCGCGCGCAGCCCAGCATCGCTAGTAGAGTCAAATTCTCATTTCTGAATGACACAGTCTGTTCATTCATTTTCAACTATGATGTGGTCCAAAGACCAAGGAAACTACTGGGCAGATGATCAGTAACTTCAGCAGGGCTGGAACAAGCTCACACCACGAAAACAACTCATCAGAAAACAAAACAAGTAACATTAAGACAAGTTAGCCAAATCCATCCTATCTGTTCCAAGAATTCAGAGGCAGTTAATTTATCTGAGGAATTGCAACAGTCCGAGCCTGGAAGAACACCCACATCAAACAATGGCTTATTTACTCCTGCTACCAGGCGGGAGGAAGCAACGGGACTCCTCAGGAAAGCATCTAACTTGCACGTAATCCCTGACATTCCCTGTCCCCCTCCATCTGGAAACTCAAGCCTTTAAGCAAGCTGTTCTCCAGGAAGCAGAACAAGGCCTCTGCTCTCCCACGGTTTGGTGTCCTGCATCCCACCCCACAATAATCCACACGCGTCCCCGAGACCTGCTGCCCCCATCAAAATACCCCCCCCCAAAAGTGTTGAGGCTGTGGGGCAGCCAGGGGGATGTCCCACCACAGCCCTCTTCTCCTCCACGGCCAAAGGCATCCTTTCAGCCTGCTTCTTGGCGGGGGGGAAACACTATTTTGGGGTTGGGGGATGACGGGCAACACCGAGGGAAGGATGTTTCTGCTCCTCCACTTGCCCTTCTGCAAGGAACAGAAGCAGCACCCCGTAGCAAATCACAAATTAAGAGAAGGTAGGAATCCTCACCACAAGTACAAGCCGAGGCACTTGTCAAAATAATTTGATCGCGTTTTGAGAGAAATCGTGAATTGTGAGCAGAAAGAGACAGAAGCGTGCTAAATAAGTCACCGAAACCCACTTATTAATTCAGGTCTAGGTTATAAATTGTATCTATAATGAATGAATGGAAGCAGAGCATTCCGGAGTGCTTGCAATGCCTGAACTTCCATTTCGTGCCAGTGTGGCCAGAGGCGGTGGTTTGTAGCCGCGTCTGGGCTGGTGCTGCACTGAGCTCATCAGAACATTTCAGTGAATCATTTTTTCCCCCACATTGAAATATTTTGCTGCTTCTGAACAAATTTTCAACGGTCGGATTTCTGATGGGCGCAGGAGACTCACTTATTGCTTCCAGAGGCAGAAGGAGCGCTCAGCAGGCACTGCTAACTGGTCTCCCATCTGCAACTGGACTTTTGGACACCGCTTGTTTCAGGAATATATTCAAAGGGGTTTGTTGTTTTTTTTTTTTGCTCTCAGTACAATGCGAGATGATATAAAAGCCAAACCTCTAGAAGGTGTTGTGGAAAAGGGTTGTCTTTCTCTTCACACTTTCAGGAACACGAGAGGTACCCTGCAAAACACTAAGAGCAGGATTTCTGCAGAGCCACTTTGATCCCCCCTGAGCGCAGCAGACGAGACTCCGCTGTCGGAATTAATTTAAGATTTACACTCGCACAGCACAGAGCTGCCACTGCTCTGTCTCAGGGCCATTTTCATACATACGAGGCCACCGCTGATGACAGGGTCAGACGCTTGGCTCCGCGCAGGCTGTGATCAATCCTGTTATCCTATCTGGCCACAGAGCACCCACCTCGAGTGGAAATTTCCCCCCGTGCAGGATGGCCACCGCAGAGGTTTCCAGGCCACATCCTTAGGCATTGCTCTGCACCTGTCATCAGGACTGTGAGCACCTGGCACATGCTAAAAGCATCTCAGGATGCTGTAACCCAGTACAAAAAAACCACCTGATCCCATGAGTGGGGCGTAACAAGCGGCATGTCTGGTGCAGGCAGGTCCCCTCCTGGGTGTCTTCACCAGGTCCGAGGATCCAACCCTGGCAGGGTTAGGGGAGTCTGCAGTTGTAACTGCCCACACACCTATCTCGGAGCACCGTTGCTCATAAATTAAAGCAGGGCAACATCCCTATTCCTCTTTCAAACACCTGCCAGAGGCGGGAAAGTCCGCTGGGAAAACGTGTGGTGGAGCGTCACTCCTCACAGTGCCTGGGAGCACACGTCTAGGCTGCAGCACTGATCCCTGATGCACCCATACGTGGGCCAATGCCCCTGCGCCTGGGCCCAGGCACTAACGCCGTGGGTGATGCATCTGTGGGGTGGTCCATGTACCCCTGTTTGGGCCGGGCACTAACGCCACGGCTCACACCCACCTGGGTTGTTCAAAGCCCCTGTGTTGACGCAGCCCTGCAGGGGTAGATGCAGTCACTCCTGGGCTGACGTGCCCATGCCATGGCTCATGCACCCCTGTGAGGTCCCAAGTACCAGTGCCGGGACCACTGCCCCCCCCCCACAGACCAACGCACCCACGCTGGGCTGGAGCATCCATACCCGGGCTTGATGCAGCCCTGCACGGCTGGATGCACCCACACCTGGGCCAAAGCACCGTGACGGGGCTGAAGCACCCATGCCTGGGCCAGAGCACCCTGCGTGGCCACGGCACCATGCAGGGGCTGAATCCCCCTGTGCGGCTGATGTCCCCTGGGTGGCTGATGCCCCCTGTGTGGCTGATGCCCCCTGCGCAGTGGAAGGCCCCCATGTGGCAGGAGCCCCCTGCATGGCTGAAGCTCTCTGTGCGGCTGATGCCTTCTGTGTGGAGGAAGTCCCCCATGCGGCCGAAGCCCCCTCTGTGGCTGATGTCCCTGTGCAGCGGAAGCCCCCTGTGCAGCTGATGTCCCCCCTGCGGCTGAAGCCCCCTGTGAGGCTGATGCCCCCTGTACAGTGGAAGCCCCTTATACGGCCAAAGCCCCCTGCACGGCTGAAGCCCCCTGTGTGGCTGAAGCCCCCTATGTGGCTGATGTCCCCTGTGCGGAGGAAGACCCCTGTGCAGCTGATGACCCCTGCGTGGCTGAAGCCCCCTGTGCAGTGGAAGCCCCCTGTGTGGCCGAAGCCCCCTGTCTGGCCGAAGCCCCCTGTGCAGCTGAAGCCCCCTGCATGGCAGAAGCCGCCTGTGCAGTGGAAAGCCCTGCATGGCTGAAGCCCCCTGTGCAGTGGAAGCCCCCTGCACAGTGGAAGCTCCTTGCGTGGCTGATGCCCCCTGGGCGGAGGAAGCCCCCTGTGCAGCTGATGCCCCCTGCATGGCAGAAGCCCCCTGCACAGTGGGAAGCCCTGCGTGGCTGAAGCCCCCTGTGCAGTGGAAGCCCTCTGTGTGGCTGAAGCCCCTTGTCTGGCCAAAGCCCCCTGTGTGGCTGATGCCCCCTGCGCAGTGGAGTCCCCCTGTGTGGCCGAAGTCCCCTGTGCGGCCGAAGCCCCCTGCGCAGCGGGACCCCCCCGCTCAGCCGAACCCCCGACACCCCTGCGGCAGCCGGGCCGTGGGGCCCGGCGGCCGGCGCCGCCTCACCTGGCAGAGCAGGTCCTGCAGGTGCCCGGCGCAGGCGGCGTAGGCGTCCGCGTCCAGGCGGGCGCTGAGGCGGTAGAAGCGCTGGAGCAGGGCGCGGTCCCGCCGCGGGTCGCAGCAGCCGAAGTCGGTGTAGCGGCGGCAGAAGGCCAGGCCCCGCGGCGGCCGGAACGGCGGCTTGAAGTCCAGGCACTGCGGGTGAGGCCGGGCCGGCCCCGGGGCCAGCGCCGCCGCCAGCAGCAGCGCCAGCGCCGCCCGCGCCCCGCGCAAACCCCGCATGGCGCGCAGGAGGGCGGCCGCACGGCGCTGCGCCGCTCCCCGCGGCGGCGGCGGGAGGAGGGGGCTGCCGGCCGCCCGGCGGCGCGGAGGCTCGGACGGCCCCGCCGCCCCGCTCCCCCCCGGCCCCGGGCGCGGAGAGCGGCGGCCCCGAGGTGTCCCCGCCGGCCCGGACGGGCGGCCGCGGGCTCCGGGCGCCGGCTCGGCAGCGCTGGGCGCTGGGGGACGCGGCTTCCTTCGATACACCCTTACAGTGTTGGTTTTGGAATGGCGATTTTTGGTCTGGTTCCCCCCCGCCGAGACCGCAACCCCGCAGGTGCTTGGCTGCGCAGTCAGGGCAGGGTGTCGTACTGGACCAGTTAACACCGGACTATGTCATACTGGGAACAAGTTCTTAGACCGACTCCTCAAGTGTTGGCTGCTGGGCTGGGTCGTTGAATCTTTTGTATGACCAAAATATGACAGCTAATAGCACTCTTGAGTTTATGCGGCCAACGGACATATTTATAACCAAGAAAACAGCGTCAGTACAACTAGTGCTTCTACGTCCTTTGGCACCCGTGTGCAGTGTCATCCTGGGGTGAGACGCTGATTAGATTCAGCTAATAGCAGACTGAGTTTATACAGCTGATGGACATATTAGAGAAGACTCCAGGGAGATCTTATAGCAGGTTTCCAGTATCTAACGGGAGCCTACAAGAAAGCTGGAGAGGGACTTCTTACAAGGGCATGTAGTGATAGGATGAGGGGTGATGGCTTCAAACTGGAAGAGGGTAGAGTTAGATTAGATATCAGGAAGAAATTCTTTACCTTGAGGGTGGTGAGACACTGGAACAGATTGCCCAGGGAAGTTGTGGATGTCCGTCCCTGGAAGTGTCCAAGGCCAGGCTGGATGGGGCTTTGAGCAGCCTGGTCTAGTGGGAGGTGTCCCTGCCCGTGGCACGGGGTTGGAACTAGATGTTCTTTAAGGTCCCTTCCAACCCAAACCGTTCTATGATTCTATGATTCTATTTATAACAAAGAAAACTTAGCTTCGGTACAGCTAGTGCTTCTGTGTCCTTTGGCATCCTTTGGCAGTCTCATCCTAGGGTGAGATTTTGATTAGATTCAGCTAATAGCACTCCGAGTTTATACAGCCGACAGACATATTTATTACCAAGAAAACAGCTTAAGTACAACTAGTGCTTCTGCGCCCTTTGTCATCCTTTGGCGATCTCTTCCTGGGGTGAGATTCTGATTAGACTCTGCTTTGAGGCTGGAGAGGAGGGGTCTGGTGTAGTCGTTACACCGTGTGGCCCTAGGTAGCCCGGGAGACATACTCCCCCTTATGAAGATGCTCCTCCCATACAGAGGGGTGCTCCCTCCGTGCTCTCCAGGTACTCCCTGCCCAAACAAAATAAAATTGCTGATGATACTTTCCTTACCTTAAAGTGCTTCATGGCATACCCCAGGAAAGTATTTACTCCAAATGCTGGGTTTTTTGCATATCATATATCACATGTGACGCTATCAGCTGGTAAGATCGAGTCCCAAGTAGATGGCATTTTTTTTTTTGCTGTTAAACGCAGCTAGCCACAGTGTATTATGTATTTCATTATTAACATGCAGACTGCCCATAAAAGACAAAGAATGTAGAGTTCATGCTGATATGCTATTTTTGACTCCTGCTTTGAGACCAAAGAACTGCTGTACAGTGCATATGGACTGTAAAATCACTGCATGGCTTGGAACATCCTGTCAGGAGACCATATGTGTTACGGCATTCAATACGAGTTTGTTTTCCTCTCCATATGCTTATGTAACTGCTGCTAAGGTCACTAAAAACTTTGCGTTATGTGTAGGCAACCAGAATACCTGATGAACTCACTTGAGAATTCCCTGCCCTTTTATTTCTGGTCATTTAAAACCACTGTTTCTGTGGATGACCTTGGTAAGACCGTTGGAAAGCACACACTCTAGCTGCTGCCCCTGAAAACTTCGCGTGCCATGCAAGAAAACCCCGGGTATGCAGTAACGCAATTCCGTATTTGTGTAAAAAGAACGAATGTAAATGCACGTCCCTGTTCATCCCAGTTAATGCATTATTCCCGTGGTTACCACTGGCTGTCGTCTCAGTGTTTGGGATGGTTTTTAATTATTACTAATTAACATCACAATGCTTAATATACAAAGAATGGACCGCAGTAACCAAACATACTCTGTGATAATGAGATTTATCCTATAGCCTCTTGATTTGCTATTACAGCTCTCGATGAGTTTGGCATCCGTGCAACATTTTAGAAATTAAAGGAAAATTAAACGCTGCACATATTTTGCAGTGAGTCGTAGAACAAGGACTACAGATTTGATCGGCTCATCACTGCAAAATGGCGTAAAGTACCTCGGTGTGCATTTACAATACGTGCCCCCAGGCCCAAACTCCCAGGGTTTTGCTCGTTCGGGCAGGGCAATTTTTTGGTCCCCCCTCAGGCTGGGGACTGCGCAGCGATTCCTGGGCAAGGCGCTGCTGAAACAGAGACCGTAGCTGCCCCGGCTTCCATAAGGAGCTGGTTCTGCCAAGGATGGCTTATTTTACATCTTGTTGTCCGCTGTATTTTGAGGCTTCCCAGGCCACAGGTGGGAGCTCATGGGCTGCCTTTGTGGGATCTGTGCTGTGGTGAGTAGGAGCATACAGCTCTGGTTTTTTCTTTCCAGCTCTGCCTGGAAACTTAATTTACTCTATTCCCAAGTTCCTATTTTTTTGTCTGGATTCTCCCATTCATAAAACGAGGATAGTCCGTGCTCACCCACCCCGTGGCAATCTTTCAAGGTGTAGTTTATTGATATTTTTAATCACTGCTTTGTTAGTCTCTATGAGTTCTCTGCCAAGCCAGCGCTAGAAACTAAGCTCAGGAGGGGAAAAGTTACCCTTGACCTGACGTGCTAAATTTGAAGTTGCCCTTGTTGCTGCCTGAGGGAAATAACATGCATCTGTGGAGCAATTACAGCACGGGGATGAGGTTTGATTTGGGCAGTATTCACCAAAATCACATTGTAATTTGGGAACTTGCCACTCAGGAGGGTTTGTATTAAAATGACTCATTTTTAATTTGGATAATTTGAACGTTCATCCTTGTGCTTAATGACCTAAATCAATCAATTGAATATTTTGCGCTGTACATCGGCTATTGAAAACATGTCTTTTTGTTTTGTTGTGGGTTTTTTTTGTTTGGTTTGGTTTTGTGGTTTGGTTTTTTTTGTTTTTTTTTTTTAATTAAGATACTGGATTGCTCCTATTCCCACCGAAGTCCATAAGAGTTTTACTGGTTGACTTCAATTAATTCTTAGAAACAGTATTTGTATTGATGGATGAAATTGAAGTCACCAGGTGTGAAAATGCAATATTTACTTGCAAACAACACAACATTAGGGCACAAAAAGCCCACATTTAAAAAAAACCCGATCATTTTGGGGTATCAAGCCTGAAATACTTAGAAAGAGTTAAAGGAACTGATAGTTGCAGATACTCTGCAGCTCAAAAAGGCAGTTTTATTTCCCTCAAGCTGAGCAACATCCGGATTTTTTCCACTCCTTCTGCATACGTTGGAATTTGTTAGCGTTCATGGGACAGAGGGAACGTGGGCACATTGATTTGAAATGTCATCAAATCGCATTTGATCAAATGACCAATGTCTGACCCAGTGCCTGGAACTCCATCCTTAAGAGGAGTTTAATGCTCTAAGCTTTAATAGCCAAAGGACGCGCTGCTCATACCCACGCCAAATGCGAGCACCATCCCTAAAAACATAACAGTCAGGAATTAAATACAGGGCTATAACTCTTTGTAGAGGAAATTAGGCTTTGCTTTCTCATTATGCATCTGATCATGAAGCCCTTCTGTTCCTCATTTGCCTTCTAAGTGTTTTATTTTCCTTACTGGCGGAGATACTGAGGACAGGTTTTTGTTACGAGAACAAGCGAAAGACGTGCGTGTGCATGCTCATTCACACAGCTTTTAGCATTCTACACCAACAATAAATAAAATATATGAAGTCTTTGGAAAGGTGCAGGAATAGTTTTACAGCACAGTCAAAACCAAATGGGTGTCTTCTCATTTAAGACGGTTTTGTCAAGGAATGCACAGATGCGCTGAGCGGTAGCTGAAGTCCCGCTGGCCGCGATAGGCCCTACCGACATATTTTGATGTTAAGGAAGTGTTTAATGCAAGAAACCCGAGGAGCCAGCCCAGTGCAGGAGAATACGGTCAGACGATTCGATAAGCGGAGATCCTGCTGCCTCTAGACATGCTGGGATGACTCAGATGTGGAATGAAATGAGCCGCTGCTGCATCCGAGACCTAATTTCTCCCGGTAAATGGAACCACGCGAGTCCCTCATATCCTTTAATCCTGTTGTGATGAAGCGCCTCCTCCTGCTTCAGCCATACCCTCTGGTGCACGTCCCTGGGCTCCGTGTCATGTGTCACGGCAAATGTTTGTCCAGAGCACGAGAGCAGCCCTGCAGACGGTGTAAATCAGCAGAGCTCAGCCTTAGCCTTGCATATGGTATCCAGGATGCCCGTAGAGGTGCCCTGCTGCTAAATGCTTTTCCTCTCCTTCTCATGCTCGTTTTATACACAGACAGGATGTAAATGTCGGGGTTCTACGGCAATCAGATAACTCCCCCATTTCTTCTGCTTCACAACTTCCTACCATAGCAATTCTATCGCAAGGGCCCTAAAGAGACCATATGGGCAGTAAACATTCCTTATGCGTCGCGCGTACAGAAAGAATATGTTTTCTTATCGGCTCACGCAACAGCAGATCACGCAGAAATGATTTTTTAAAAATTAACACTATTTACCCTGCAGTAACAGCAATACAACAATGAGTAACAGCCCTTGGACGGTTTCTGTCTATTTTACAGCACAAGGATCTTTTCCCCTTTTTGGTCACAAGAAAAAATAATAAAGGCGTTAAAATGTACGTTTCTTTTCAGAAAGCGTTGTATTGATTTTATGTAACATCTGAATGCTTTGTGTTGTAGGTTACGTATAACCATATAATTTGTCTGTAACAAGAAACAGACCAAAAGGCTTGCTCAGTGAATTGTACAAAGGAGCCTTTCCTCATCAGTGATCCAAGGCATAATAAAATACCCTGCTTTTTTAGCCCCCTCTGAGAGGTGAAAAAGCTCGCTTACAGAAGCAAGTATATTCCATTGAAAGAAATGGTGATTAATCATAGACTGAAAAGGAAAAATCCAGTTTGGATCTGTGCCTTCGTCCCAGGAGCATTCAGTCCCATCTCTAGTCTGGGGAGAATAAGGATTTTTTTTTTTATTAACAACCACAAAAATGTAACTTTTACAGAACAAAGCCAGCAGCAGCCGATGCTGCCGTTACTCCAGCCCTCTCGAAGGACAAGGAGCTAATAAACAGGTTGTTTGGATATTTTCTAATGGCTGAAAATAGAAGGCATGGCCAATAAAAGCAAGCTGTAACTCAAAAAATTCTTCGCCAAAGTAATCAGGTCTTGCAGTAAAAGGGAAGAGGTGCTGGTCTAGAAACAGAGAGATGGCAAATTTAGTATTCCCGAAACCTTTCTGACTGAGCAACGAGGTACATAACATTGCCAGCTCTACCAAGCCCCCAGACATGTTTTTCATAAAAGACCTGTCTGGGGACCAAACAATCTCTTAGGAAGGAAAAAAGTGGAAGGAAAAAAGCAGAAGGTACACCAAGTCCACGTGGACAACTTAGTGGGCTCTCCTCTGGAGGACCGGTGCCGTGGAAGCACAGACTATGCATAGCTTAGGAGCCCCAGGGAATCCTGACCCAAACTGGCAGCTCTGGGGTCATTATGTCCCTTGCATAACTGCCCCAGTACCGGCAGGCAGCTCGTAACCACCCTGCCACTGGTTTCCAACCAAATCCAGTGTCTTCATGAAATATGCAAGGAACGACATTTTCTGCTAAGGGAACATGCAAATTTTCAGCTTATTTCGAGAAGCATGGCATTTAAAGAAGGCCAAGGGGATCACACTCCTCCATCCGCTGATTTTGTGCCTTTTCTTTCACATTCTCTGGGCAAAGTCGAGAAGAAAAGCCTGTGATGATTTCTTTCCCCAAAGCTGAGGAGGGTTTTCACCCCAGAACTGCTGCCGTTCTGGTGCCACCGTAGGGCATCATCAAGCGTCTCTCCCAGTAACAGCAGGGGCCGCAGTGGTCTGGGGACACTGCAGAGCTGGACTGGCTGGCTTCAGAGGGGCTCGTGGCCTCAGGCCAAACCCGCTCTGGCAATAAATGGAAACTCGATGGAGGTTCTGAACAGGTTCAGCTTGCTTCCCTTTCCGTTGGCTGTTCTGCCCTGCAGACAGGGCTGTAATGGAGCAGCAGTACGGTGGACCGTTAAATTCCCTTGTAGCCTAAATCTTGTTAAATTCATGACGAAAAGCCTTTTGCAATGAGTCCCAAGTGGATTGGGGGCCTTCTTCCATTGGTCTCCACGCAGGCCCAGTGTCTGACGTGCTTCAGCATCTTTGGCATTCCCACTCTCCGTATTTGCCTTTAGACCAGCAAATCCACCTCTAAACTCTTATTGACCTAAAGGACCCTAGGTTTTAAAAAAATGGCATTTTCAGACAGTTAGAGTTATTTTGCCATAATCAAATAGACTCATCTTTCTGTGTATCAGTTATGATTTATGAGTCAACCTGACACAGCTCAAAATGCTAAAAGAGATGTGGCAGGCACTTACAAAGCAACACAGCAATGCAACAGTCACAGCCAAAAAGGCAGGACTGCATCCACAGTCCAAGGCTCAGGTACAAACTCCCGGTGTTGTACAGAATTTTTATTTTTGCAGAGCTTTCGAAAGTCTGTTGGAAAGAACTATGAAGTGAGAGCTGTATTTATTTGATGTTTAATTCATGAGAAACAGTTATCTGTTGCTGTAGGAGCACGCGTGTTCAAAGTAGTTTCTGCCTTTGGCTCTTCCCTGGCCTCCCCCTTGGCTGCAGGATTTTTGGGGGGGGCCTGGTGGGGGTCCAGGGTCGGCAGCTTTGGCCGTTGCAGGCAGGAAGGAGCAAAGCCCAGGAGCAAAGGGGTTTTCCCGAGCAGTGACCTGCCCCGAGCCCTGAGCAGGTCATATCTGGGAAGTGATGGCCTGATCTCCTCCCACAGCCCCAATGGCCAAGCCATCGCAGCAAGGAGGAGGCGAGGTAAGGAGGTCTTGAACTAATTATGGCTAATATATGTCAAAATTAACAGCCTGAGTTACACACAGAGGTAACTGAGAGGTCACTGGACATCAGCCAGCATTGCCATTTCTGGATGCCCTTGGGGTGTGCTGCAGTAACCCAAGCTGGACTGAGCAGAGCCTGGTTCACTGTATCAACGTCTGCGTCAGGAGCAGAAGGAAATCCCCTCTGAGCGAGCATCAGCACTGAAAAAAGCATCACTACTTCGTGTGCTTTGGCTATTCATCAGCTGCGGAGGATCCAGTGCCCTTTCTAAATTCTGACCCTGTTTTACATAACTCAGGCAATGCTCCATGATACAGCCGCCATTTATCCCTTGACTGAGAGTAGCTTCTCAGGGCCACTCAGTTCTTTACTACCCTATTGTGGGTTAACCCCAGCTGGCAACCTTTAAGGCAATGAAGCTGGTGAGTGGTCTGGAGAATAAGTCTTAGGAGGAGCGACTGAGGGAGCTGGGATTGTTTAGCCTGGAGAAAAGGAGGCTGAGGGGAGACCTTATCGCTCTCCATGACTACCTGAAAGGAGGCTGTAGCCAGGTAAGGGAGTCGGTCTCTTCTCCCAGGCAATAAGACAAGAGGAAATGGTCTCAAGTTGCACCAGGGGAGGTTTAGATTAGATATTGGGAAAAAATTTTACACTGAAAGAGTTATTAAGCATTGGAACAGGCTGCCCAGGGAAGGGGTTGAGTCACCATCCCTGGAGGTATTTAAAATACAGGTAGATGTAGTGCTTAGGGACATGGTTTAGTGATGGTTTTTGTCAAGAGTTAGGTTGATGGTTGGACTAGATGATCTGAAAGGTCCCTTCCAACCTAGGCAATTCTATGATTCTAATCAAGCACCACATGGCCACTCGCTCACTCCCCCCATGGTGGGATGGGGGACAGAATCAGAAGAGCAAGAGCGAGAAAACTCATGAGTTTAATAGGTAAAGCTATTGGGGGGGCCCATGGGGCGGGCTCGGTGCAGAGCACCGCTCGTGGTTGGGACCGGAGAGGTGGACAGATGCGGCGCTGCCTCTCCCCGGTTGCGTACCGCATGCTCGTGGGGCACTCGGCGCTAAATCATTCGTAGACGACCTGATTCTGGGTCAGGGTTTTGTACGTAGCAGAGCAGCTCCCTCACTGTGATCTATTGGGAATCACCCTCGACACAGGCTGTTGTAAAGCAAAAGCCATGCACGCAAGCAAAGCAAAATAAAGAGGTCATTCACTTCTTCTCATCGGCAGGCAGGTGTTTGGCCATCTCCAGGAAAGCAGGGCCCCATCATCCATAATGGTTACTTGGGAAGACAAATGCCATAACTCTGAATGTCCCCCCTTCCTTCTTCTTCCCCCAGCTTTATACACTGATCATGACATCATATGGTATGGAATATCCCTTCGGTCAGTTGGGGTCAGCTGTCTCAGCTGTGTCCCCTCCCAACTTCTTGTGCCCCCCCCCAGCCTCCTCGCTGGTGGGGTGAGGTGAGGAGCAGAAAAGGCCTTGACTCTGTGCAAGATCTGCTGAGCAATAATGAAAACATCTCTATATTATCGACTCTGTTTTCAGCACAAATGCAAAACATAGCCCCATGCTAGCTACTATGAAGACAATTAACTCCATCCCAGCCAAAACCAGCACGTACTCCCAAATGCTCTTGTGTAGGGAGCAGAGAAGGTGGCCTTGCAGGGTCACTCCAAGCCCAAGGCAGGCCTTGAGGTGCTCCCGGGTGGGTTGTCTCCGGACTGCACTGGAAGAAATGATTGATCTGTTGGGATAACACAAATCTTGTAGCCACGCTGAGCTTTCATGCATGAAGCTCCACCAGGGTACAAGCACTGCAGAGTCTCAGGCAGGCTGTGGAGATGCCAAACAACACATAGCCTGCTACCATATGGACTTTTTCTGTATCTGACGTGGCAGAGCTAAAGGGATGGATCTGGCTCTAGCATTAGTGCTTTTTTCCCCTGTTCTTTATGCAGCACGTATACAGTGTTTTGGTCTCTGGTGGGTCTAAATCCAGTTTCACCTCAGAGTCTGCTTCAAATTAAATTAGTAATGCCTCAGAGCTGTCACTGTACAAATAGCTGCCATGTGAGCTGTATCCGGTGGTATCTTTATTAGCCTCTGTTCTAGCTCGCTGTAGATGGGAAACTGGCTTGTCCACAGTACCGTCCTCACAAGAGAGCACCCACGGTTAGCCTTCTCCCCTTCCATGCCTCTCCATCCAAGCATACAGCATTGCCAGCTTCCTTCTCTGGATGCTCTGAGAGATTTCCTGAATATCTCGGCTAAAGATCCCGCCCACAAAGCAAAACGTTGTCCGCATCTGTACTTCAAGTTGCATGACTCCATCTCCTGGCAACCAGGGGTAAGTAAAGCCAGCTGCTATTTGGGAGCCTTGGGATCATTCTTGGGCTTTTCCTGTTACACAGAGCATGTGTGTCCTGGCTTGCTGGTGACACCGTGGGGACATACGTGGGAGCTCCCCACAGGGCTTGGATGCCTCCAGCATGAGACCCTCCCACGGTAGGCCTGCCTGACATGGACAGACCTCTCTCTATTACAACTGCTGTACACAATTTAGGGGTATTTGTAATGACACCACCATGTATTAAAGGTGACTGTGACATGCAAGGCTTGAACTTGGAGTACATAGTCTAATTTCAGGATTTAGTCTTTCCTTGCCCCTGTTTCCATCAGTAAAATGGGGAGACAGTCCTTCCCTGCTTCGCAGCACTCTAATATTGTACCAGCGCAAGCCATAAAAACACCCAGAAGTTCTCTTTTCATTCTCTCGAATAAAGATTTTATTCGTTTTGGAGAAGAACATCTTATAAGACTTTAAAATACAAGCAATAGAAACAAATATTGATAATCAGGAAAACAGAAAAGCGATAGAGAAGTGTTAACTTATGCAGCCATTCACTACAGCCATGTGAAAGGCTCCTAGAAGTGGAAAAATCCCCCCTTCACAGTGGTGACTCTTGCCCTTTAAAAAACAGCCAGATGAGGCTCTTTCTACCCACAGGGCTCTCCTGCAGTGACAGCTACATTAACCTTTGCTGACAAGCACTTCTCTTTGCTTGTAAAATCAGCTTAGCGAGTGCAAAATTCTTCCAGACTTTAAAACGGTTACTATCAAACGAAGATACGCTCCATGCAAAACAAAACAGCCTTGTGCCTTACAATTACTGGCGTGTTGTTAGCACTGCTCGGAGCTCACGGAACGGGCTGATACAGGATGGTCTCTGGGCATCTGTCTGCTTCGGCTGATGCTGCAGAATGGATGTGGATGTAGGAAAGGACACTGGGTTTTTTGCTGCATTTCTCTCCCTGGGCATTTTTCCGTGCTTATTGCCACGTTGTCTGTGCAATGAGCAACACAGCAGAGGAGCAGTAATATATGCTTGGATTATTTGTCTGTTGCTATTAGACCCATGCTTCAAAACTGCAGATAAAGCCAGCGCGCTCCCTCCTGCGCGCAGGCACATGGACGCACGCTGCCTTCCTGTCGTCCCATTTCCCCCTGTTAATTTCACATCCTTCTGGCTTGTATGTCTGAGCCACCCTTTATTTGCGAGAAATTCCTCCCGTGCAAAAGGGAATCCCTCTGGGCTTGGGCGAGAGGACGCTCTGCCAGTCTCCTCCCGCCCTGTCGCAGCACCGAGCCCCCGAAACTGGGTCACACGAGCTCTGCCACCTTGGCAGAGTCAAGCTTTTAGATCACCTGGGGCCATTTCAAAGATCTCGTAGCCCCGTGGATTGAATTTAAACCATGCAGCAGATACAACTTTGATGCAGTCAGTAATTCTATCATATTTCTATGACACTTATAATGGCTGACCAGAAACCTCCAGGACTAGGACCTTGGCATAAAATGCAAGTCACGCTCCCAACCTACTCCACCCCTGTCAAAAATCTGTCATGTCCAGGAGACTAGATCTCAACAGGGTACAGGAATCCAGTGTACCACTGAAAAGATAAGAAATGCTTAGGGTAGGGTAGGGTAGGGTAGGGTAGGGTAGCATAGAGTGGAATGGAATGGAATAGAGTAGAGTAGAGTGGAATGGAATGGAGAAGAGAAGAGAAGAAAAATTAAAAATGCATTAAAATGCTTGAAATTACGTTTTTGAGTCATCGGCTAATTTTGCAGTGTAAATACAATACATTGTTATACCATCTTTCCTTGAAGGCTCCACTGGCAATCCATGACATTTATTGCAAAACTCCTACTGAGCTCAAAGATGCAAACGTGGCTTCCAGACCTGCCTTTTCACAGTATTTGGTGGGACTGGAACTGCCCGAGTCAAATGAATGACTGTTAAAACATTAAAGTAAAATATTAAATTGTGTATTAGAAAGGAGGAACCTTCTGCTGTAAAAGCAATGGGAAGTGACTTAGCTGCAAGCACGGATGCAAATCAACTGAAGTTACTTTTCTAATAGCTTCCAAATTAAATTGTTCTTATTATTTGCATTATTCTATGACGTTGGACTTGTAGCCGTCTTTGTAGAGATGCAAAGTTAAATGGCAAACCAGGCAAAGAATGCTGAGTTTCTAAGAAGCTCGTTGTGTGTACTTAGCATTAACAAGTGAAATTTTGGAGCTGACCTGGTCTTCTACGTGATAAAATTTAATTGCATAGCACAGTTCATTAGGAAAGAGGACCATGAACTCTTGCTGAAACTAAACCAGGTGCCTGTGAAGTATATTTATGAAAATTTGTATCGTGGTGCTTAGAGGGAAAATGATTTTCTGTCTCCTGTACAGCCACATGAAGGACTGCCAACATCTTGTTTAACGCAGGTGTAATTCTATTATTTTGACGCTGAACAAAAAACCAAATCCAAAATAAATACAGCTGTGAGAATTCAGACCTGTGCTCTGTTGATCGCAGAGGCACAGTCTTCACCCATGTAAGTCAGTGGCAGCGCTGGCTTCATTAGGGCCAGGATTGCAGCCAGGGTATTTTGTCCTCCGAGCTTGCAAATGGTAAAGTTTAAAATAACCCACTAGAAAAGGAAAAGATGGTGGATAATGCAGCCAAGGGTGCACCACCCAAATGGAGTTTACAGCTGTACGCTCCAGACGGCTCACAAGCTGAAGCTCCTGTCTCCAAAGGACAGCACAGTCGTTTGCACGGTGAGCTCCTTGGGACTGAAACAACTTGTTGGGTGTCATCTCAACACGAGGAAAAACTTTACTTTGAGGGTGGCAGAGCCCTGGCACAGGCTGCCCAGAGAGGTGGTGGAGTCTCCTTCTCCGGAGATATTCCAAACCTGCCTGGACGCGTTCCTGTGCAACCTGCTCTAAGGTGACCCTGCTCTGGCAGGGGGGTTGGACTAGATGATCTCTGAAGGTCCTTGCCAATCCCTAACATTCTGTGACTCTGTGATTCTGTGGGTGCTCTTTCAGCGCCCAGCAGAGCTGGCCCCACTCCCCAGGGATGGATCCCAGGTGCTAGTGCAATGCCTCTGAATATTAAACCTAATTGCGGCGTACGGGAAGGAAGTTATGAAAGAGAAGATTAATGAAGGTATAAACTAGGGTTTAGGAAGAGTTTTTACAACGTATCTGCAGTGATGAGCAGCATTTAAATGGAATGACTGATGATGCTGATGTACCCCTAGAAAACATCACAGGAACATTGGCCGTTCATGCAGGTGGGGGCCCATGGGCTCAGGAGAAAATGCTGTCGGTGCTGCAGGCTGGTGGTACAAGCAAGCCCAGAGCTGCCTGCCCGGCCTGACTGGCAGCTCTGCTGATTTAGCTGCCAGAGATGGGATTCGGAAGTAATCTTGCTTGTCCCTGGGTCAGCAGACGCTGGGAGGAGTGGGAAATAACCCTTCCCAGAGCGGGCAAGGCTGAGTCTGCAGAAAGGACCATTGAGGAAGATAATGGCTTTTTAAAAGTGATCAGCAGAAGCAGAGAAAAAAGCGCTAATTCAACAAACAGGGTCGAGGTGCAGGTCCTGCATGACTGCATGGCACATCACTCCTCAGCTGCCACCATAAGTGGTCTCCCTGGCTGCCACCAGCCCGTGGGTGATAAAGAGGGTGGAGGGACTCAGCCTACAGCCCCAGGCTCCTCCATCCACTGGTCCTACCAGCTGGGGGACAGCTGGCCCCTTGCACTTTGCTGGGACACTTTGCAGTGCTGCAGACTTTGGGTGTATCAGTACAAGCCAGCTCAGATCTGGCTAGTATTGCTAGCTCCAGCTTGCCATTAGCCAAGCCAGAGCCAGGCTTGCTCCAAGAAGACTCGGGCATCTGCGCTGTGCTTGGCAGCTCTGCGTTATCCATCTTTTTCCCTTTTCCCTGGCATCCCAGCCCCACATGAGCCCAAATGCTGAAGATCTGCCTGCAGAGGCCATGGAGCAAAGCACTGATGCGCTGCCGGCGCCAGCGGACAGACTGATCTCTCCTGCATCAATTTGCAAGCCAAAGATGTTGGGAGGAATGTTACTGACAAGATTATAGACCCCCGTTTTGGGACAATGAGATGCTTCTTTCATTAACGGACTATTTACAGATGGGAATCCAAATGATTGCAGTTAATGGAGTTAATGAGACCTTAAACTTGTGCAAGTCTTTTTTTTTTTTTTTTCCTGGTATCCCTGTCCATTTAGCAGCCCAGCACTAACAACAGGACTAGTGGTGGCCAGCTACAGCCCCTAAGACTTCTTCCGCAACACTGCATCCATTTACTAGGAAAAGAGATCATTTAAAAGGCATATACCACTCATGTCCCTCCTGGTTACCCATCCACTTCTCTCAACCACAGAATCACAGAACGGCAGGGGTTGGAAGGGACCTCTGGAGATCATCTAGTCCAACCCCCTGCCAGAGCAGGGTCACCCAGAGCAGGTGGCACAGGAACGCGTCCAGGCGGGTTTGGAATGTCTCCAGAGACGGAGACTCCACCACCTCTCTGGGCAGCCTGTGCCAGTGCTCTGCCACCCTCAAAGTAAAGAAGTTCCTCTTCATGTTGAGATGGAAGTTCCTATGTTCAAGATTGTGCCCGTTACCTCTTGTCCTGTCACTGGGCACCACTGAAAAGAGCCTGGCCCCATCCTCCTCATGCTCACCCATTAAGTATTTATAAGCATTGCTAAGGTCCCCCCTGAGCCGTCTTTTTTCCAGACTGAAGAGACCCAAATCCCTCAGCCTTTCCTCATAAGAGAGGTGTTCCAATCCCCTAATCATGTTGGTAGCCCTTTGCTGCACCCTTTCCAGCAGTTCCCTGTCCTTCTTGAACCGGGGAGCCCAGAACTGGACACGGTACTCCAGATGTGGCCTCACCAAGGCAGAGTAGAGGGGGAGGATGACCTCCCTTGACCTGCTGGCCATGGTCTTCTTGACGCACCTCAGGATGCCACTGGCCTTCTTGGCCACAAGGGCACATTGCTGGCTCATGGTCATCCTGTTGTCCACCAGGATTCCCAGGTCTTTTTCCACAGAGCTGCTCTCCAGCAGGTAAACCCTAAGATAAATATCAGCTGTTCTGCTCCCGGAGGTTCCCAAGGCTCTTGGCCCTGCCATGCCCGTCCTGCTCCAACTCCAACACCTTCTGGCTGGAGCCTGGTTTTATTTTACACCTTGTTAAATTTTTAGCTTTTTTTTTTTTTTTGTTCAGCGCCAACAAATAAATCTGATAATTGACTCAGACAGCAATTACTTTGGGGATGGTTTTTTTTTATTTGATTTCGGTTGGTTTGCACCTAAATTGCTATGAATAATAAAACACCGGTTCAATTTCTCAGCTTTAACAGACGCAGCCGGCTGCTGCGTTTACTTCACAGCTTCAGCTAGGAATAAGACTAATCAAAGCATGTAAAGAAACCGTGGTGTCAGAGCAGTTCAGAAAGGGGTCACTAATAATCTAAAACTGTGGTCAGATTGTCTGGATTTTAAAGACTGGAAGAGCCATGGGAGGGGGAGGCTATTTTTTCCTACACTTAAATTCACATGGAGAAACGCTGCCAGGTTAATTTCTGCAACTCTTGTGACTTAGACTAGCCACAATTTCTGGAAACAAACTAACAAAGCCTCAGATGGGTATTTGGGAAGCAGGGTGATTATTATTGCGATCTGATCCAAGATCTAAAAGAATTTCTAATTTATCACATCAAGGTTTTCTGATGAGTAGTCATGAGGGAGATTTCAAAGGTCAGGAGAAATGAAATGCAGATTTAAATTCAAATTAATCAGAGGCAGACTGGCTTACACTTACGTGGGTAAACATTCACCATGGGCTATATATCACTCCAAAACGTGGAAATATAATCTTGAACGGAATTTCAGAGCAATGAAAGAAGTGTAAACTATAGGGAAAAAAAAAAAAAAGCTGTGATTGTGGGTGAAAACCAACAGTGGCTGCTGGAGAGCAATGGGGCAGGGGAAACAGGTGGACGTGAACTCTGAGAGTACCCGGCCAAGCCATACCACACACCGGGGCGATCTGGAAGCTGCTCTAATTGACGCCATCCTTAGCCTCCGGACAGTTTTCCTCTGCCTTGCTCCTTTTCTGGGATTTGCCCCTCCTGCAGGAGGGATCCCCAAGGACCTCTCGCCAGAGCCTTAGGGATGGCTGTGCCGTGGCACAGGGACCATAACGCTGCCCAGGTCTGAGGCTTTGCGATTTTACACCTGAGCTGTAGAAAGTTTGGAAAGTTTTGGTGAAAAGTTTGTCAAGCATATAGAAGCCCTGGTGGATGTGTTTGCTTTATTTAATCCATATGTTTGCCCATTAAATAATTCAGAAGATGTTACATTAAACAGACTTCAGAGAAAACTGATGGAAGTGCATTTGCTGAAGCAAGAGCTTGTATAATGAGACATTCCATAAAAGAACCTGGACTTTTAAAGTCAGAACGGATTAAGGGCATGAATTCATGTGTCCCATGAGAACTTATTACTTATAAACTGGAAGGACATTCAGAGACCTTCAGAAAGAAGCAGCTCTCATGCTTGAGTTTAATTTTAGTATCATCGCAGTTGTAAATAAATTGTTTTTATACTTGTTTCTGTGTAACTGAGTAAGAATTTTATCTGATCACCCAATTAGCAGTATGGGGATTTTGTAAAGAATGGGGAGTTTATTAGGGATTATTTTACGCACCGCTGAAAACAAAAAAAAATTGTAGCTCTAAAACCCATACCTTTCTTTTAAGACTACAAAAAAGAGAATTTAACAAATAAATTGCTTTGAAAAAAACCCAAATATATTTTTCCCTATCTGCCCCGTTGTTATAACATAATCAGCTTGGACACTGATAACAACCTCATTGGGTTCATGGCTGATTTCACATTCTCATACAGTAATAATCATATTATGATCCCTCTAACAACAGCGTTGCCAAGGCTGCGGGAAAATGATAATTTGCCTTAAAGTATATACCTTCAGCAGTGTGTAAAAGAAAGAAACCCAAATGGGAACGTTTCCCAGTAGTCTCCAGCTGCAGGTGAGGGTTTTGTTCCTCAAACCTGGAGGACCAGGGTGATGGGGACGGGGGCGCGAGAGCCTCATGTCCTTTAAGATACTTTTTTTTCAGGGCCTATTTTGCAAAGCCAGCTTCAGTGTGCCTCTTTTCCTCATGCCTCGGGGAACACAGACCCGCTCCTCTCACAGACTCATGGAGTCATTTATGGAAAAGACCTTTACAATCACTGAGTCCAGCCATAAAGATCATTGAGTCCATCCTGCTCCGTTTCCCTTTTCCCTTCTCCCTTCATTTTCACTCCAACTTTCCTTTGGCCATCCTGGTTACAGGGGAGTCACCTTCCTCAGCAGTGATTAAGCGTAGTCAGTGACTTAACAACAAGAGTCCTGCTCTTAGCTCCCACTAATGGAACAAAAAAAAGAGCTGTGTACATGATGTATAAATGGCCACCCTTTATCTTTCTATAGCAGAAACAACATCTCCTCCCCTTTTCTAGAAAAAGTTTGTTTTAGAAGAGCTTTTGATATTCCTGCGTTGGACATGAGCTGTGACAGGCGTGTGTAGAGTGTGATGGCTGCCCCTGTATGAGGGACACCTTTTGCCCAGCTCAGGGGGAGCAGGCTTTTCGGTATCACCCGTCAGCCATGCCTGCTGCCAGACAGACGCTTCCCTCCACTTCTTCAGCCAGGTTTGACCACTCGTACCTGGTAGGTGGAAGATGACGACCGATCTGAGGCCTGGATCTCATTTAGGAGTTCTGCTAATGAAGTAACACGGGGACAGGCAAGAACTTTCATTAGTTGTCCAGTTTTCTTTAGTTGTCCAGTTTGTTTTCTGCAGCAGCTGGTCTGTGTTAGGTTCATAGCCAAAGTTATACAACTGTAAGACAGGGTCTGAGAGGGGAAAATATTAAGTTCTCTTAGGCACCAGGTTGCCCTCTCATCGTAATTTTAGTATTAAATAATGACATAATCAGTTAACATAATGTTTTTCATTAAAAAGATCTGATCTCATTTATCAATTGCAAACTCGTTTCACCTTTTCCCAGCTACGCATTTAAGATTTATTTAAGACTGATCGTGCTGTGAGTGAAAGCAAGTTCTATTCTTACTTAGCCAAAGGAGTGAGCTTAAGCCTAAGTTGCATTTCTTGCTGTATCAAGGCTTTTGCATTTCAGTTGTCAAATGCAAATATATAAAAATTGCAGTTCTGAGATTTTTAAACATCTGGTGGTTTGGTATTGTTTGTTTGTTTGTTGTTTTTGTTTGGTTGGTTGGTTTTGTTTTGTTTTGTTGGGTTTTTTTTTAAGAAAAAGCTATTAGCCTTATATTTAGAGCACTTTAATGATGTGATCAAAAAAAGTCTCCTTAGTTTCTCTTTGTCTGGCTGCTGTAGATACAGATCTGCCGTCTCTTGCCTTATACAGAAAGCTCTAGGTGGGCAGGGACAATTTCCCTAAAATTAAAACAGTAGACTAAGACTTTTAGCACTATCACAGTAAACAGCAGGAGCAATAAGGAGTGCATGAAGTTGTTGAAAACTGCAGGCTTGGTACCTCCAAAGGCTTAACCCTTCTGTTTATCCCAGGGGCAGGGAAGGGAAGGGGCAGTTTAGCACAAAACATTTTACCTCCATCAGCAACACCCCGGTCCTGGCTTGGACCATACTTCCAAGCCCATCTTGGTGACTAAGTAATTTCCCTCTCCCCTATCTACTAAATCACCGTCAGGGATGAGACTGCTAATTAAGTTCTCTTTGCGGTGTTGAGATGCAGACACCTGTTAATGAGAAAGTTGACCAAGGACACCAGTTGACACCAGCTATTCAGCAGCTGTCAGGAGGTAATGACTCCCGGTCACCACCTATCTCACCTGGGTTTGAACCAGTAACCCAGAGACAAAGGGTTCCTATCTCATGCTTGCCAGTCCCTCGAGCCACCCCATTCCCTTGCAGCAAATATCTCTTGTATTAGTGTAAAAGCAGTAACCACATGTCTGAAAACCAGCACTGCAGGAAGTTTGGACAGGCACATCTGTCCAGCACCTACAAGCACCATCCTGCACCCAAAAAGTGCTGGGGCAGGCTGCTGGGTGACACGGACGTCCTATAAGCTGTATTCCCTGTGCTGACTCCTACGCTGCTGCATCCCTTTGCATCCCA